>OW569404.1:77876465-78331465 GCA_937654795.1 Cistogaster globosa
GCCTGCTTAGCGATGCTGTTGCTTTTCCCGCTTTGTTGACTGCGTGTTGGATTTGCGCCCAGTATGTCAGCTTAGAGTCTAGTCTGACGCCCAGGTATTTCACTGCCTTTTGTGTGCAGATGGTATTCCCACTAACCTGCATTGGTACTTCTAACTGCATATGCCGTTTTGTTAATAACAGTAACTCAGTTTTCTGCGTAGCCAGCTTAAGTCCGTGAGAGTCGAGCCATGTTTTTGTTTGTATCATCACCATGTTCATTTTCCGCTGGGCTTCCTCTGTACTTCGTGCAATAATAATAATAATAAAAATAATAATAATAATAATAATAATAATAATAATAATAATAATAATAATAATAATAATAATAATAATAATACTAATAATAGTAATAATAATAATAATAATAATAAAAATAATAATAATAATAATAATAATAATAATAATAATAATAATAATAATAATAATAATAATAGTAATAATAATAATAATAATAATAATAATAATAATAATAATAATAATAATAATAATCATAATAATAATAATAATAATAATAATAATAATAATAATAATAATAATAATAATAAAAATAATAATAATAATAATAATAATAATAATAATAACAATAATTATAAAAATAATAATAATAATAACAATGATATTAATAATAATAATAATAATAATAATTATAATAATAATAATAATAATAATAATAATAATAATAATAATAATAACAATAATGATAATAATAATAATAATAATAATAATAATAATAATAATAATAATAATACTAATAAAAATAATAATAATAATAATAATAATAATAATAATAATAATAATAATAATAATAATGATAATAATAATAATAATAATAATACTAATAATAATAATAATAATAATAATAATAATAATGATAATTATAATAATAATAAGATCACTTTTACTGTGTTCATTGCATTTGCAACTCAATTCGTTTGTGTAGTTTGGTCTGATTCGAGATACATCTTCTTTTTGCGCAGCACGTCTTGTACGAATGTATTTGTAGCGTCCAAGCTTTCCGCGTTTTCTAGCATCTTTCCTATGATGTTGTCAGCATTACATTGTCCGACTTGCATTTTGAGTCGGGATCTCTCTACGTACCACTGTTCGCAGTAAAAGAACGTGTGGTCGGCATCGTCTTCCTCGGCGATGCAAAATATACAGCTTGGAGCTCTGGCTTTGGTAATTTTGTGGAGGTATTTACAGAAGTACCCGTGACCCGACATCATCTGTGTGAGGTAGTAGTTCACTTCACCGAACTTTCGGTTTATTCACGTGTCGATGTTCGGAATCAGTTTAGCTGTCCACCTGCCCCGTGGTTTCCGCGCTCCATCGCTCTTGCCAGCTGTTTGTTGATAAAAAGATTTATTAGTGGTCAATTCAAACACATAAATTTGAACTGGCACTAAATCGCAATCAAATTCCTTACAAGCACTTGTAACTTGAAGGAAGCCATCAGATAATAAAACACAATTGTTCTGATTACTAAAACGACTGAATCATATTTATTTTTTACGTTCTTTTATACACAAAAAATTAATAATAAAATGCTTAGCTTATGAATAATAACGAATGGATAAATTGCTAAACTTAACACAAAAAATGACCTAATTTATCAATAGTGTAAATGAACTTAAAAACAAAATAAGTAAATAAATTGAAATGGCTAATTAACTTAAAATGCTGTGTATGCGATTAACAAAATATTAAAGGAATTGTGCAATAAGCAATTAAACAAAAAATGAAACTAAATATTGTGTAAGCAATTTGTAACGACACGTTTCCGCTGGTTGCTGGGGCAGAACTCAGCGGCGTCCAGGGTCGTCGTCGTTGAAAGTAAAACACTGTATACTTCAAAATACAATCCGTGTTTATTCTACTTCACGTTTTAACAAAACTACTACTTAGTCAATTGCTAGTAACCAAGGCTCAAGCGTGTGGGCGTCACGTCCCGTCGGCAGCCGTTGTCGGTTAGCGGATATGAGCGTGTAAACCACTACTCGTACCGCTTGGGAAATACACAGGCGCGTGAACCGCAACCGATGTAGACCCCAATATGACAGTCGACTATCAACGGACAAATGATCGCTCTCGAGGAGTTGGTATTGAGTGTAACCAGACACTACCACTTCCTTCTACTGCCTGTGTAGGAGCAACAGTTTAGCGTGTAATCCACTACTAAACTACCGGTCTTACCTGAAGGCCAGCCGGCAATCAACTCTCTCGATACAGGCAAATTGCTCGCCTTTTATACCCGTCGGCTGGCCACACATACAGGCAGGCTGTGATTGTGGTAGTGTCTGCTTGTGATAATTAACATACATATTCTTATACTACGTAGGCTAGATGGTCGACCATCAACCAACTCTTGCGTGGTTGTTGTCGTGGGTGTTGTTGTAAAAAAATACATATTCTTATACTACGTAGGCTAGATGGTCGACCATCAACCAGCTCTTGCGTGGTTGTTGTCGTGGGTGTTGTTGTAAAAAAATAAAAAAAAGTAAAAACAACCCATAAAGCAGAACTAATTGCTTTTGCTTGTCACAACAACAACACAGCATAGGTAGACCGTTTGTTTAACAAAGAAACAAACGCCCTTTGGACTGTAAAATTAAAATATTGATCTTAAAAAAATAACAATTAATAGTAAAAGAATACAGAATTCACAAAACCATTCCATGATCAATATATAATGATAACATTAAAAGTAAAATAATTCAATGAAATATATAATTTGTAAAATTAAAAGTAAAATAATTCAGTAATTCAATGATACAATAATAATATAACAAAATTCATGTTTTAATTTCTTAAAGCTTATCCGAGGTGCATGTGGAAACGACCTTGGGACTTCCACCGTCACACTACCCTTCCCTTTCCCCAGGTTCTGCGCTCGGCGGCAGCAAGCGGATAACCGTCGGTGTGGTTTTCGACCAGGTGACCCGGTAGCGTTGTTTACCAACCACGGTGCAGAAACGTGCCCGCGGAATGGCCTTTGCTTTTCTGGCGGCTATTGCTTCCCGCACTTCCAGTGGGGCTTGGTGCTCGGGGATGCTGTCCGACCTTCCGCGTGGAGAGGTTGTCTTCTTCTCGGCGGGTTGGGCCAGGGGAGCATTGTCCGAAGGTGCCGTGGCAGACGTTGGCCGGGTTGGGCTGTTGGTGATGCGGGGGTCTGTGGTTGGCGGTTGTCCTAAAATCACGCTCACTGCTGGCAATAAGGGAAGCGAGGGTGGCGATGCCCCAGATGATGACGATGTTGATGACGAGTCGAGTGAAGAAGGCGGAGTCGAGGTCTCTGATGATGACGATGAAAAAGATGGCTCCAACGATGAAGGTGCTGTCTGCGATGTTGGGGTCCTGGTCGATGAGGCTGAGAGGTTTGGACCAGTCCCTGAGACCCATGCAATGTCCCCAACCTGGGGTGTCGGCTGGATGGTACGGTGCGGGGTATCTTCTGGGGTGCTCAAACAACTGGTATCCGATAACGTGGCCCACCAGTCCTTGCCTGGTGTACGTGGTGGAGTACGATGGCTATATCCCGTTGTGGGACTATCGGACATTGGGCTACTGGTAGTTGGTTCACCCTCCGGCCCCGGCATGATTGCGGCTCGGGGCCCTACGTGGCACAGTGTTGGGTGCTGGGACGATGATTCGGCGTCGGTGTCGTGGTGTACCGTGGTCTGATTCTCCGGGCGCGCGGTAGTGGTGGGCACGAACAGCCGCCACCGGGTGACTAACTCGTAACATGTGAAACCTGGCAGTTGGAATTGGTTGGCTTCGACTTCAATGGTTTGCAGTCCTCGCCTGGGTGGTGGTTCATTTCCTGTGAACGATGGTTGTGGCGGCGGGGAGGTCGTACAGCGGTCGTCTTCCTTCTCGGTGCTGGAATCATCCAGGCTGATCGGTGGATCTACCAGGTTGACCGGTGGGCAGCTGACAGGTGATAAGCTGTTCACCGGCGCCTCTGTTCGAGGTGGTCTGGATGCCTCGGGTAAAATCCCGGAGGTAGTGTCGGAATCGGAACTTAATTCTATAATGACATCTGGGACCTCTTGGGCGCGAGGTGTCGGTTGGTTTCTGCGGCTGGTAGATGGCTTGTCGATTGCTACGCCCTGCCTGTCCGTATCAATCCGCCAGAATTCCGCGGTGGCTGGTTGGCGGTTGACGGTTGTTGACGACGTCGGAAGATTGAAATGGTGAGGACGGCTTTTTGCTTTACCTTGCGTTGCCCCTGGCTTTGGGATTTGCGTGGCTGTCTTTCGTGGCCGGGGTTGTTGTCGGCGCCCGGTTGTTTTGGGTGGTGGTTGGTTTTGCCTTGGGACTTCGTCCTCATCTAGAAATATCGTTCGCCGACCCTTTGCTTGTTCCGCCTCCAATTTATTTCGGAACCTCTGACGGGTTTCCTGGAACTTCGCTTCTTCGTCCGGGTTGGTTGGTGGAGTTGGTCGCTTTCTTCGGAGCGGCCGCATGTTATTCTTGGTTTTCCTTTTCTTTCTTTTATGCGTTGATCTGCGGAGAAAAGAAGAAGAGGGGTTAGCAGGCGGTGACTGGAAGGGTTTCAATTCACTAAGGTGCGCTCTTCGCACGTCGCTACTACTACAACTACTAATTTCTGCAATAACGGGGGATACAAAATTCTTCACAACAAAGGGGCCCAGGTATTTTGGGGCTAGCTTGGCCGCAAAACTGTCAATGGCGCGCGATAATGGATGTGCGCGGACCAGGACTTGGTCGCCTATGTTGGGCCGCCACGGACGGCGGCGCAGGTTATAGTGCTGTTGTTGCTTCTTCGCTGCGGTCTCCAGATTTCTCTTTACGAACTTGAAGATCTCTGACAATTCCTCTGCTCTGCCCTTCGGGCTTAACTGGCGGGCTCCAGAACCGATGGTTACTTTATCGTAGAGTGTGCCGGGCAGTCGGGGCTCCCTACCCTGGGTAAGGAAAGCGGGGGTGTAGCCCGTGGACTCGGATGTGGCGGTATTGATAGCCAACATGATTTCTGGCAACATTTCGTCCCAGGTATTGTGTTGCCTAGCCAGCTGAGCCATCATTGTCTTTATAGTTCGGTTGGCTCTTTCCACTGGGTTTTCCTGGGGGGTATAAGGTGCGGTGAATTGTTGTGTAATTCCCATTTCCTTAAGGTATCGACAAAAATGATAACTTGTAAATTGCGTGCCGTTGTCCGTGAGGACCGTCTTCGGGACCCCATATCGTGAAATAATCCGCTCTCGCAATGCCTTAACGGCGCCTTCGGCCGTGGCATTTCGTAACGGAACGAGTTCACACCACTTTGAGAAGCTGTCAAACAGCACTAACAACGTCGTATTACCGTGCTTGGTTCGTGGCAATGGGCCCATGAAATCGGCGCACACTAGGGACCATGGTTCGTCCGGTGGCCGAGTCAGCATCATCCCGGCGGGAGCTCTTTGGTCAATTTTATACTTCTGACAGGCCTCACAACGCCGTACGTACCGGCTGATGTCCCGTGCCATGCCAGGCCAGTAGTACCGCTGCGCAATTTTGTTAATAGTCTTTCGCACGCCAAGGTGACCACCGGCTGCCTGGTCATGGTTCTCCTGGATCACCTTGACTCGCAACGGCGTGGCCACACACAGTTTCCAAGGCGTGTCATCTTCATCACCCGTCCCCCGTGTGGTATGGCGGTATAGTTGCTGATTAATTATGGTGTAATCCGCAGCTTTATCGGGATGGTCGTGTACTTCTCGCTTCATTTTCTTCATCCAGGAGCACTGCTCATCTGCCCGGGCCTCGACCCTACGGACGGTGGCCGCGGGGTTGCGGGATAGCGCATCGGCCACGACATTGAGTTTTCCTTTCCGATATTGTACGTCGAAGGTGTACGGCTGAAGCTCTAATGCCCATCGGGCTAGACGCCCCGAAGGGTTTTCAATGGCGTTCAGCCACTTGAGGGATAGATGGTCCGTGATCACGGTAAATCGATATCCCTCTAAGTAGGGTCGCATCTTTCGTATACCCCATATGATGGCCAGACACTCCTTTTCGGTGGCCGAGTAATTTCTTTCAGCCGCGTTAAGATGGCGGCTAGCATATGCGATGACATGTTCCGCACCGTCTATCTCCTGGGTGAGCACCGCCCCTAGACCGTAATCACTGGCATCGGTTTGCAGCGTGAATGGCCGGGTAAAATCGGGGCATGCGAGTACTGGTGCTTCTGTCAGTTTGACCTTCAACAGTTCAAATGCTTTCTGTTGTTCGGCCCCCCAGCTCCAGTGCTTCCCCTTCTTCAACAGTTGAGTTAATGGTTGGGAGATCTCGGCATAGTTCGGCACAAACCTTCTGTACCACGAGGTAACGCCCAAAAAACGTCTGACTTCTTTGATGCGGGTGGGTGGCTGGATCCCGGCGATGGCAGTGATCTTGTCGGGATCAGTTTTGATGCCGTCGGGGGTTACGAGGTGTCCCAGGTATCTGGCTTCGGTTTGAAAGAACTGACATTTTTCCTCATTTATTTTAAGGTTAGCGGCACGAAGGCGTTGAAAAACCTCCTTGAGATTGGCTAGATGCTCCTCGAAGGTTGAGCCGATGACGATGATGTCATCTAGGTACGCAAAAGCGTGGGGCTCCATCTCAGGCCCGATGACGGTATCTAGCGCACGTTGGAATGTTGCGGGGGCTGAGTGTAGTCCGAACGGCATCACTCGCCACGGGTATAGTCCCCGGCCGGCTACCCCGAAAGCAGTATACTTTTTACTTTCAGCGTCCATGGGAATTTGCCAATAACCATCCTTCAAATCCAGACTACTGATGTACTTGGCGTTTCTCAGGCGATCAAGGATGGTATCGATTCGAGGTAGTGGGTATGCGTCCGGAATGGATCGCGCATTTAACTGTCGGAAATCCATACACGTTCGCCATGAGCCGTTCTTCTTCCTTACTAGTGTAATGGGGAAGCTGTATGGACTTCGGGAAGGCTCTATACACCCTTGGTGGATCAGCTTGTTGACCTCTGCGTCGATGATTGCCTGCATGGCGGGGTTGCGGGGGGCATACCGGATCTTCACGGGGCGCGTGTCTTTCATTATGATTTTATGCGCGGTGACCGTGGTTGGTCCCTTCACCTTTTGAAATTTGGCCAGCTCGCTTCGTAAGAAATCCGTTATTCTGGTCTCCGTATTCATTTTTGGGAAATGGGCCGTATTTTTAAAGTTAATGTCCTTTCCACTTACCTTGTCTCCCGGCTCCTGGCATGGTGCTTCTTGGGGCCTCGTCGTGGTGACCAATCCCGCACAGGATATGGTGGTGCCCACCTTCTGCAGGAAGTCCATGCCCAGGATGGCCTTGTCAGCTGCGTCTGCCATCACCAGAAAGGTATGGATGGAGGACTTTGCTCCGAACTGAACGGTCCCTTCTATGGCCTCCGTGATAGTTTTCCGGGAGCCGTCGGCCAGTCGCACGTCGACATGTACATTGAGACGTGGTGGTGGATTTTCTATTTGCTTCAACATCGCCGGGGATATAAAACTGCGCGTTGCCCCAGTGTCAATGATCGCAGTGACTGGCGTGCCTTCCAGGAACAGTTCTGCCTGAAGTTTGTCATCGGACCATGCGAGGCTAGTAGAATTCACTCCGCTGTCCTTGCTTCTAGCTTGCTGCCTTTCCACTCTGTGTGTACCGCCCCCTATTGTCCGGTGATGTTCGCCGCGCGCTGCATACGCGGGATGGCCGTTGTGGGGGATGCATTCGAGCTCCATGGCTAACTTCACGAGGTCATCGAGGGTTGAAAAATCCCGTCGCCGGATATACCATTGATAGTCTGGCTGGGAATTTCGAAAAATCCTCTCTAATTTCTGGCCGGGACTCATATCTGCATGTCTCGTTAAGCCTTGGAGTGCCAACACGTAATCCCGGAAAGGTTCCCGCGGCCGCTGAACTCGTTTACGGATCTCATCGTCCAACTTTTCGAAATATCGTGGCGGCAGGAAGAACGTAGCCAGGTCATTCTTAAATTCTGACCACTGACCCCACGATCGAGCGTTGTTGCGGTACCAACACAGAGCCTTGTCGCGTAATAACTCCGGCATACCGCGTAGTACTTCTCTCAAGTCTACGTCGTACAGAACAGCCAGTTCCTCTATCCTCTCGAGGAAATCAAGGGGATCCTTGCCGCCGTCGTATTTAAGGCCCCATTTTCGGATGGTATCCAGTTGGTGCATACGGGCGTCATTCGGCTGACGCTCTGTGCCAGCGGCAGTTTGGTGTAGCAGCGAGCCTTCAATTTTTGTTGGTGATGCTCCGTCGCCAGTCATGGTTGGTGGTGGCAGCTGCAGATGGTCATAGGCTGCGCCGGTGGTGCCTGGCTTCTCATGTTCGGCTTGCAGTTCTAAGAGTCGCTGCTGGTGTGCCTCGGGATGATCTGCCGTAATGAACTTGGCAAATCGCTTTCGCAATTCGTCGACGGTGCCGTTCGTGGTTTGTTCGAAGGCGGCAAGGTAGGTCACGAGCTCCTCCTTCTTCAATGTATACACCCAGGTGGTTCGAAGCATCTTGGCGGCCCTCTGTTGCTGTCGATCGGTAGCGTGCTGTCTTCGGTGTAGCAGCTGTCTATGGACAGTCCGGTTTGCGGCTGCGGGGCTGGTTGCTGGTGAGCAGGCTTCTCTCTGCTTGCTTCGTCGCAGTCACGGGTGTGACGTGCTGTCTTCGGGGCGGCAGCGGACTATTGGGCAGTCCGGTGTGCTGCTGCGGGGCTGGTTGCTGGGGAGCAGGCTTCTCGCTGCTTACGTCGTCGCAGTCACGGGTGTGACTGCAGTAGTTCGTTGGTGGACAAATTAGATTTGTCCCTGCTCGGGCGCCAATGTAACGACACGTTTCCGCTGGTTGCTGGGGCAGAACTCAGCGGCGTCCAGGGTCGTCGTCGTTGAAAGTAAAACACTGTATACTTCAAAATACAATCCGTGTTTATTCTACTTCACGTTTTAACAAAACTACTACTTAGTCAATTGCTAGTAACCAAGGCTCAAGCGTGTGGGCGTCACGTCCCGTCGGCAGCCGTTGTCGGTTAGCGGATATGAGCGTGTAAACCACTACTCGTACCGCTTGGGAAATACACAGGCGCGTGAACCGCAACCGATGTAGACCCCAATATGACAGTCGACTATCAACGGACAAATGATCGCTCTCGAGGAGTTGGTATTGAGTGTAACCAGACACTACCACTTCCTTCTACTGCCTGTGTAGGAGCAACAGTTTAGCGTGTAATCCACTACTAAACTACCGGTCTTACCTGAAGGCCAGCCGGCAATCAACTCTCTCGATACAGGCAAATTGCTCGCCTTTTATACCCGTCGGCTGGCCACACATACAGGCAGGCTGTGATTGTGGTAGTGTCTGCTTGTGATAATTAACATACATATTCTTATACTACGTAGGCTAGATGGTCGACCATCAACCAACTCTTGCGTGGTTGTTGTCGTGGGTGTTGTTGTAAAAAAATACATATTCTTATACTACGTAGGCTAGATGGTCGACCATCAACCAGCTCTTGCGTGGTTGTTGTCGTGGGTGTTGTTGTAAAAAAATAAAAAAAAGTAAAAACAACCCATAAAGCAGAACTAATTGCTTTTGCTTGTCACAACAACAACACAGCATAGGTAGACCGTTTGTTTAACAAAGAAACAAACGCCCTTTGGACTGTAAAATTAAAATATTGATCTTAAAAAAATAACAATTAATAGTAAAAGAATACAGAATTCACAAAACCATTCCATGATCAATATATAATGATAACATTAAAAGTAAAATAATTCAATGAAATATATAATTTGTAAAATTAAAAGTAAAATAATTCAGTAATTCAATGATACAATAATAATATAACAAAATTCATGTTTTAATTTCTTAAAGCTTATCCGAGGTGCATGTGGAAACGACCTTGGGACTTCCACCGTCACAAATTGGTTAATGCACTAGAATTAGGTCAAACAGAATAAATGTATATAAATGTATTTAAATATATTAAAGTATGTTCTTAACAATAATAATAAAATGAATAAACAAATGTATGTTCTTAACATTCTCCGCCGCGTTGAACGCCGTTCAAATTATGAACATAGTGCACCTAGGGTGGATTGATCGACTGGTTTCAGGGTTCTACCACAGATATTGTTGATGACTGTGACCTCATAGCTGGCTTGGGTGTGAACTGAGATGTTTTATTGACTTTTGAACGGATCTTCCAACTCAGCAGGCAAAGTAATATAATGATGGAACAAATAAGCGAGGTGTAGCTGACAGCGTGATGATGTTGACTTTTAGCGTTGATGAGTTGTGGTAAATGTTCTAGAGTTGACTCATTTAATTGTTTTTGTAGATTTTTCAGCTCCTCTAAGTGGACCTTGTATTGAGTCCCTTTAGTGTTAACAAAAATCTTTTCTATTTCCTGTGGTCGACTTATTGATTCGATATGTTTTAGTCTTACATAGGAGGTATGTATACTATTTGATGCTGCAAAATGCCCTTGTATTGTTACAAAATTGTTTTTCATTACACAATTGGAACCAATTTCCATTATTCCTGCATTTCTAATTGTGATGAGCGTGGGTTTCATGTCACATACCATTGACGCTTCAATGTCGGTTGTAGTAGGAAAGATCCACTTATTTTTATGATTCAATTGACTCCAAACTGTTGTTCCTGGGATTCTTTGAAAATTGCAATTGTTTGTTGATTGATTATTGAAGATATTGATCTCACAGGGATTGGCGTTTGCATTTCTTCTGAGTTTGGACTGCTGATTTTTACAAATATATTCGTCCTCCTTGGCTTTGATGCAATTTTCTACGTCCTCTGAATTGAGAAGCATATATTCCTCTCTATGTACATCTGTAGCTAGGTATGATTTGTCTGGTTTGATGGCGACTAAAGTATTATTTTTTATTGTTGGAACTGGTACTATTTTTAACAGCTCAAAGAACTGCTGATTAACTAGAGGTATCTTAACTTTGAAAATAACTTCATAATTTGTTACAGCTCCCATGACCTTCATAAGCTTATATAGTTCAATTAAGTTATCACCTACTGTTGGAAGAGTATGTGACGCTGGGAGATTAGCCTTGATGACAGTAATCTCCTCTTTTAATTGATTAGGAGACAATAAAACAGGGCTTATTTTTCCATTATGAGTATCAGTAAGTACATTAATGATTTCGGCCTCTATTCTCTGTAGATTTATTGCTGTTAATGCCAAGTGAGTTGACAGAATTCCAACAAGTTGCGAGTTGCTTAGTTGGGAAGTTTCCTTAGCTACTTCATTTTTGTTTTGCTCAACCATTTCTAAGATCTCATTTATTTTATTCCGAGTATTAACTTCATCCTGTTTAATGACGTTGATGGTTGAATCAATTATTGATGTTTGATTTTTTAAAAGACTAGTTATGTGGCCGTGTTCGATTTTGGCCTTGTTAATAGTCCTTGACATTTCTTCTGCGTAGTCTGCATCAAGAACACCAAAAAGTGAATGGGCAATAGTGCCAACTATGTTAAATGGAGACCTTTTGAAACGTCTGTTGGAAAATAATTCTTCATCTTGGAGTAATTCATTTTTGATTTGCTTCATGTTGTTCACCAAGATATTGCACATCGAGTGTTGTTGCATTACAGGGAACAGTTGCTGTAAAGTTTGCAAACCTGATGAAAAGGATTTTATTTCTGAATAAAATGGCATTAAATCGTAATACACTAACATTTTCCATTCCGCCGTATTTAGTTTCACATTTCTTAGTCCTTCGAAATACAACCCTGGGTCATTCTGAAATGGTGTAACTATCAAGTTATTGCACAGCACCATAGGCATTAGGAATAGTGATAATAATGCAGTTAGTATTATCGGGTTATTTGAAGCCTTGAATCTTTTTGTTGGGATGGTATCCTTTTCGTCTTTCCTGGGCAAAGATCGTCCTAGTGCTGGTTTTATTTCTGTTGGGACTTCTTTTTCATTTTCTGGAAATAGTGGAGCCAGCCTGTGAATGGGTCGCTTAAAAACCCTTGTTGATGTTTTTACTTCAGCCACTCTAACAGCACCGTCATCACCAGTGAACACATTTAGAATTCTTCCTAGAGGCCATTTCATCGGAGGGAGGTTATCTTCTTTGATGATAACCATATCTCCCGTTTTGAGATTGCTGATCTTTTGCTTCCATTTGTGACGTTGTTGGAGTTCATGTAAATATTCTGCTGACCACCTTTTCCAGAATTGGTGTTTTATGTGTGAGATTAACTTCCAGTGTGATATGCTGGACGTCTTAAGAGTATCAGCTCTGCTGTCTACTTGCGATGTTAGTGCTTCACCGATGAGAAAATGACCCGGTGTCAATGCTTCAAGACTGTTTGGATCGTTTGATAGTGGAGTGAGAGGGCGAGAATTCAAAATTGCTTCGATTTCGATGATAATTCTTTCTAATTCTTCATGGGTTAGTGCTTCAGTTGATACACTGCGTACCAAGAGATGTTTTGCGGACTTCACTGCAGCTTCCCATAGGCCTCCAAAATGTGGTGCTCTCGGTGGGATAAAGTGAAATTGTATGCCCTTTGAGCTGGAAGCTGAAATGATCACTTCCTGTGCCTTGTCTGAATATATGTTTTTAGGTAATTCTGCCAAACTATTTTTTGCTCCGACAAAATTCTTAGCATTATCACAATAAATATTTTGACAGTGCCCACGACGAGCAATAAATCGTTTAAGAGCCCCAATGAACGATTTAGTTGATAGGTCAGACACAAGCTCCAAGTGGACTGCCTTTGTTGCAAAACAGCAGAACACAGATATGTAAACCTTGGTTGGTCTTTTACCCCTGACTTTTTAGTGTACCCAAAATGGGCCACAATAGTCTACACCAGAGTTTATAAATGGTCTAGCAGGAACTACTCTTTGTTTTGGTAGATTACCCATTACCTGTTGGTATAGTTGCGGTCGCGCTCTAGTGCACCTTATGCATTTTTGAATAATTGATCGTGCTGTTATCTTTCCTTTTATTTGCCAAAACCTTTGCCTTATTGTACTTAGCAGTGCTTGAGTTCACAGTGCTTGTACTCTTCATGCGTCATTGTAAATAATAATTTTACCAAGGGATCGTTATATGGTAATATTATTGGGTATTTTGCGTCTGGTTGTAGATTGGAATGTTTCAATCTTCCTCCTACGCGAATAATGCCTCCCTCATCTAAAAATGGTGATAAACTGCTGATAGAGCTATGGTTGATTATTTGTTTGTTGCCTTTCAATTGTTTCATTTCGACTGCAAAATCTGAAGCTTGTATGGCATGAATAATTAAAAGAAGGGAGTCGTCTAGCTCCTTAGGAATAGGTGATATATTTTTTGGTCGCTGCGTATTTGACATTCGTAAGTTTCTTGTGAATCTGAGCACATATGCCAAAATCCTTTGCAATCTTCTAAACGAATTTTTGTGTTGAATTCTATATATGAAATCGATGTCCGTCGTTACTATTGCTGCAGTAACTACCTTTTTTAATTCCATGTTGTTTGGAATAAAATGTTGAGGAGATACTTCCGCCCGCCACAGCTCTTCTTTTCCATGAAGAAATACTGGCCCATTAAACCATAATCCACATTTAGACAGATCTGATGGTTAAAGACCTCGGGATAGAATGTCGGCAGGATTATCTTTCGATTGTACATGTCTCCATAGTTCTTTCAATGTTAATGTTTGGACAGTTGATACCCTATTAGCGACGAATGTTTTTTATAAAGACGATTGTGATTTTATCCAGGAAAGCACTATTTCGGAATCGGTCCATAGGAACATAGTCCGATCTTGAAACTTTAAGTCGATTTTTACCCTGTTAGCAAGTTGAGCTGCTACTACTGCGCCACACAGCTCTAGCCGAGGTAGCGTTTGTTGTTTCAAAGGAGCCACTCTTGATTTCGCACAAAGCAATCGCACAGCTACTCTTCCATCCTTTGTAACAGAACGAATATACACAGCCGCGCCAAAGGCCTTTTCCGATGCATCTGCGAACACATATAATTGTGTTTTTATTGGAGTCTCGTCATAAAATATATGTCGAGATATTTTGAAATTGTTGAGACTTTCCAAATCACTTCGAAATGTATTCCAAGTAGCACAGAGCTTCTGGGGTAATGGTTCATCCCAATCTAGTGTAAGTTGCCACAATTGTTGAATAAATATCTTTGCTTTCACAACAATAGGAGCAAGGAGACCAAGGGGATCGAATAGTTTTGCGAGCTCGGAAGTAACTGTGCGTTTTGATATTACTTGAAGATGGTTAGTTTTTACCTTAATGCAAAATTGATCGGTTTGAGGCATCCAATATAATCCCAATGTTTTTATTGTTTTGCTTATATTGTCATTGAAATCTAAGTTGACTTCTCGATCACTATGTGGTATATCCTTCAGTAATCTAGAAGTATTTGAACACCATTTCCTTAGGTTGAATCCGTGTTTTTTCAAAATAGCTATTAGTTCCCTTTGAGTTTCAACCGCTGTACTTAAGCTATCAGCACCACCGAGACCGTCATCCATATAGAAATTTTCTTTTTGCATTTGAGATCCAAGTGGATAGCGAGCCATGTTTTCTTTTGCAATTCTCTGTAAACATTTTGTAGCCAAATAAGGTGCTGCTCGTGTGCCGTATGTTACTGTATTAAGCCTATAATAATTAATTGGTAATGAATGATTTTCTCTCCATATGATCAACTGGTATTGATGGTTGTCTGGACTGATTAATATCTGTCTGTACATTTTTTCGATGTCTGTTGTAAAGACAAATTTAGGCATTCGAAACCGTAGTAAAATAGAAAACAGATCACTTTGGATAGTTGGCCCAGTGTACATTAATTCATTTAGAGAATAGCCTGTTGACGTTTTTGCAGAAGCATCGAAAACTACTCTGAGTTTTGTTGTTGTGCTGTCAGGTTTTAGAACACAATGATGTGGAATAAAGTATTTTGGATTTGATATGTTATCCAAGTTGACCTTTTCCATGTGTCATAAGTTTTCATATTCCCTCATGAATTTAATGTACTGACCTTGCATATTTGTATTTTTCTGTAGCCGTTGCTCTAGACTAATGAATCTATTGTATGCCATTTGATGAGAATGCCCCAATGCTGCTGGATTTTCGCTAAACGGAAGTTTGACAATAAAACGACCACTTAAGTCCATCTGAACGTGCTGATTGAAGTGAGATTCACACAGATTTTCTGCTGGAGACATTATTTTTTCATTTGACTCTACCCCATCGAGTTTCCATAGTTGTTCGATTGCTTTTTCTAAAGAGGTTTCACCGTCAACAACCGCGCATGTTAACGTTGCAGATGGGAAATCAATTGTGGGTTGTTTGAGTAAGCCGCCTACAATCCAGCCAAGCGAAGTATTTTGAAGTATAGGATGATCATTCGAAATCTTTATGGTACCAGGTTGTATTAGACTAAAATAAAACTCCGCACCGAGAAGAATATCAATTTTTCCTTGTGTATTAAAATTGGGATCTGCCAAATGAATGTCCTGTGGAATTTTCCAATTAGAAACATCCAAATTATGATTTGGCTGTGCTGGTATAATTGTTGGTAACACAAAGGCTTCCAAGTTAGTCAAAAATTCATGATTACGAGACATTATTTTCATATTTACGCGGTGATATGCCTTTTTTTTAATTCTTTCAACTCCGTCAATGGACAAAGCGGTCTCTGTTGTTTTAAGCGATAACTTTCTTACGAGCCTTTTAGTCACTATATTCACTTGTGAACCTGAATCCAGTACAGCCCTAAATTCTTCTGAAATTCCATTTGCCGCCTTGATAATAACCCTTGCTGTAGCTAAAATTACGTTTTTCTTGTCTTCTGTTGATGCTGAGGAGACTGCGGTTGTATTGGCTGGTGTAAAATCGTGCTTTGTGGGTGGCGTTTGCTTTGAGGCTATTGATGAGACTTGAAATTTTTTTGATAAATGTAGTAACGTGTTGTGCTTGTTATTACATTTTTTACAGATGCCATAAGTACAAGTCTTGGCTAAATGATGAGACTTAAAACAGTTCAGACATAGTTCCTGTTGTTGTACCCATTTGAGTCTTTCAGTTTCTGTCATTGCCATGAATTGTTTGAATGATAAATGCGGTGCTTACCATTACAGCGCTGCATGTGTTATTATCCGATGTTGAAAAGTACCTTTCAAATAAGGAATTTACGCTTGCAGCGTTTCTTGACATAGAAGGAGCTTTAAATAACGTCTGCCCCAATGCCGTTATAAAGGCCCTCTTGGATCTCGATCTTGATGCAAATCTGGTGGAATTCATTGTACAACTACTGTAGACACGTATCATCACGTCCACTTTGGGACATGATCACGTTGAAAGGGTAGTGAAAAGAGGCACTCCACAAGGTGGCGTATTGTCTCCCCTCATCTGGAATCTGGCAGTCAACACGCTGCTACGACGACTGGACCAAACGGGTAATAGGGTGATAGCGTATGCGGATGACATTGCTATCGCAGTCTCTGGGAAGTACCTGACAACACTCACAGAACGGATGAACTATTCGCTTAATGTTCTCTCTCAATGGTGCTGCGATTTTGATCTTGCTGTTAATCCCGGCAAAACGGAGGTTATGCTTTTTTTTTTTTTTTAATAACGTTTATTTAACAATATTTCTTATAATTAAACTATAAATAAACAAACAGTAGTAAATTTTAATATAAATATAGTACGCAGTCCCTTAATCGAGCTCTCTAGTACATTTTACATTAACAATATTAATTCTTTTTAAGAATATTATATATTATATAAACCAAAATGGGTGCCATTATAAAATATATTATGTAAAGAAAAAGTTGAAAAAAAAATTACTTTCATATTTATTTAAGGGTAAAATGACAAAAGTTATATGATAAAAGAAGCAATTTGTAGATAACATTTCATGTTAGCCACCAGTATTTATTTATATTAATGTTTGGAAACATATTTTTATCTTTTAAATACATACTTGTATCAAATCTTCTATTTTCTATAGTTAACTGATTGCAAATTATTGCTTTTTGTGTGGCTCGTCTATATATGTGGTAGAATATAGGAATACCTGTTTCATTTTGTATTAAACCTTGACTATCTAGGTATAAGAAGGCCTCAGGTGGGACATATCCGTTCTGAAGTGTTTTGTATATATATTCTCCATTCACGTAGTATGGCGCCATTATCAGGTTATTTTCAGTGCAATTAAAGCTTCTCAAAATGTGGTTTCTAATTAAAAAAATTATGAAATTGTCAACTCGGCACGTATTTGCGGCATTATATAATTTGCTGTTCGATATATAATTTTTAAAATTGCTATTTTTTGATCTGTAAAGAGACGTACATGCTCTCAAACATTTTCTTTCAAAAACTCGCATTTTTTCCATGTAAGCAGGAGAAATGTTAAACCAAATTTGGCAACCGTACGTCAAAATTGGTCGTATTAAAGTTTGATATAAAATAATCTTAATCCTTGGATTAATATATTTTGAAAAAAAAAGTTTTTTATAAATGAAAAAGGCATTTCTTGCTTTTGTAATTTGAAGGTTGATATGATTGTGGAAGTATAAAAACTTGTCAAGGTGAATGCCCAGATACTTAACCATCTGTTTATTAGGAATATTATTAGAATAGGATTTTAATCCAAAATCCTTCCAATATTTTCTAATATTGCAATTACATTTTCCCACAGGTGGCCGAAAAAGAATAGTTTCGCATTTTTTAATATTTATTTTCATTTTCCAGTTAATGGCATACTTTTCTACGTAGTTGAAATTATTTTGTAATTTATTATTAATTTTTTGAATTTCATTATCGGAATGGAAAAAAATAATATCATCAGCGAAAGCAATAATGTTATCGAATTGCTGCAAAAGATCGAAAATAAATATGTTAAAAAAAGTTGGTGAGTTTACCGTTCCTTGCTGTAAACCATTAACTATGACAAACTTTTTGGTACTCATTTCGTTTTTGTTGCATACAAAAAAACACTTATTATTCAACATATTATATATAAGCATGACAAGATGGAATGGAGTATTGTATTTTATCAGCTTGTATATTAACCCTTGGACCCAAACACTATCAAAGGCTTTTTCAAAGTCTACCAGACAGGCGCCTGTACATAGGGATTTATTCCAATTATAGTAAATATTTGACGTTAAATAGTGAATAGCATGGATAGTGGAATGTTTGAATTTAAACCCAAATTGTCTCTCGTTAACTAATTTATGATTTTTGCAAAATTTAAGTATGTTATTATTTACACACATTTCAAAAACTTTACTTATATTTGGTAGCAAACTTATTGCACGAAAATTTTTAGGATCGCTCAAATCCTTACCTTTTTTAGGCAAGATTACTACTTTCGCAGTTTTCCATGCTCGCGGAAAATAGGAATTATTAAGCATGTTGTTGAAAAGTGTACAATATTCTAATATTATTTCCTTTGGTATGTTCTTTAGAATAAAATTGGGAATGTTATCTAACCCGGAAGACAGCTTTTTCCTTAAGTTATTAAATATATAAAAAATTGACTCTTTTGTTATAAAGTAATCTTCAACAAAAGGATAGTCTAAGTTATTGGCTTTTTTGGCTTCATTAAATGTGGTAAGTGTTGATTTGTTTGTTTCATATTCAATTTTTTTTTCTAAAAAACTGGAGAAACAATTATCAACGTCGATGTGCAAATCGTTATCAGGGTCAATCTCCTTAAAAGAGTGGACTGATTCAAGATAAACTCCGATTACATTTAAAATTTGGTCCTGTTGACTTATTATGTATTTATTATTTTGCTGGTCTTTTTCTAATCCTGCTGGGTCTATTCCCGCATTTCTAAGCCAGATTTCCCTATCCGTATCAATTTTTAAAATATCAATATTAAGCGCAGGCGATGATTTAAATTGCCTTTTAACTTCCTTAAATATATTCGCTGAATTCTTACTGTCTAAGTTAGCTAGTTTTTCCCGAAAATGGTTGTTAACAGAGAGAGTAAAATTATCTTTAATAAGTTTTCTTATTAATTTCAATTTAGTTTTCAGTAAATTAAGGTCTACTTGTGTTAAAGAATGTTCTAATCTGTTGTGTTTCTTAATCTCACTTAAAATTTTGCTTTTTTCTGTATGTAGCTTCTTTATAATTAAGTTGGTAAATTTTGAAATTGTGTCACCGTTTCTAAACTTTGGCACGGAATTATCAACGGCGTTAGATATAAATTTGTTTAACTTAAGTAAGTAGAAGTCTATTTCAGCATTTGAAATATTTCTATTATTTGGAACTTTATCATTATTAATAAATTCATTAAGTAAACTATTAATGAATTTTTTTAAGTTTATTTTTTTGTAATTGAGTTGTAGTTTAGGTGAATTTTTGAAAAAAGCAAGAGGGTGGTCGTTTTCTTTATTCAAAACCATTATTTGAATTGCGTTATGATCGCTGTCGTAGTCCAAAGTTTTTAAGCAATTTAATGTATCGTTTTCCCTGCGTATATTTAAACGGGAGTCAGCAATGCATATATCTAAATAGGACCCACACCTTGGATATGATGGTGACGTGGAAGCATAAAAATTACATCTAAAGTCTATATCGTTGCAAAAAAGCCATTCTTTTAACATATTACCTTTTGTATTACATGAGTCATTACCCCAATCTGTGTGTTTACAGTTGAAGTCACCTGCTAATATATAAAAATTGTCCGGATTCTCTAAATTTAGTGAATGAAAAAGCTGAAATAGTTCAGTTTTAAAGTACATATTATTATTGCCTGAAGGATAATATGCTGATATAATAAATAAAGTTTTATTTGCAGCTATTGGTATCTTAATAATGCTTGTTTCCAGACATTTAAACGCCTGAATACTGCTATTATTGTAAATTTTGTATTTTATTTCATTTCTAATCAGGATTGCAGTTCCCCCACCTCGTTGAGCATTTACTCTATCATTTCTAATTATATTATAATCATTAAAATGAACTTTGTGTCTTGCATTTAATTTTGTTTCGTTTAATAATATTAAGTCAGGATTATGTAAATTTATAAAATGGCTTAATTCAAATCTCCTGCTTAAATTTATTAAAGAATTTACGTTAATTTCTATTATATTTAGGTTTTTTACAAATGTTTCACCCATTTTGGCAATTTACTTTTCTATCATCGAGAAGATAGAATCAATTCTCGATGCTTGTAACTGAAGTTGTTTTTGTAAATTTACTATTTGATTGGTTAAATTATGCATTGCATTCTTGAACTCGTCTAAAACTAGGTTAATTGTGTTATTATTGTTAACATTTTTAAGGTTGTCATTTCTTAATATATTTGCGTATGTTATATTTGGATTAAAATTATTTGATGTATTATTTGCTCTTTTCTGTATCAGTCCCTGTTTTCTTGATTGCAGCTTTTGTTGAAGCTCCTTGTATTTTTCGCATCCCTTGTATGATGCTGGATGCCCATACTTATTGCATAGTACACAAAACAGTTGGTCCCTTTCCGTTTCAGCTATTTCTTTGAGAAGACATTTTCCCATTTCGTGTTGTTCTTTGCATTTGACACATCTTGTTGGTAAAAAACAATTTGATGCGCTGTGAAAAAAGCTTTGACAATTTCGGCATTGAGGAATATCCGATTTCCTTAAGGCATCCCAACGAATACTTCGATAAAGAAGTCCCTTTATAGATTTTAGTTCATTTATTTTGCTTTCGTTGCTTGTTTGCACTATGAATATTGGAAGATCGTAACCGCCTTGTATTGATTTTTTAGTTTTAAATTGGCTAACTTTAATAAATTTTAAGTTTTCATTTTCGAATTTACTTAACTCGTCAAAAATAATTGTGGGATCAGTATTACCACTAAGTCCTTTTAGTAAGTAGGTTTTAGTTTTATTAGTTTTTGGCGTAAATGTGAAAAAATTTGTTTTTGTTTTTTGGAGGTAGGTTTTGACTCTATTGAAGTCATTTAATGTAGACATAAACAGAGATAATTTTTTGTTTCTTAATTCTTTAATTTGAAATTCTTTTATTTTGAGTCCATTTGTAATAAACTCAATGAGTTCATTGCATTCCACATCAAATATGTTAAGAGGTGGTATCTTTTTGTTTTTGTTGATGTTAATTGCTTTATTCACTGTATTTGCATTGTTCTCTTTGTTTAAAGAGTTAATGTTTGCAAAGTCACTCGACGTACTTGCATTATTATTTGTTTGCACATGTTTTTCAAATTTTTTTAAACATTCCACATTGCATTCTTCCTCGTGATCAAGAATAGCGTAATAATTGTTATTTATTTGTTGTTTAGACATTGTGTTATAATTTGTATCACTTTTTCTTTTAAGATTTTTTATTTCATCATTTTGCATTAGGGAATTTACTATTTTATTTTTTTCATTATTTAAAGCAGAGTTTTGAGCTAATAGCTCACTCATAACTTTGTTGCTATGTTTTATAGAGTCTTTTGCTCTTGTTTTTAACACTTTTAATTTCTCAATAATAAAAAAAGTTATAATAACAGCACAAAATTGTTGTGTGTTAAAAAAAAAAAAAAAGAATGCTCTTCACATGGAGATACAAGATCCAGAATTTTACTGCACCTAGGCTGAATGGCATTGTGCTAAGTGTTAGTAAAAGTGTGAAATACCTTGGGGTGATACTTGACCCCAAACTTGAATGGAAGGCAAACATTGCCAAAAGAGCTCGAAAGGCGACCTGTGCGCTCTTTTTCTGTCAGAGAGCTCTAGGACCAAGATGGGGCCTTCAGCCTCGAATCATCTCCTGGCTCTACAAGGCAGTTATAGAGCCAAATATTCTCTATGGTGCTGTGTTTTGGTGGCCCGCTCTTGAGAGATTGGTCAACCAAAAGCCTCTTGACAAAGTCGGGAGAACAGCCGCTATTTTGATTACTGGGGCTCTTCGAACTACTTCGACAAAGGCTCAGTTTGCTCTTCTCCATTGGTTACCCACCAAACTTCTGGTATTGCAACAGGCTAAATGCTGTGCAGCCAGACTTAATGCCCTCTCACACTGGCTCAGGCTGGACATAGGGCACTCTAAGATTATCGATCGGGATGTTCCACTGCCATCTCTTCTACTCCCGCTCTGGACCACGGGTTTCGGATCCATATTCCAAATAGGGAGATTTGGGTCCGTAACGAAGTGGTCGTGGTTGGTACTGTTGACATCTACATCGATGGCTCGAAACTGGACGACAGAGTCGGTTGCGGAATCTTCTCCAATTATCTTGGACTAAGACTCTCCCTCAGACTCCCTGACTACTGCAGCGTCTTTCAAGATGAGGTAATGGCCATCCTAAAAAAATCTGAAATAGCGCTCAGGGACGATCTTCCTGGTCATGCTATTCGAATATTTTCGGACAGTCAGGTGGCAATCAGGCGCTTGCTGGTGCATATAGTACATCTAAGCTAGTCCTGAGTTGTCGCTCATTACTGAACACTTTATCGGAGCGATCACAGATTGACCTGTTTTGGGTCCCTGGTCACAGGGATATCCAGGGTAACTGTGAGGCCGATGATCTCGCAAAACGGGGCACATTGCTTCCTAATGTCTCCCCGCTACCAGACGTTGGAATTCCTCTGGCAACGGTGAAAATGGCCATAAAGAACCACTATCTAAATTTGGCTCGCAAATTATGGGTAGATGAAAGTTCCTGCTGTGTCTCCAGACAACTGTTGACTACGCTAAACCTCAAGCGGACCAGGCAGCTGCTCAGACTGGACAGAAAATCCATAAGTATCACGGTCTCGGTACTTACTGGACACTGTCTAATCGGTAGGCATGCTGAAAGACTTGGTCTGCCTTTTAATGATTTCTGCCGTAGCTGTGGCTCGGAGGATGAGGAAGATACCGTACTGCACCTCCTGTGCCACTGCCCATCCCTGGCTTGAAGAAGACTAAGAATTCTGGGCTCTCCTTTCCTTGGAACTCTTACGGAGCTATCATCCCACTCTATAAGGGACATAGCGAAGTTCATCCGAGAATCCTCATGGTTCTCGGCTGGGTAATGGGAGTTATGCCGCCTTCTTTGTGGTATCACAACGGGCCATTCGTTTGTGCTCAAGTGAGCTTCGTCGCGAGAGGCTGCCACTCCTAACTAACTAACTTATTATAATATAATAATGTAGGATGGCTTTGATTTTTTTTTTTTTTGAGGGTTATTATCTCTTGCGAAATCCTTATGTATGCATGCATAATGCTGTATTTTACATAATCGTGCAATTGGTTATCACTCTGAACTTTAAAAAAAATATTGCTAACATTATTTAACTGGTAGGTTCGCAGTAACCCTTAAATTTATTTATTAATTTTGCATTTTATTTAACTTGTTAGACGTCGGGGTCACCATTTTGATACCCATGTGGGTTAACTTTTTGTTTAAAACTAAGAAGCGTGATATTTTTATATAAGCTCTTTATTGTGCAACTTCTATATCAGAACTAAACTAAACTTAACCTATATATTAACTCTTAACCACTATTTGTAATCTTAAAGCTAAATAATATTTCTCGGAGATGCGTTGTTTCATTGCATCCATTTGCGTATTCATTTCTCTTAACTTTATCGCTTATAAGATGGGATATTTGTAGTATATTTTAACTGACATACATGTATATTTAATAATGCTTAATCTGATGATACCGCTACAATAGGTATATTGATATTTTAAAAAATTTGAAAATTTCAGAGCCAGTAATTCGGAAAATATAGGCGAGCGCCAATTTTTTCACTTGGTGTTTTTTTTCTTACTTTTAAAATCTCTATCGCCTGATATATTTATTGTTTTTTATTAGAATAGCTTTATTGTTGCAAATGACATGAACAAATTAAAGGTAGGCGTGATGTTTTGCCTGCTGCCTCGAAGGACATGGACCGATCATGCTGATTTCCAATAGCACCTCTTTCGACACTATGTCTGATTGATTGACATAGCTGATCTAGTGCCTCGCCAAACTTGATTTCAACACTAACACGGACGGACAGACGGACATCACTAAATCGACTTCGCTATGCATAAGAATTCAGAATATATATGTATACTTTGTGGGGTCGGAAATGGATATTGTAGAAATTACACACGGAATGACAAACTAATATATAAACTTTTTCCACTTTTTGTGGTGAAGGGTATAATTATAACCAAACGGTCTAATAAGCATGTATTTAACCGAGTTCCATAGGGAACATGTTTAAAAACCTGAAATAATGACAATAAGGTATTTTTGTAATATATTTTCGGAAAAGACCATTTCAAGGAAGTGTTTGGTCAAGTTGCTAAGAACTGTAACCAAGTCAACGTAATTTCGGCTTGTGCAGGTAATGACGATTTCTCTGATTGCACATTGAACAAATGCACTCAAGATGGAAGCGTAGTGTACAAATGTTAAAACTAGACTAAAAAGAATCTGAGAAATGTTAACCAAAATGCTGATGACCCAAAGTGCTGTTCTCTTATTAACATATTTACTCCATATATATGTATGTTTGTTTGATCTCATTATTTATCTTTTCTTTATTATATTTATTTCTCCTGAAAATAACGGTCCTTTCTTGTTTTTTTTATACATATTTAAAAAATAATATATAAAACATACGGTACATACATACATGTATTTTATGTTTATTAAAATTAAATGAATTTGCTAAATTAATTCCTAATAGTGTAAAAAACCTCAAATGCGACGGAAAAAATAATAAATTTTTAAAGTGGTCGCGCTTTCTCGCTCTCACACGCCGGTCGTTAATAAATTGATCTATGTAGATATTTGTAATTATTTCAAGTTTTTTAATTATATTAAAGTGAAATAATAAATTGAATTTAAATTGTTTTTATATTAAAGGAGTGTTTTATTTTGAGGATTCTTTAAACGTATTTTCTATTAATTTTCACGCTGCTCCAGGCAATAATTCCTAAAATCTAATATTTTGTAAAAACTACCACGATGTTGGAGGATACTCAACATAATTGTGGAAAGTGTAACGAGTTGGACGACAACCGAATGGTTATGTGTGACAAATGTGGTATCATTACGGTTGCGTGGGGGTAGATAGCAATGTGGCTGATTACGACTGGAACTGCGAATTTTGCGACAACAGGTCTTCTGCTGCTGCTAACCCAGGCCAAGCAAATTGTCTTGAGGCTCAACCTCGTCACCATTAGTTTCATTAACATCAATCGCACTATCACTCGTGGTTGCCAATACGGGTTTAACGTACCAAATTCCGTCGGCCCAAATTACAATGACATCAATTAGTACTGCTGAATCAACAGAGCTCTCGTCGCCGAATCAGCTATGGCCCACAACTTTATAAAGCACCTTATTAATATATGTTTGGGGCTCCTACAAGAATGCGTATTATCCGTCCAACTAGACAAGTTTTTGACACCACTGCTCATTCGTATACTCACGTAACACAACTAACAACAACAATGCCTATCAATTAGGTTAGGTCAGGCAGGCGGACGTGTTACCACAGCCCACTTGGGTCATTGATTGGTCCCTTTGTGTTTGCCTATCAATTACCAACAGCAAAATTTACGGTTTTAAACAAATAAAACGCAGCAAAGAGTGTTCAAAGCGTTAGTGATTGTTTGGGAAGGCAAAGAAAGTTAAAGTTGTAGCAATTAAAGGAGAAAAGAAAAATCGAATAAGAGTTCCAAGAACGAAAATAAATTTTTTTGTATGAAAATGATGTCCCTTCTTCCATTAATATTAACAACAACTCTAATCATCTGTTACCCTACGTCTGCACTAGCCATCAAATTGAAAAATACATGAAAATAACGCCGGCAGAACGACGGTATTGATTTGTCCGTGCTCTTGTTTGTGGCGAAAACGTGTTGATGTTAATATTCTGTCTGAGCATAATTTTCTTCTGTGATTTTTGCAATGTTTTTAACAAAAAAGAGAGTGTTCGCACTGTTGACTAATAGATGTCCTTTATTCCGAATTAAGAATTCATACTAAAAGTCATATTTGATGGCGAATATCATTGCTCAAACAAATCTTTGGCCAACGATGGTTGCACATAAACTAGACACGAACATTGAGAATCTGCATTAGCCGAATGAGGTATTAATTGATAGCTAGTGGAGACTTAGGGTTAGGTTCTTCCTATACGCAAGACCCTCTACAACCATCAAGCCGCTTCGCATTTCCTTGGTCGCCCGAAGGATATTTTAGAACGTGCTATAAGTAAGGCGAAAAGTTTACTCTCTCCAAGTCAGAAGCTCTAATCGAGTTTACACTTATTATTCAAAATAAATGTGCAATAATGGAATCTTGTGAAGAAGCTGTTGGACAAATTACCGAATCAACACAAATTAAATTGAGCTATATAGCGAAGGGACGAAAGTGTTCCAATAATCAAAACGTTAGGTGTTTGGCTTTATAATACGTCTGAAGTAGGTAGTAAGGTGGTCACACCAAATTTTGGAAAAATTGGTTCTTCGGTAAACGTGCCCACTGAAGCAGCTAACAACGTAAAGAAGAGCTGTCCCGAGCTGTCAGTGCATTTTTATTTTCATTTCATTTCATTTTATTTCATTTATTTATAATCAAAAAGCCTACGTGGGCCAAAATGATTACATGATATTACGAGTAAGTACAAAAATGATTTCCTTAAATGTAATTGTATAAGTTCTAGACTTATCTAGACTTAACAGAAAAAAAAATTTATTTAATTTAACATCTTAAATGCACGACTCTAAAGATTTCATTTAAAGCATGTAGCCAAGTAACAAATCTATCAAAATAATATCTCTTATCAACTTAATTTCCATTTATGTATATATACATTAATTTTAAGCAATTTTAAATAGAGTATTTTTAAATTTTCCCAAACTTACAGAAAAATTTCCACAACCTACATATTTTCACTATATATGATCTATGCATAAAGAGAGTATTTATTCTGGGACATATTAAGGCGGAAGTTCTTTAAATAATAATAAACAATAAAGTGCAACAATATGAAGAATTTAAGAAATTGCGGCTAAACGAGAAATGGGCTTTGTTTATTTTCGCAATCCTTTAAATTTTCTTTTCATGTATAACATTATGTAAGTTTTGCCAGATCGATTTATAAACCGTATTGTGTAATAATTCATTAGGTTTAGTACCTGTGGTATTATGAATTGTATCGTTATATTTTTAAACAGTTTTATATACTAAAGCATTATCGTCAATATCTTGATCACTTTTACCTAATTTAAACAATTAAATATGTTCATTTAACATAAGATGAAAACGCTCAATATTTGATAATCTTTATTCTCCGATCTTAATAAATCTCTAATCATAGCGGTATTAAATTCATTGTCTGCTACAGTTTTATTTGGTTTTCCTATAATAGCAGGTCTTTCCCTGTTTTTTTTTTTTTCGATAAACTTAACGAGTGTTTATCGCTCAAATAATGTACGGATACTCGCTTCGTAAGTTTATCTATAGGTTAAAGTTTTATTTAAGAACCATATATCCATACAAATAATTTCGTTAGATTTTATAGGAGTTCCAGTTACACAAAATCTAGTTTTAATAGGTTGTCTATCAAATTTGCACATATTGCGTAAAACACAATTATAATTAAGTTTATGAATTTATTTCAGTTTGGATAATATACAATATTTTTCAATTCCATGAATGTTTCCTCAATTCCCCTGTAATTCTTATCATTATGAAGTTTTTCTGGTATAATCAAGAGATTTTCTTTATGTAAAATATATTTTATAAATTTAGTACATCACACAAACTTCATTCCAGGTACATTAGAAAAATAATGAACTAGAATATCTTGCAAATTTTTATAAATTTCGAAATTAGCAGAAAAAATTGGATTTTTTTAATTGTAGTAACTTTTTCTCAAAGTAATAATTTAATGTAATTATGTATGTGTCTTACACTTTTATTAAATAAAATTTTAGCTTCGTATTTGAAGGTATTTTCCAACGAAATGATAATTTGATTCTTATATAAATTGAAATAAAAATATGATCATCAGAAATAAAAATATGATAATTTAAATTTTCATTCCTTCTATGAATTGTAGCTAAAGCAGAACTGGGGAGTTACTCTGTATTGCGATGCGAAAGCAAATTCGATGCGAAAGGTAAATGCGTTAAGAGTATAATTTGGTACTGTGTAACTCTTTCGCAAACACGTTTGCGATTTTTGTTTTAATGTATGCAACACTGAATAACATCGTTATTATGAACTGTCAAAATAAGAAAAAATAAATTACATTTCAAAACAAACTTAAAGCTTTTGTGAGTAATTTTATAAATATTATTATTATTATATTATTTTATTAATATTTTATAAATATCATTAGTGCAAAATAAAACTGTGATGGATTCCGTAGCGATATGGATGGCAGACGACAACGAACCTGTTGCACGAATTACAAGAAGAATCTTAAGAAGTAGTAGGTGCGATATACTCTCATTAAGTGACCGTAGGAATCAAATAATTTGTTGTGAAAAATGTTGTAAAGAATTTGTTTTTTTTAGTTTTGTGCAATATTTTCGTCTTAATAAAGACGCGTTTGTTTATGTTTTAAATAGTATACAACATGAGCTGAAAGTTGCAAGGCGATCGACATCGATCCCGAATATGATAAAATTAGGCGCTACATTAAAATAACTGGGGCGTGATTGGTGCAGTGAATGTCACTCATATCCAAATGGTTAGTCAACATTTATACTGTAACCGAAAATTGAAACACAGTATGAATACTATGGTTGTGCGTGACTATTTTTATATATTTTGTTTCGTTAATTTAATTTTGATTGTACTTTTTTAGATATGTGATCAACAAATGTTCATAAGATATATTGATTGCGTTTCTCCCCAGAAATAATAAATTAAATATCAAAGCTAAAAAATTTTACATCTTTTTCTTTCTTTGCGTTTGCTCTTTGGTTGTCGCAAGTATTTGTGTGTATAAAATATTTTTGACATGCGCAGTGCTACCACAATTGCGAATGAGAAAAGTAAAAAATGCGAAAGCCAAGCGTACAATCGCATTCAAGAGTATCAATTTTTCATTTTCGTTCAGATTTTCTTACGCATCGTAATACAGAGTAACCCCCCTGGGATTTTTTTCTTCTCGTAAAATGTTAACTTCCAAGCGACTAAGGTAATCTGCTACTTTATTTGTCTTGCCCTTAATATATTCTATTCCGAAATCATATTCATTAAGCTTCTATCTTTGTAGCTTTATATTTGGTTCTTTTAAGGAATTTAACCATTGATGATCCGTTTGAATTTTAAATTTTCTATCAATAATTCCTTTTCGATTGTACGTTATTTTAGTTCATGTTAATTTAATGTTCGAGACGTATAGGAAATGGGATGTCTGTCCATTTTGTGAAAGCAGGCTCCCATACTAGCATCTGTGGTTATAACAAATAATTTTTTAAAATAAGGATATGTTAAAACTGGACTAGTGCACAAAATTGTCCTTAATTTATTAAAGGAATCACTAAAATTCTGATTATTAGTATCAATAACAGATCCCTTTTTTAAATACGATATGATTGGAAGAGCTATTGGGCTATTATCATTATTAAATTTTCGATAGAAACCAGACAAGCCTAAAAATGATCAAATTTATTTAATAGTTATTTGTAATGGGATTTTTTGAATGACCTTAATTTTATCAGGATTGAGTATTTATATGATCTAAATATTCAGATTCTCTTTTAAAGAAATTGCATTTATTAACCTGTACTTTAAGGTTGTAGTCGGATAATCTTTTAAAAATATTCTTCAAGGATACGATATGCTCTTGAAGTGACGTGGAAAATATTAAAATATCATCTAGGTATACAACGCAAATATTATTTATAAAATCATGAAGTACCTCGTTTATCAGTCTTTGAAAGGATACAGGTGCATTTTTTAATCCAAAAGACATACGTGTAAATCCATAGTGTCCCATTGGAGTTTAAAATGCCGTTTTATGCCTATCTTCAGGTAAAATTGGAATTTGATGAAATTCCTTCGCCAAGTCGAGTGTACTAAAATATTGAGAACTTCCTAACTTTTTTAATAGAATTTTTATATTTCGAATTGGGAATTTGTCCTCAATTGTTACGTCATTTAGTTTTCTGTAGTCTACTACTACTCTCCATTTCTGTTTTTTAGAGTTATTTACCTTTTTGGGTACAATCCAAATTGGAGCATTATATGGGATTGATGACTTGGTTTTAATACCTGAATTCCACATTTCATATGTTTTATGATATGTTTTACGATACACTAGAATACCATTCATATTTTCTAACAGAAGATAAATTTTCACCCTCAATATAAAATACGGATTTAAACTCTCTAATAAGTTTAGTTAACTCCATTATTTCCTCATTATTTAAATATTCTCTTTTAAATTTGTGGGGTAAATACTCTATTCATTGAAATTTATATCTACAGTTATATCCTTAAAATAGGATATGTCATTTTCGCTATATGGTTCCGCAGCTTTTTCAAATATTAGGGAAATTTTCGCAATTTCAGTCAACATTAAGTTTTCTTTAAAATCCATTTTTGCACTTAGGGTTCTTAAAATGTTATCCCCTAATATACCATCAAGATTATTTAAAATTTCTGTTTCTAGCTTTTCCATTTTGTTACTTGGTAAATTAAATTCTTTGAAAAACGGAATTGTAACCTTTGTATTTGTAACTGTTTTGGAAAAAATTTTTTTCTAAGTTTTATCTAAAAGTATTATATAATAGGTTTTTTATAAGAGTAGTTGCTGAACTTGTAACTACATATTAATAATTTAATAGAGACAGACTGAGACTTAACTACAATGCAGGGAAAATTTTTCGGCTTGCAACTGAAAATTTGACATTTCAGTACAATCAATGTCCATTGGAATTGTTTTTTTACACTATTTTGTGCACTGCTATTTGAAGTTATTTTACTATTTTGACTTCTGTTGCCTCTTTTACTATAATTTCGTTCTTTGTTAAAATTTCCATTTTGGTTAAAATATCCACCATTGTCGTCAAAGTTTTGAACAAAATTTCTATTTTTATTACTATATCCTCTATTAAAATCTCCATTGTTATAAAATCTTTCTCTAAAATTATGGTTTACAAAGTTATCACTATTTTCAAGAGTACTATTACGAGATTCATTATTATTAATAAAATTATTTTCACCAAAACTTCTTGAATTATACTGATCATTATTTGGACATGAATTATTTTGATTACTATAAACATTAAAAGAAGAAGATTGTAAAAATTGTGAACTTTGAAACTTACTTACATAAAAATAATTAGTTTTAAAAAGAATTTCTTTCGCTTTTATTAAAAAATGAGGATTTCTTGATTGAAATAATAATTTCGGCTTATTAGGCAATTTGCTAATGAAAATTTTTAATACCATTTTCTCATTGTTATTAAAATTAAACCATTGTTTATTACTTTGATCAATACTAGCTTTTAAATTTAATTTTGTTTTTGATGTCTCAACGTAATCATAAAATTTAATTCTGCTGTCTTAATTTTGTTGTTTTGTTTTTGATTTTAAGATACCATACATTTCGTGCTCATTTGTAGGTTCAACGTATATCGTGTTCTGAAGGGTACTTCCAAAGGTTTCGGTTGTTTTTATGTTGCATGTGTGTAAAAGCTTTATAATGTTAGTACAAAAGTTCGATGCAAACTTATCTAATATTATATTTAAATTTTCATTGTTAAAACTTTTCATAATAAAGGTGTCAATACTATTTATCTTTTTGCCAATTATTTCGTTTATTATTTGCCACGTAGCACGTATGTTATGTCGATTTTATATGAACTTAGTTTTAAAATACTTATTTTTTTCAAATATAATCTTTTTATTTACAAAATTTCTAAAAGTTTTAAATTCTCTTTAATGTGTTATTTTATTGCGATTATATCGCCACTTCTTGAAAAGTTTATCCCTAGTGTCACAATACTTAACTATCTCTTCACTAATTCATGGATTTTTGGATCTTTTTTGCTTAATTTTTGTTTTGTTGTTGTTAAATTTCTATATATTTCGTTAAATTTGTCTTTGATTTTATTACACACGTTATTAGCATTTGTTGCTTGGCTAATTATGTTATTCCAGTCTGTTTCTCGAATTTGTTTATTAATTTTGTAATTGCATAATTGCTGTTCCTGCGAGATTAACTTTACTTTTTCCCTACCCTGATTATTTATTTTTTCATATACCGAACAAAAAACTGAGTAATGATCTGATATGCTACTTTTTATATACTTTTTATTTTACTAGGTAATAGCGGCTCTACAACAAATACAACATTTGTAAAAACAACATGACATTTTATTGTTACTTTGTGAGTGGAAATGTCAAAAATAGAAAGACAAAATAAAAGATAATTGCTCTTAAATCAAGCGCTCTCTTTGTTCTGCATATGCTTGTTGTAAGTGTTTTTTGAAATTCGTAAACAAAAAATGTAAAAAAAAACTACTTTTGACATGCCCAACTACAAACCAGCTGGGCGGACGACACTACCTAGTAAAATAAATGTACCTTGTAAAGTTGTTCAAAAGACGAAAGATAAGGGTTGTATAACTTATGGCAAAATAATAGGTCTGTTCCAGATGCATAACAAAATAGTTCGGACTTTTGAGAGTAAAAAAGAAATTACTCTCTGAATGTGACATAGTGGTCCGAAATTGCTGGAACGCAAAAAACCACAATTGAACATCCTAAAATGCTAATGGTGCTAACTTAATTAAATAAATTTTATTTTGGTATTAAGTTAATTGGATTTATTCCGCCAGTAAATAAAATACTGTTGTCATACCTTTCGTAGAAGACCGTCGTCACTGGCTGTTTATTTGATACGATTGGCGAGCGCTTTCGATGTAAAGACATCATTTTCAAGCCGCGTATTGATTAGTACTGGTTAAATAGTGTAAGGTGTTTGTTGCATAGTGGTGGGTTCAGGTAGTTTTGTCGGTTAGGATGGTGTCTATTTAAAAATGGTATTATGTAGGTAGACTGCCTGATATCTGTCATGTTTATTGAAGGAATATAATTTTAATATTACAGTCTTTTATTATTGGATAGGTAAGTGTGACCAAACGCAAAACACCCACAGATGGTCTACTGTTACCATAACAGCAAGCAATTATTAAGAAGGTTATAGAATGTATATAGAAAAGTACTTCACCATTTTTCATTTAAGCTGAGAAAATTCCAAATGATATTGAAAAATTTCCAAATAAAAATAAGAATTAATTATGCAACGTTTTGTGTAGTGCATTGGCCTTTGAGTTGGTGTTGGTGCGATATTGCTTTTGGTGTGTATGTAACTCCTCCCTGCCCAGATTGAGGCGAAGTGAACGAAGAGACTGGAATTTCATTTAGGATTGCTTATTTAATTTGAGTTGCATACATCCTTTTTAGAATAGTTACTGTTACTGTTTAAATAAAATGAATAACCCATATAAGTGATTCGATGCCGTTCTGCAAGGTTAGTGTGGATGATATTGAAAGGATTTTATTTTGCTGGTTGAAATTGTAATCTGATAGCTTTTTTAATGTCATTGTTTTAATCTCAGATGAGGCGTAAATTTCGGAGATAAATAATGGAGCAATATATATGTCTTCCCAAAAAGTGTTTATATCATCACTATAGGTAATGTTATTTACGCATAGTTCGCAGTTCTCTATGTACTACACCTGTACCATTCAATGAATATTTGTTGATGTTGCAAGTCGTCTATATTTGTGTTTTTGGTATATTATAGAATAAGATTAAGTTAGGTTCCGGCTGCCAAATGGATTGTGCGTCAACGATGTCATTTACAACGCACCTTGCATCCTGGTTTTTAAAATATATGACCAATACAACTAGAGTTTAAGGCATTTTCTCCTTTTTTAATTTTAGAACAAAAGAAAATATTTTCTATTTTTGGACATTTTTCCAAAGTAAGCATAATCTTAAATTCATTTAATATTATATAAGATTCTGTAACAATAATTTTTGTTTTATTGATAGGTAAGGGAATAATATGATAATATTAAAGGGATTGAGATCGAAGTTGGGAATGTGAACGTTAAAACTAATATTGGATTCATTATAGTAAGCTCGAAGTCCAAGTAATTCATTTATGTTTTCTACAGATTTCGTTTTAATGGTTGAATTTTCTAAGTGTCTTCTAATGTGTTTAATTTCTTCTGGATATAAAATTAGTTTAGGAATTATATTAAGTTTTGCTGGAATAATGGCCTCTAAAATGTCATTTATGTGACTAGTAAGTATGTCAATGTTGTAGTTTATTTGATTGAGGTATTGCATTTCTCTAGTTGTGGTTTCTGTGCACAAGGTAGTTAGTTTGATTTGTATTTTAGTTAAAAAAAAATTCTATGGTTCCTTGTACCTCATGAATGTGGTTTGTTTATTAGAGAATCGCAACCGTATTCATATAAAATTTATGATCTCTTTCCATGAGATTTTTAATTATTTCATTATTAGATTTCAGTTCTCCAATTTGACGATTTATTTCTTGGGCGACGTTTGGTGCGTTCCGTCATCAAACTACTTAATTTTAGTTTCAATTCTTTCAGTTTTATTTTTGTTGTGTCCGTATAACTTTTTGTTGCACTATTTTTTCGAAGGCTTAAACTGTGTTGTTGATTTTGTCAATGTTTTCCCTATACTTTTTTAGATTACCAATATAATTAAGATTGCTATAGCTTGTGACATGCCTTGCTGATCCTAGATTTATTGGTAGAATGAATTTATTATTAATAAGTCGCGAATCTCAAGATATTGTGCAGAAATTAACTTGGCCCTAAAAAGAAAAAAATTTTGTTTCCTGTTAATGCGGGATTTATGTATTTTTTAATTGTAGTTATTGTATAAAGGTTATCGTCTTTTACTTTATGTGTGGAAAATCTTGGGGTGATTTTATTCCTTCTGCAATTTTTCCAGTATATAGTGTCATTAATTTGTCTAATTTCGGGGTCCTGTCTGGAGGTATTCAATATGTTTATGCGTTTCAAGGCGGAAGATTCTATTTATTCTTTAATTTTTGGAAACAATGTTTATTGGAATTCGTTGAGCTTCCTAAGGTTATTATGTTCATTGTCAAATTTTACGTTTTTGTCGAACTTGTATGTTCGCCCAAGAAAAAGTTAAAAAGGTGTTAATATACTAGTAGAATGTACTGAGTTGTTATAAGTTATTACTACCTCTGTAATCATTTCTTCGTGGTCAATTTCTAACCCATTAACCTTTTTGCCTTTCAAAATTATTCTGTAAATTTCAATGAACGTAGAGTGAAGTCTTTCTACAGGTGAGTAGCTACTAGTTTTTTTCAAAAGATGTATAATGAAGTTCGATATCATATTGTCTTCAAAATTCTTTAAAGATGTTGCTCGTAAACTCTGAGCTTAGATCGCAAGCGATTTTTTTGGGAATACCGTATGAGCATATAAAAGTTTTAAGTGATTTAATTACTGTCATACTATTTGCCGCGAAATTGGAAAATTAATCGATAATTGTTAAATTTTGGTGGTTATTCATTGTGCAAGTATCGATATGCAATATGTCTAATGGCTTAGATGGTGTTTCTGTAGTGCGATTCAATAACTTTAAACAATACAACAATTGTTATATAAGTCGTCATTTTCAGTTGTTTGCAGTAAAAATTATGTGATTCACTAACATAAATTTAACGATATTAAACATTTTTAATTTTCTTACAAGACAAATTGAAATTGAGTGGCATCTCCGTCAGCAAATATACGAAATACATGAAAGAGAAGAATAAAAACATGTGAATTCAATCAAAGCACATGCATGTGCTTATTTCTAGAATGTCAATTTACACATGAATGCGTGTTATCTAATATGCATGTATGGAGTTTGACATTAAGAAAGGCATAGTAATTGTTTTGGTTGAAGAATTGCGGTTACCTCTTCTTGAATACTGTCAAAACATATGCTTATCTGTAAATTTTTTAACAAGAGATTTGTTTTTAAAATAAGTTTTAAATGCTCTTAGTCATACTTAGTAAAACAATAATATTTAATTTAATTAAATTGAAAGCAAACTGTTTTTAGTTTATTTACATATTTATTTTGTGTTCGAATATGTATATATTTTTACATGTATGCTTATATGTATGTATAAATGTACATACACATGTTGTAGGTCGTTCGTTTCGTAGAAAAACTTAACAACGCAAAAATTATAGTCGCTTTTTTAACGATTAGCAACTTGCTAACTATAACAAGTGATTTAAGGCAACAACGAATATCGTTAAAAGTATTACTGAATAGCAAAATCGACAATTTTGTTGTGAGGTCAATTAAACCAAGCGATAGTCGTTAAAAAAGAGTAATGAATCGCAATCGAATCATAAGTTACCTATCATATTTAAGTGTTTGACACTTGTCACAAATATTAATTGTTTTATTTATTAATACTTTCATATAGAGAAAGTAGTACATATTTCCTTTTAAGATGCTCGTAGCATTCGATTATGCTTCTCTGATTACTATTTTCATGGTGCTCTTTTATCAACTTTTCTTGATCATCATTTTGTCTGATATCTTCTAAAATTTCTTTAAATCTTAGTAACTTAAAAAGTTTGCCAAGTGAAAAGTATTTTGTATAGGTGTCCTGTACTGTCCTAAAGATGTTATCTTCGGTATATATAGTCATTATTTCTTCATTAAAATGGGGTCGTCTTATAACACGCCTTTGCCTAGTTCTGAATATAGTTTCTAACGTTATTGGATTCCCAATTCAGTTTTCTCTAAAATCTATTGTATGTTAAATTCATTAAGAGGTCTTTCTGATATCTTCGAAGTTTTCATTGGAAGAATGAATTGTAGTACCTTGGGTGCCTTGATTAGAATTATTAACGTTAGTATCGACATTTATGTGGTTTACATCAATTTTGGCTCTGCTTAAAGCATTGGCATTAGTATTTTGTGTACCTTTTTTGTAATGTATCTCATAGTCGAATTCTTCCAGTTTCATCGTCAGTGACAGTTTTAAACTGCCGACCGTATAAGTATGGGCGAAAATATTTGGTTGCCCATACGATTGCTAATAACCCTTTTTCTATAGTAGAGTAGTTGATTTCGGAATCGCATAATGTACGGCTAGCATAGTATTTTGGTCTACCACTGTCAATTGGGCCTTGTGATAAAACAGCTCCTATAGCAATTCCGCCAGCATCAGTTGTAAGAACGAATGGCTTAGAAAAAGCTGGATAGTGAAGAATAGGATCATTGGATAATATATTTTTGCATGTTTCAAATGCATTTTTATAGTTTTGGTTGAAATTGATTTTGCTGTTTTTCTTTAGACACATTGTCAAAGGCTTAACAATTTTTGCGAAGTCTTTAATAAATTTCCTGTAATACCCCATTAGTCCCAAAAATGATTTGATTTTTTTTTGGTGTTTTAGGTATTGGAAAATTTTTGATTGCCCTCTGTTAGACAGAATGCCCCAGGAATGCAATTTCTTTTCTTAAAACTCAGATTTGTCTACTTGTATTTTTAAGTTAGCTGTTTTTAATCTTTCAAAAACTTGTCTCAAATTTTGAACATGTTCCTCCAGAGAAGTAGAAAAATATAATTATGTCGTCGAGAAAACTGGACATATTTTTCCTATAAAATCTTTTACCATTGTCCACTACCCTCTGAAAAGTAGAGGGGGCATATTTCAGTTCAAATAGCATCTTTATGTATTCGTAATGCCCACCTTCCACTGTGAAAGCAGTCTTTTGGACATCTTTCGGATCCATTTCAATTTGATAGAATCCGCTGGCAAGATCTAGTGTTGGAAAGTACATGCATTAACCTAATTTATCCAGAATATCTGTGATATTCGGTAGAGGGTATCTGTCCGAAACTGTTTTCGCTTAATTTGCGGTAGTCACTAACAAAGGGCCATATCTGTTTTCCGTTGGCATCTTTTTTCTTTGGAACTACCCATACGGGAGTGCTCCAGGGCGAGTAAGACGGTCTTATTATGCCTTGTTCTAGCATGTTACCTATTTGTTTCCTTACTTCATCCTTATGAATGTAAGGGTAGCGATATGATTTAGTGTATGTTGGTATTTCGTATGTTGTTTGTATGGTGTGTTTAATTTGATTTGTAAATGAAAGGTTTTGGTTTTCTTTGTAAAACACCGAATTGAATTGACGACAGAGTTTAAATGCTGTAGTCGTAGTGAGAATTTTATGTCTATTTCCAAAATATTCTGGATTAATGCAATTGAGCTCCACGTAGTTTGAGGAGTCATAAGGGTCTGCTTTTATTGGTTGCTCAAGGTGTAGAATTTGATCGTAATTTGATTTACTTATTACTTCAATGTTAATATGCAAATTATCTGAAATGTAAATGCCTTCGGAAATCTCAGATTTTGGTGAAATCTTTGTTTGATTAACAAGGATTTTAACATTTTCGATATCGACTGGAAGTTTTAGAATGTTTTTTGAGTTAACTGTACTATATACTTAAGTGAAGTTGTCTTTGGTTTCATTTACAAAGAAATGGTGCAGTTTGGTGTTATCAACAAATTATTTCGTAAGTCAACGTTTGCTTTGAGTTTTTGTAACATATCGATTCCTAAAGGCCCGTCGAAGTATTTTTTTCATTAAATTCTCTGAATATTGGTATGTAAGTTTTTGAATTTAATGTTTATTTATTAGATATAGTAGTGATAGTTACTGATTGACAAGTTATTTGGTCCTTTAAAGGTACAAATTCGGGGTTAATAAATGATTAAGAGGCTGCTGAGTCAATTAGGATCTTAGGGATCGACCAAATAAGGATGATATCAGTATGAATGGTAGTTTTGTCCCATGCTTGTTTATATCTATATGACCTGTGGAATTTTCGAGGCTAATGCTTGAAAATTTTAGGTGTCATCAATGTTAGGAATGATTAGAGACCCGCGATTTGGATGATTGTTGATTTGATTATGTTATGGAAATTTGGATAATTTTTAGTTTGATTATTGCTATAGAATTTTGGATAGTTTTCAGTTTGATTAATGTTATGGAGGTTTGGGTAGTTTTTAGTTTGATTAATGTTATGGAAATTTGAGTTTGGTTGAAAGTATTGTTTGGTTATACCCGATATTGTATGAGAAAGACGTGTTCTATTTTAACAGGCATAATATCGTTTCTAATATTATGATTACTGTGAGTCAAATTGTTATTGTTGAAATAACGATTAAATTGAGGTCTGTTTAACTGTCTTTGTCCATAGTATGGTCCCTGGAATTTATAATATGGTGGTGAAGTTTTTGGATGACATGGCTTGTGTGTTTTTTGGACCTGTTTTACTGACGTAATGTTTTTCTCCTTTCTGCAATAAGTAAGTGCTGTTGGTAAGGTGTCTGAAAGCATAGCACGAATCGTAGCGCCTGATAGGTCTTTGAGTCCAGAAAGAAATGCGTTCAAACATATTTCGGAGAATAATTCCCTTTTTGCATTGATAACTTTTTGATCTTTTTCATTGATCAGGACGTAAGTTAGAAGTTCTGCTTGGATTTCAATAATATCTCCGTGGAACTGTTCGAGTGTTCGATCAGTTTGGCTAATATTATGAAGATCTTTGATCAGTGTTGTTTCAGTCCTTTTGTCTGCAAAGGCTGATATTAAATTATTTTTGATTTAAGCCCAATCTAACTGTGTTAAATATGTGTTCGATAGTTCGTTTGCTGTCCCTACTATTTTATTACTGGTTGCCCTAAGTATAATTTGACATAAGGTGTCTTTTCCGTTCCTTTTCAAAATAATAATATTTCTTGAACGTTAGTTATAAAATCGTATAGTAGATAAGGATTCCCGTCAAAACTGGGAAGATCTTTAATAACATCCGGAATTCTTAAGGAGTTAAAGATTTCTCGCAAGTTCGGATAGGATTGGAATTGATTTTGCTGTGTAGTGTGGGAAGTGGATTGAGTTTGTGTTAAATCTTGATGTTGCATTTTAATTTTAAAATTTGTAGACTAGAATATTGAGATTGACAATGTAATTTTTCTATATATATACAGTGACTCTCATTAATATTCGGTATTTTTATTTCGAGTTATTTAAACGAGAAATTCAGAAAGACGGTGAATAAAACCTGTAATTTTATGTTTTGGCAAGGAAAATGTATTTCTCGAAATGAAATTAATTTATTCTTAGAGTATAAAGCATTAACAAACATATGCTTTAAAGGACAAAAATTTAAAACTTATCAAAATTCAGGCTTCATTAATATTCGGTTTTTTTTTGTGAAATTAAATTAAACTCTTTCAATATTATGTCAAACGGATAAAACTAATATCTCTCTGTTAGACGGTTAGCCATATTATAATTAATTTTTTTAAATATTCTACACTGATCTTATACCATTCTTTCTGCAGTCTTTTATTAAGCTTATTTATGGATGAAATATGACTTTTACGCACTTGGCGATCCAAATGATCCCATAAATTTTCTATTGGGTTAATATCAGGGGATTGTTCAGGTGTGTCAATCACTTTTGGGCAATTGTAAAGCAACCATTCGCTAACAACATGGGCTTTATGTTTGGGGTCGTTGTCTTGATATAATTCGAAGAAAATCCCATTTTTTCGGTAGACTGCTTCAAATTCTACCGTAAAATTTTTAAGTATATATATATCCTTCTTCATTGTGCCTTCAATAAACACTAGTTTCACTCTGGAAGTAATGTTCTTTGCTTTCAATTCTTTATTGGGTTAACGCCAGACCATTCTTATTCCATCGCTACCAAATATGTTGAATTTGGTTTCATCAAGGAAAAAAACGTCTTTCCACCAACTTTTGTCTTTTTTATATGGTCCTTTGCAAATTTGAGTCGATATTTCCTATTCTTTAAATTCCGGAACGGCTTCTTACGAGCAACTCGGCCATTGTACCCATGCCTCTAAATGACTCGATGTATTGTTTTTGTAGATAAAGTCTTATTTAATTCCTCCTTAACTTCATGATTTTAGTAGCACTTAAGCGCGGATTACTCTTAATTTTTCTAACAATAAAGCGCTCTTCCACTTCGGTTAATTTTTAAAGCTGACCGGATTGTTTTTTTAAATCAATGCGGCTTCCGTTTTTGTATCTTCGAACAATGTCACCGGCAGTATTACGCTTCATATTAAATACTTAAAAATATTTTTGTACATTTTTCCATTATTATAATGAAAAATCACCAATTCTCTTTTCCCCAATGAAGTATTTTCACCTTTACTATCCATTGCTCATAATACACAAGCAAATCAAACAAAAAACGTTACAAAGCCAATAACTCGACTTTCTTAAAGTTCAATTTGTCCGTTATATCAGACATTTTTGCACAGTTGCAAAATTACTTGGTTGTATTTTTCGGCAGGATGAAAAAACCGAATATTAATGAGGCATATATTTGTGATATGTTTGAGCATTTCAATTTTTATAATTTGATTTGTTTAATGTATATAAAAACTGTATAACACAGAAAAGAGGTATGAATAGGTTTATTATTTTATAGAACATTTTTGAAAATACCATAAATTTTATTTAAAAATGAAGGAATTCAACAACGAAAACTAAATACCGAATATTAATGAGAGCCACTGTATAGGTATTGTTTCAGGGCTTTTTGATTTCTTTTTTTTTTTATTTTGTAAATTCGATAAAGCTACAGTTTTTGCTTTTCTTTTAAACATTTAGTAAATAATTATACTTATTTTTAAGAGCTTGCAAGAAAAGCAGGAGTGGATTGAAATAAATTGAAATCCAACGGTTTCGGCTCGGCTGACTTCAAATTCAGTGTCCTATGCTGAGTTTGATATTCTTTCACCGTTTTTATATTTTTTTTTTTTTTTTGAAGAAATGTTTTTGGTCTTTTATTTATATTATTATTATTTTTTTTAACTCGTGTAAAATAGTTTATTTTTGTATTAAGATATATTTTCTTTTATTCACAGAGCATAATTTTTTCATTTTTCTAAGTATTGTTCACTATTCTTTATTTATGAGGATATTCTTTCCCCTTTTTCTAAAAATTGTCTACTATTCTTTATTTATGAGGATATTCTTTCCCCCTTTACTACAAATTGTTCTATACTGGTTATATGTGATGATATTCCTTTTTTTCACTGTGGATATTCTCTCTTTTTTTTTAATTGTTCACTTTTCTTTGTTAATGACGATATTCTTTCCCTTTTTTCACTGTTTTAGCTTATTGCCACCGAACCGATTCCGCAACTGTCTTATACGACTGCGCCAAATATGTTATCTTTAAGGTTTAATAGTAAAAAACAACTTCTCAGTTAATTGCCAATTTATTTCTGATCTTTTAATTTGATTTACATTGTTTTTATAATACTTAATTGTTAATTAAGCTTAAATGTTATTTAGATCAAATCTTAAGAAAAATATTTTTGATTGTTTACAATATTTTAGTGATACTTAATTGTTAATTAAGCTTAAATATTATTAAGATCAATTCTTAGGAAAAATATTATTGATTGTTTATAATATTTTAGTAATACTTAATTAAGCTTAAATATTATTTGGATTAATTCTTAGGAAAAATGTTACTATTTGTGTGGAAGTTCAGTTTATTAAACTTGCGCACAAGGCACAGTTTTTTTAAATAAAATATTAATTTTACAAAGAATTAAATTATGCAACGTTTTGTCTAGTGCATTGGCCTTTGAGTTGGTGTTGGTGCGATATTGCTGGTGTTGGTGTATATATAACTTACGGTCTATTTGATATATAAAACTTTCTGACAACAGATATTTTCAGCGATGGTAACTTTAGCTTTTAGCTAGATTTTTAAAAATAAAAAAGTTACTTTTTGAACTTTTGTAGGTAATATTTGCTGTATTACCTACATCTTAGGTTAAAGAGTAAAATTTGAACATTTCCATAACTATGTTAACCACGACAAGAAAAACAAAAACCCTTGATGTTTTTAGTATGATAAAAAGAAAAGAAATATTAACATTTAGGATTTGGGGTTTACCGCTCAATACATTTTTTAAGAGCAAAATTGCAATTTAAACTCATTTCCAAACTCTTTAGTGAAAAATGAATTGAAATTTGAATTATTGCTCTTTTTACCTTCTTTTAATTATTTTGTTTGCTAGTGAAAGCGTACTTAAAAAATCATGATCACTTTGTTTGGTGCGAGGGGTATTCTAAAATTATTTTTAAATATTTGTATGCACACACGTAAAAAACATACAATAATGTTGAAATTTTCAATTTAAATTTTACATGTAATTATTTATAACAAGTGGAAAGAAGGTTTCTTGGAAAAAGTTTAATTTTTTCCAGCGTGCTATGGTTTTTTAAGAGAATCTTGTAAGTGCATGTTTCAGGTAATGAAAAGTTCAAAAATACCCTAAAACGAATTTGTTTACAACAATTTTTTCTTGAATAGAAACTTTTGAAATGTGTTTTAAATAATAATTGCATATATTAATACATATTATTAACAATGAGCAGGGCTTATATGTTAATTACTTTATTGGGTCAATTAACAATTTCAAATGTGAAAACAAACAACAAAATTCCCCGAGTAGCTAACTTTAATTTCCAACTACATACGTCAAGAGACCAGAAGAAATTAGCTCGTGTTCTTTTAAACAAACACAGCCACATACCTATGTAAGTGCAGACTTCCAATATAAATTATAGCAATTTTAATAAAGAAAGACAGTCTGTAACCAATGACGTAAAACCATGTCCACTCTCCTTACGATGCAAATTTTTTTTGGCTCCACAAAGTCCGACTTCCTTGTAGCCTTTTTCTCTCTTGCCATAACTTTAACTTTTTTTTAATCTATCTCTCCCTATGCTTTTTCCTCAGAAAACTTTAAAAATCAGCTGTTAAGTATTTTAGTTTTCTGTTCAACAACATGTCACATGTACGTAACATATACAAGTTTGAATGCGATTTTGACATTCAATATGACTTGTGCACGTCGTAGTATAAACATACCTTTAAGCTAGTTTTTGTTTTACATAAAGTTTGTTAAATAAATTTTTTCAAAACTAAAAAATAAGTGTTTTCTTTTAATGTATATTAGCAACAACAAACTTATTTATTAATTTTTTGTTTGCTTTTTAAACATCTTTAGCTTGCTTCTTTTAACATATATTATTGAATAAATATTTATAAAAACATTCAATATATGAAAAATGATTTATATTTAGATTACCAATAAATATGTTTACATATAGTGCAGCAAAAGTCAAAATTATTTTATCTTTAATGTAGATATCACTTTTTTGTATATGTTTATTGGCACCAATAAAAGGTACATTTATTGTACTAGGTAATAGCGGCTCTACAACAAATACAACATTTGTAAAAACAACATGGCATTTTATTGTTGCTTTGTGGTTGGAAATGTCAAAAATAGAAAGACAAATTAAAAGATAATTGCTCTAAAAACAAACGCTCTCTTTGTTCTGCATATGCTTGTTGTTAGTGTTTTTTTTAATTCGTAAACAAAAAATGTAAAATATAAACAACTTTTGACATGTCCAACTACAAACCGGCTGGGCGGACGACACTACCTAGTAAAATAAATGTACCTTGGCACACATAAAACGTCAAATTCGGTTGTCATTTGTGGTTTGATTTAAAAGAAAAAGCGCGAATATAAAATAGTAATTAATTGTACCAAATTTGTTTTGCTTTTAGATTTTCTATCGTAAGACAAGGATTAAGTTATAGAGGAAGTTTTTAAACTAATAGAAATATAGTTATTAGAACTCTTAAAAAAATTTTGTTTCGTTACAATGATGCTCTTTGCTTACAACCTTCCTATTTGATTATTTTAAAATTGTGAATTAACATAAATACGTGTTCCCATACCCAAAGCAATAAGCAAATTTGTCATATTACTCTGCCGACGTCATTGCCTTATTGCTAACATATTTACCCAGCAAGAAATGCTTGACAGAAGCAAATACTAACACAATTTGTACACTAACACATTAGCAACAATTTTATATTGAACAGCGTTGCCGTTGTAGCGTTTTTGTTAATATACTAAATCTTATTTTTCGCTTGTATTTACAGATAATAGTGCAGCAAACTTCAGAATACAGCTTAAAAAATGTTTTGTAATTAAAATTGTGCCAAAGGTCAAACAAAATTTTTATTAAATTTGTTGTAAAAAGTTAGCCGATTTTAAGGAATTTTTGTAATTTTTAAAGAAAAAATAAGGAAGAGAAATTTCTTGTCAGTTGCAACGTTGTTTGCCCCAAACAAACAAATCATATGCAAGAGTGAAACAACTAATATATGTTTTATTTCGTGACGTTAAGAAAATTGCGCATTTACCAGGTAATTATAAAAGAGGTATGGTGAATTATTAAAAGAAAAAATTAAAGAAAAAATTAATAAAAAACAAAGAATTTCAAATTAATATAATAGTTCAATGTGGAATTAGAAAGGTAAGTTGCACTTGGGATTGCAAGCAGTTGAAGTGCAGAGATTGAACCTGACACTGGAAACCCAAAACTTCAGAGGCATGTTGCGGGTATTTAAAACCGCCACAGCTTAAAAAGAGTTAGATTCGAGTTGGAAGAACTTATGAAGCCTTTAAATCCAAAGTTGTAAGTTGTTTAGTAATGTGTAAAACTTTTCCTTATTTGCTTAATTTTTTGTATTTCTCTGATTTTCAGTCAACAACAGAATGTGGTCCAAAAGTGATCGGAAATACAAAAATTATATTGGTTTAAAATATTTTTCCATTTAAGGCATTCCTTCCATTTCAAGATTAGGTCCAGGGTCAGAAGGAAATCTAAACTAGGCTTAGAAAACTTGAGGAAAGTATGTGAGTATAAAATTATAATTTATTTTAAATTTTAAGAAGTTTGCAATTCGTATTTCCTAAAAATGTTGATAGAGTGCAAGGTGGTCACCAAAAAGGTTAAGAAATCCATCTGTTGGCTGGCTGGGCAGACTTACGACTCAAAACTTGATGAAGTCGTTAGCATGCTCCCTTTGCAGAATCTTCTAGCGGTGGAAGAGTTGGAAAGAAATTTAGAGGAGTCGAAAGGTTTCACTGAAGCAATGGTAAAGAACTTAAGTTCATGCTTAAAGTATCGGAAATACAAAAGTGATCGGAAATACAAAAATTATATTGGTTTAAAATATTTTTCCATTTAAGGCATTCCTTCCATTTCAAGATTAGGTCCAGGGTCAGAAGGAAATCTAAACTAGGCTTAGAAAACTTGAGGAAAGTATGTGAGTAAAAAATTATAATTTATTTTAAATTTTAAGAAGTTTGCAATTCGTATTTCCTAAATATGTTGATAGAGTGCAAGGTGGTCACCAAAAAGGTTAAGAAATCCATCTGTTGGCTGGCTGGGCAGACTTACGACTCAAAACTTGATGAAGTCGTCAGCATGCTCCCTTTGCAGAATCTTCTAGCGGTGGAAGAGTTGGAAAGAAATTTAGAGGAGTCGAAAGGTTTCACTGAAGCAATGGTAAAGAACTTAAGTTCATGCTTAAAGTATTTTAATAATCTTACATTTATTTTTTTTAGACATCACATTAAAATATGATTAAGGGGACATCGCAGGATGTCAGCACTGTGATGCGCTCAATCTTTACCGACCACCTATTAGAAAAATATAATTGGGATGGAAGGTGGGATAAACAAGCCCTCTGAACCTCCCTGCGAGGTACAGATTAGTCAATCAAAAATTTATTTGTTTATTGCGTATTAAATTATTTATAGATAAATGTATATCTTCTTTAACTTTAAGGTGTTTTCCAACAGCAAGAAGCGTTTGATTTAAAAAAACGTGTGAAGAAGACAATATAGCAAAGCCACTACAGACTACAACAAAAAAAATATTTAAAGGGAAAAGAGTTAATTATTTTATTATAAATGAAGATATTTTTATACTGTAAAATATTATTTAGATATTAAAAAAGAAACATGTATATATATAAGAAAATATTAAATTTTGTTTTATTAAAAATGTTCGATTTTTCAAATGAGGGTATATCCATCAATCGTGACGGATATATCCATCAAGTGTGATAATAACTTCTGTCATCACTACATAGTAAACTGCAGTAGTGTGAGCAGTGCAGATATATGTATTTCATAATGGAAAGATGCATTAGTTAGAGGGAGATGCAAAATCACATGTACACAAAAGTTTCCATAAAGTTTTTCATTTCTCCTTTAAGAATGTGAAAGAAACTTTGTTCTACGCGATGATGGATATTTCCATCATCAGTGATTGTCATTTGATGGATCAAATGATGGTCACTGTTCTTGTAGGGTTATTTCTAATATAGACGGCGGGTTACGGACCCAGCCAAAAATGGTTGATAGAAACTAATACTAACACAATTTTTACACTAACACATTTGCAACATTTTTGTATTGAACAGCGTTGCCGTTGTAGTTTTTTTGGTACTGAATTGGGATGAATATCTTTTTAATAGACTAAATCAGTAGTATGAATATGGCGCTTCTAGATAGAAATGTGCAAAGGAAAAATGTGCATACCTTAACCCTTTAACGGTCGATCGGGTTAAATTCGACCCCATGATATTTTGTGTTATGAGGCGGCAGCGTGTTCGGTTTTGCTTAAAGTGAAGTCGTGGTGGATGTTATTTTTGTTGAAGTGAAGTCGTAACATTCGACCCCATGATATTTAGCGTGTTCGGTTTTGCTTAAAGTGAAGTCGTGGTGGATGTTATTTTTGTTGAAGTGAAGTCGTAACATTCGACCCCATGATATTTTGTGTTATGAGGCGGCAGCGTGTTCGGTTTTGCTTAAAGTGAAGTCGTGGTGGATGTTATTTTTGTTGAAGTGAAGTCGTAACATTCGACCCCATGATATTTAGCGTGTTCGGTTTTGCTTAAAGTGAAGTCGTGGTGGATGTTATTTTTGTTGAAGTGAAGTCGTAACATTCGACCCCATGATATTTAGCGTGTTCGGTTTTGCTTAAAGTGAAGTCGTGGTGGATGTTATTTTTGTTGAAGTGAAATCGTAACATTGAATGTTCGTCGTTTAGAGGGTTAATACAATATAAATTAAACTACATTAGGGCGGTTTACGAATGTCTGTGTTTTTTTGCTAGTATTTAATAAATAAAATTCATTTACTGCGGTATATATTAATATCCCTAATACTACACGTATTTGTTATCAGTATAAAATGTTAACCACATTATTTAATTAAGTGGTTAACATTTATAATAAAATGAAATCAAATTAATAAAATATATTCATTGTTGTGCTAAACTCTAAGGTGTGATTATACTTTTAGTTATTTATTCAAAAAAAAAAAATAATAAAATAAATCAAATTAAAATGGGTGGCAAATTTATTTGTGATATTTGTGGAAAAGTGTACAGCCGCAACTTTTCATTAAAGAGACATATCAGGATGCATCATCATCAAGGTTCATTAAGGTGTACGACTTGCAACATTAATTTTTCAAGTAAGCAAGATTATCTTAAACATACCCACTTAATAGAGCATCAAAATAATCAAAAGAGAGAAATTATACACTGTAAGGATTGTAAAGAAGATGTAGTAAGGAAACAGTGGATATATCATCAACGCACAAACAAACATAAAGATAATTGTTTAAAAATTGTTGATGAAATCAATAATATAAAGTGTTTAGATGCTTGTTTCAAAAACCGTATTACTACATTTCGGTTTAAAAACAACAATATGGATAATCTAAATCCTAAATTGTTTTTCAATAACATAAAGGATAATGTAGCATGTGTTTTGAAAGATCATCTACAAAAACATACAAGCTTAAAATTCAATTTCGAATTACTGTGTGAATATATAAAGATGAAAGACGATGAAGAACCCATAATTACTGTAATACTACATCAAACAAAAATGCATATTTTGTCTTTAACTAACCATATGAATGATATTGAAAGATTTTATGCAAATAAATTGGAAATAATTATGCAAAAAATGGATGAGTTCCAAGAACGTGATAGTGGTTTTGCGTTAACAAAAATTAATTACCTTGATGTTAATATTAATAAATATGCATGTATAAAAGGTTCGCAGTATATTTCTTTACCAACATACATATCAAAGAAAAAAGCTTGTGTTAATGTACAAAACAATGACGTATACTGTTTTAAGTGGGCTATAATATCAGCGCTATATCCAATAGAAAATAATAGCGTAATTTGTTCTTCGTATAACATAACCAACATTCAAGATGATATTATAGTCCTGGAAAATAATATAATATTAAATTTTAAAAATTTAAATTTCCCACTATCTGTCAACAAAATACAGCAGTTTGAAGACAACAACCCGGGAATGAGCATAAATGTCTTTGGTCTGGAAAGATCTTTTGAAAAGAAGAAGAAAACGTCTATACTTGAAAAAGATACGTATTTAGAAGTTTATAATGTTATAATGGGACCATATTATTTCTCTAAAGAAGAAAAAAGTAAACATATAAATTTATTATTGATGGAAGATGAAGAACGATTCCATTATGTCTGGATAAAAAATATATCAAGGTATGTTTAGTGTTATTTAAATTTATACTCAAAGTGAAATTAAACTAATTATGTTTCCTTTTATATTTCTTTAATTATAGATTATTAAGAAGTAAAGTTACAAAACATCAACATAAGGTGTATATTTGTAATACATGCCTCATACACTTTTACCAAGAATCATCTTTAAAGAAACATAAGGAGGTGGAATGCAACAAAATTGTAACTATAATGCCAACCGATAAAAATTCTATACTTAGATTTAAGAATCATAAAAACCAATTAAATGTTCCGTTTGTAGTTTATGCAGATTTCGAATGTATTCTGGAATCAGTTGATATTCAAAACTCAGCTAATATTAATTCAGTACAAAAGCATATTCCAATTGCATTTAGTTATTATATTAAATGTTCCTATAATTCTAGTTTAGATATACATAGAATTTATAGTGGTGAAAATGCATCAACACATTTTTTTAAAAGTTTAGTCGAGGACGCATTATATATTTATAGTAACTATTTGAGTGTAGTAATACCAATGAAACCTTTAACGTTTGAACAACAAAAAAGACAAGATGAAGATATGAATTGTCATATATGCGGTGAAATCATATCTATTGGAGATAAAGTAACTGACCATTGTCATTTAACAGGTGATTATAGAGGTCCTGCACATAATATATGTAACTTAGAGTATCAAATTGGAAATTTTATCCCTATATTTTTTCACAACCTTTCGGCATATGATTGTCATTTATTTATAAGAGAACTTTCATCAGTAGCAGGTGATATAAAAATCATTCCTTTAAATAAGGAATTATATGTATCCGTATCGAAGAGAATTAGGGTGAGTGAAAAAGATACTATTGAGCTACGTTTTCTCGATTCATATCGTTTTATGGCATCAAGTTTAGATCAACTTGCAGGTTTCTTGTCTGATGATGATTTGAAAACTGTAAAATCGGTTTGTTTAAATGATAATGAATTCGATTTAATGAAACGTAAAGGTGTCTTTCCCTATGATTATTTGGATTCAAAGAATCGTCTCATGGAAACACAATTACCACCTCGTTCTCTCTTCTTTAATAAACTAACTGATGAAGCGTGTAGTGAAGATAATTATAAACATGCTGAAAAGGTATGGAATACATTTAGATGTACGACTCTCTTGGACTATTTACTATTATACTTGAAAGTAGATGTTTTATTACTATGTGATGTTTTTGAAAATTTCCGTAAAGTTTGCATAAACATTTATAATTTAGATCCATGTCAATATTATACTGTTCCTGGATTATCTTGGGATGCAATGTTGAAAAAAACAAAAATAGAGTTAGAACTATTAACTGACATTAACATGTATAATTTTGTTACACGTGGTATTAGGGGAGGAATTGTTCAATGTTGTAAACGACATTCTGTAGCTAACAATAAATATGTAAGTGATTATGATTCTACTAAAGAATCGAATTATCTTATTTATTTAGATGTAAACAATTTATACGGTTATGCCATGTCACAGTACCTTCCTTATAAAAATTTTGAATGGGTTGAAAACATTGAAAATTTTAATTTTAATGCTGTGGAAGATGATTCACCATTAGGGTATATATTGGAAGTGGATTTAGAATATCCATCCACCATACACGATCATCACAATGATTTCCCATTTTGTGCAGAAAATAAAAAAAATGAACATATGAAACAGTCTAAATTAATAACGGATTTAAATAATAAAACAAAATATGTAATACACTATAGAAATCTTAAACAATGTATTAAACATGGTCTTATTCTAAAGAAAATTCATAGAATTCTTAAATTCAATCAGTCGGATTGGTTGAAAAGGTATATTGATTTAAATAATGATCATAGAACCAATGCCGAAAATGAATTTGAAAAAAATTTTTTTAAACTTTTAAATAATGCGGTATACGGTAAAACAATGGAAAATGTAGATAAGAGAAAAGATGTTAAAATAGTTTGTTCATGGGAGAGTAGAGGTAAGAGGTTGGGAGCTAGAGCTCTTATAGCTAAGCCAAATTTCCATAGTTTACTTAAGATTCAAGAAGAAATGATTGTAATTGAAATGAGTCGAGTGCGAACGGAATATAATAAACCAATTTATATTGGGTTTTCTGTTCTAGAATTATCTAAGTTGAAAATGTATAATTTTCATTATGAATACATGAAACCTAAATATCAGGAAAATATTTATCTAAATTATATGGATACTGATTCCTTTGTTTACGATATTAAGACATATGATCTATATAAGGATATTCTAGATGATATCATCTTACAGTTTGATACGTCTGCTTATCCGAAAGATAATGTTTTTAATATACCCTTGTTAAACAAAAAGGTTTTAGGAATGATGAAGGATGAATGTAATGGTAAAATAATTAAAGAGTTCATTGGTTTACGCGCTAAAATGTATTCAATTAAAATTGATGAAGAGGAAAAAGAAATTAAAAAAATTAAAGGAGTTAAAAAATGCGTAACCAATAGACTAACGATTAATGACTTTAGAAAATGTTTATTTGAAAAAAAAATGTACTATGATTCTATGTATGTATTTAGATCAAAGATTCATGAAATATATACTCAACACATTAGTAAATTAGCATTAAGTTATTTAGATGATAAGCGATTTATTAGAGATAATAGTATTAATACATATGCATGGGGACATTATGCAATAAATAGTCAACAACCATCATCATCATCATCATCATATCCCAATGAAAATGTATTAACATCATCTTCAAGTGATAATATTGTACAATAGTATTAAGTGATTTTAGATTATAAATGAATATATATATAAACAATAAATAAATAAATAAAGAATATCAATAAAATATTTTAGTTTGTTTTTATTTTAAACTATAGTTATCTATTGAATAGGAATTTTAAACACATGTAACCACAATTTGTTTTTGTGTGAATAAAATTTAATCGTGCTTGTTCTTAACCTTACTCAACTAAGTTGATATAAAATTTAATCGCTTAGAAATAAAAAAATCAAAACAAAACTTTTTTATATATTTTTTTTTTTTTTTTTTTTTTTTTTTTTTTTTTTTTTTTTGGAGAATTTTATAATATAATAAAAATAAGTCTCATATTGAAGTATTTATAATATTATTGAAGTTCATCTTTATTGATCCAAGAATTATGTTGATTGGAAAATCCCAACCATTTTACGTACGCCTGATGCCCCTTAGTTTTAATAACTTTTTCAATCAAGTATGTATTTGGAAAATGTGTCTTTAATAGTTCATGTTCATAGAATCCACCAACAATCGGATTCCTTTGATAGTCTTCTAATAAATAAGTAATGGGATTTGTGTTCTGTAAAGTACGAATTTTAAAAATTTCAGTTGTCCAGTTTGGAGTATATCCTTTTGCAAAAATATGTTTGTATTTGCTGATTCGAACGTGATCTCCAACTTTTAGTTTACCAAATTTATATATTTTGGGATAATTATAGGCTTGTTTTAATATAGAACTTTCATTTTTTATGTTAACAGCATTTGGCTTCATTCCAATTGTTCTATGTTTTTTATTATTATATTCATTAATTAAATCCCTCAATATATGTATCCATTGATAATTTCCTTGTAGACTAAACTTTTTCCACATCATTCCTTTTAGAGTTCTATTAAATCGTTCTACAATAGACGCTTTCATGATACTATATGTTGAATAGTGATTGATATTATGTTTTTTCATCAGGTTTTGAAATATTTTATTATAGAACTCTTTACCATTATCAGTTTGTAAGTTTTTCGGAATTCTCTTTAACGAAAAAATAGATTTCATAGCATTGGTAATATCTTCACTACCTTTCGATTTTACGGGTACAGCCCAAGCAAACTTTGAAAATGTATCTATAACTGTTAAAATAAATCTATAGCCTTTGTTATATTTTGAGTAAGCACCCATTTCAACAAGATCTGCTTGCCAAAGATCATCAATTCCCTTGTGTACCACTCGACGTCGAATGAAATTTCTGCGTGCTTGTTTATGAAGCTCCTGAACCACTTCTTGTCGCTCCATTTCTAACATCTATCTTAGATTACATCAATTTAAATGCTGTTGACGTAGGATTTAAATCAAAACGATTTATATTTCAATGTTTAAATGTTTTGTAATGAGCTTAAGATGTTCTTCAACTGAATCAATTTTATAATTAAATAATGATCTCATTTCTTTTAGTGATTGATCGAGATTATTTTGTAAGATACTTTGATCGTGTATTAGTTTACTTAAACTTGTTTCTAAATTTACAAATTTTTCTGTACACAACACGTTTTGTTGTTGTATTATTTCGTTAAAACGATTCTCCGTTTCCTTAATTCTCTCCATACACATTGCATCCAGTTGTTTCTTTATTTCATTAAAATAACTTTTCATAAAAATTTTGTTCACAGCATCATTTTCCAATACAGGATTAGCAATATTTTTTATTCTCCGCAAGTTAAAGTTGAAATTACGATCACTATCTAAATGAATCTTGAAATGTGGATTTTGATATCTTGCAGATTGTTCAATATAATGTCCAAACTTATCGATAGGCATTTTATGAATATTAATTGTTAAATATTTTTAAGTCTATTTATATAATAATCTTTGCTTCTCTCAATTCCTCAATAATTGATACAATTTCATTATTATGATTTGAGTGACCAGCTGTTGTGGATGAAATCAATAGACGCAATCTATCAACCAATTCGTTAGGATCATCCCAATAAACATAATTGGTCTTTTTTCTATTCAACTTCATTAAACCTTTTCCCTTATGAATTTTCTGTTGTTTAAATAGGTTTTTAATAATCTTTGTATATTTAGTTGAACGATTTCCTTTAATTTGACCATTTATGCTGTTATTTCGCTTATAAACATTAGTCATCTCCAATATTTGTTTATAATTATTTAAATCTGTTTTATTATAACTGATTGGTTCCTTATAGACTAACAATTCATATAAACCTGATGTGAAGGGCCATTTTGAATTACCTACAGTAATATTGGTTGAATTGAAAGTAATGGGTTCATTACCCAGTCTCCATATTTGATTTTTTTTATCTTTACGAGGTCCATAGGTTTTGTCATATATATTTAAATCAACTTTCGATAAATCATATTGAATACTTTGATCGGGTTGTATTGCAATGGTGTTTTCATCATTATCATCATCAACATTATCAACACTATTATTATCATTATTATCAACATTATCATCATCATAGTCATCAACATTATTTTCATCATCATCAAATGATTTAAACGTGTTCGAACTTTTTTCGATTTTCTTGTTATCAAAGCTTGGAGAAAACGTATTATAATCAAGCTTACTCTTTTTATATGGGGTACTGAAGGCAACTTTATTATTCTCAAGATCATGTTTAAAAGAGTTATCCGGATACTTTTCATGTTTTATAGTATTATTATTAGTTGATTGAACTATTTCTTTTAATGGTTTTGATATTGGTTTAAATGTTTTTTCTAACATCTCATTATTTGCGATTTCTCCAAGCAAAATATTTTTATATTTCTTTTTCAAAATATTTCGAGTTTTAATAAGATTATTAACTAGATTTGTATTCATATTGATATATTGAAATAGAAACAAATCAAACAGATCAGTTTAACAGTTAGCAATTTAATAGCTAGCGTCAGATTATAGTTGAGAAGTTATTAGTTTAATAATAAATCTTGTACTGATTTTAAAATATCTGTAATATTTCTTTTATAGATTTATAAATATATCGAAACCTTTTCTATATCGACCATTATTCATAGAATCATCTTTGTTAATAACTAGAAAACCATATTTTTCTTTCCAACACTCGGTACATAACTTATAAAATGTTTTTAAAGTCATATCAGAACCAACATGATCATTGTAAATATGCTTAATATTCATTACATCCTGTTTAAAAATTATAATCATATTTACATTATCGCGAATCAAGTGTTTTGGTATACGTGTATAAGTTTGACATAAATAAAAACTATCAATGTCTTTATGGCGGCCCATACAGAAGTAAGAACGTACATGATTTTGTTTCTCACAAGCTATATCATCGAATATAAATATTGAATTCGGTTTAACTTCGTCTGGGGATAGAACATCATCATTATTAGAAAATGATGAAAAATTTATCTCCTTAATGGGTTTAATTAGACTTTCTAAGTACTTATATTTCGGTTGTTGTGTTGACTTTGAATATAAGTAAATATTTTTAAATTTCAATCCATGAGGACTTTCAATAAGACTGATCATAACATTTGTTTTTCCGCAATTTGATGGACCCACAATAAGAGCTCGAATAGAATTCGATAGTAATGAACTATGACGAATTTTATTTGATGACGAATCGAACTTTGATTCGATATTCTTTACATCAATCCTTTTATGTTGTTTAAAAAAACGCATTCTGAAATCTAATGATAACATAATATATAAACCAGTCTCTTTTATTTGTTTTCAATCAATTTAATTTCAATCTTAAATCGATAAAGTATTAATAGATATGACTATCATTTATAAAAAGTTATTCAGTCGCCATCCATCCTTCATTGGTAAAGGTTTTCTAAATAAAATAATTAATAAACTACCCATTGAACTTCATCTACCCGGCTATCAATTTTGCGGACCTGGTACAAAATTAAAGAAACGTTTAGCTAGAGGTGATCAAGGAATCAATCCATTGGATACTGCTTGCAGAGAGCACGATATAGCATACTCAAACAATAAAGATTTAGAGAAAAGACATATTGCTGATAGAATTTTAACGGAAAAGGCTTGGCAAAGGGTCAAAGCAAGCGATAGTAGTTTGGGTGAAAAATCAAACGCTTGGTTTGTTGCTACTGCAATGAAAGCAAAAACAAAATTCGGTATGGGTAACGTTATTAGTAAAACTAAAAAGTCGTCTCCAGTAAATACCCACAAACTATTTACACATGCATTGAAAAGTGCAAGAAAGAATATAAAGAAAAGTGAAAACTTGAAAGATGCTATAAAGATTTCACGAAAAGGTGTAAACAATATTTTCAAGGGGAAGAAAAAATCGTTAATAAAAACACCTCGAATAATACCGCTACCAAAATCTGGAGGTTTTCTTCCACTTGCCCCTATATTTGCTGCACTGGGTGCACTTGGTGGTTTAGCTGGTGGTGTATCTGGTATTACAAAAGCAATCAATGCAGTTAAAAATGGAAAGGAACAGCTGACTGAAGCAAAACGACACAATAATACAATGGAAGCCATTGCGATGGGAAAAGGCATGTTCTTAAAACCATATAAAAAAGGTTTTGGATTATATTTAAAGCCTTATCAACAAAATTTTTAATGAAGCTACCTAAAAGAGCCCTTTCTGATGTAGACTTGAGAAAATATGCAAAACATATTCCAAATTTTAGAGGTGTGTTTATGTGCAACACTCTTCCAAGTACATCATTTAAAAAAGAATGTGGAATAATTAATCTGGATACTTCAAAGGGATCGGGCACACATTGGGTAGCGTACTGGAAAAACAACAATCAAATTGAATATTTTGATAGCTTTGGTAACTTGCAACCACCGAAACAATTAATAAAATATTTAGGAAAAAACATAAGTTATAATTATGATAGATATCAAAATTTTAATACAATAAATTGCGGTCATTTATGTTTAAAGTTTTTGTTTTCGAAACTAAACTAAAAAGAAACTATAATTGTTTTAATAAAATACATTGATTAAGAATTTGTTTTATTTATAAATAAACATATTATTTCATTTATTAAAAAAAAATTTAAAATAAATATAATTAAATAAGTTTTCTAATTTCGCTTGTTAGAGGTGAGTATTCGATTAAACGATCATGAATAACTAAACAGTATGCTGATGTATTATCTGGAATTAGTTTGTTTGCTTCAGTATCAAATTTAATTCGTACATCAATAGGTCCTATTTTAACAGCCTCATTTTGATGTGAAACATCAACAACAATAAGCGGTGCATAAGTCTTATATTCATCAACATTTAATAATGGTTCAGGTTCTCGCATGTAAAAGCTTTGTTGAAATTTTGCATACATATTATATAGAACAGAATACTGACCCATTTCGAAACGATTATTTAAATCATCATATGGATATGACTCTGAGTTTAGATAAACTTTTAAATTAGAGATATTGCAATGATCAAATATATTTCCTTCTTCTTTAATTTTCTCTTTTTGTAAACCAATTATAAGAAATCGTGGTCTTTCGTTTTGTGGAGAAAGCTTTACATTCCATAAAACCTTTGTACTCTTGGGCAAAACAGGATTTACATGACAGTCCCAACTTCTAAACGCAATTGGTATAGAATGTTTGCTGTTGATTATCTTAAACATTTCCAATTTTGCAAAGTCCGATAGTTGAATGTGTGGCATTTTCCATGTTATATCCAGAATTGTTAATTTCAACTGATCAGTTGCATTTGTAGAATAATATGATCTCTCATCGGATGTAGAACGTTGAAGGATAAGCTCATGTTTCGAATTTAATAGTATTTTGTTATAATCTTCAGCAAAACCCAGCAACATTTTCAGAGGTATGCAACAACTAAAATGACCTTTTACTAAAGCGTAAGTTTCAGTAAGAGACCAACCAGCGTTTTTTAATACATCACTTTCAGCCTTATTCAACGATACGAAATTTTTCATGGTGGATGAAATTCCAAGTTTACGTGTACGATCAACTTCAAAACCATTAATTTCGTAACGAATTTCATCAAACAAATATGAAGCAAAGTTGTTTTTTAATTTCACATCTATAGCTGGAACCTCTTTGGTTGCTTCCTTCTTTACTATAAAACCATGAATGTAAATCATACTCTCACTTGGTAAGACGAAGAGATCCTGATTTTGAATTGGTATACGAATCTCATCGTTGTTGTTAAAAGATTTTAGATATGGAGAGTAACTATGATATTCCCTTTTTACAATACTCTCATCATACATAGGTTTTTGAAGAACATTTAGTATTTCATTCATTGTTGAAGATTAAATCCCAACGATTTTAAGTATTCTGTATTAGATGAGGACAACAGTTTTTTATTTTTTATACTTTCTCGAATGTGAGTTGGTGCGGTATTGAATGGAAATCCTCTCTGCACTATGTTTTTATTGTAAATGATCATTATTCTGGTTTGAAGTGGAGTCTAAGAGTGATTTTTTCTCCTCTAAAATTTATAAGTTCACCGTCTTGATTTAAGATTCTAATCGTTATGTTGTTTATTTGTTGACAGTTGACGGGTAAATAAATAACATTTCGAGGTTTTTCGTTTATTTTATATCCTGGAGGAACATCAAGAGGAAATTCATGAATAGTATGATTCGAAGTATTATTAATAAATGAACCGGTTGTTAAGTTGCTTTCAATGCGTATTGTATTAACATTCGTAATATGTGTAGGTAAATCAGATTCAAATAACTTTCTAGTATTCAATGAATTAACATCTACAATCATCACTTCCAAAGATTTATCATTTTTAAAATTTTGATTAGTATTATAATAGTTAGTTGAATTTACTTCTAGTTTTGTTTTACTAAATCCAAGTAATTTTCCTATACTGTTTGGTTGTGAAAAATCTATATCCATAGATGAGGTTATTTCAGTTTTAAGTGTGTTATTATTAGCTTCAATTATTAGGTAAATTGATTCATCGATATCTCTTAAGCTTGAGTTTAGGAAAAAATCAATATCTTCAAGTTCGTATGAACCAACTGGAATAGTAATAACATGATTTCCTATATGAAACAAATTGTTGTAAACATCTACATTGGGTATGGAATTGAATGCTACAAAATCAATAAGTCCACAAACATATTTTGTAGGGAGTTCAATTGGAGGAAAATATTCTCCAACCAAAGTTGAAGCGTTTCCGGTTAAAGAGATCGTTATTGACATTACAAGTATTCAGAATGAACTGATGATTGATGTTTATTTTAGTCGATATAAGTGTTAAATAATAATAACCAAAAATTTCTTCTTTTATAATTTTATGTTTTCTTTATTAATATTTGATTTAATAAACTTTCTTAAGAGTATTACATTTTTTTCAGCACATATACAATATTTCCTATGATAAGAACAAACATTTACAGATTTATCATTTTTATATAATGTTTTCAAATTTGGACAATTTAGATCGTCATCTAGGTTATAAAAATTAATTTCATCTTTAAAAATATTTTGAATCCACTTAATTTTTTCTAATCCTTTAACATAATAAATAAAATTGTTGTCTTTAACATGTGTAATATAATAGTTCATAATATTTGATAAGGTTGAATCACCATCTTTCCATTTTAATCCATGATGATGATTATAAAGCCAGTCATTTAAAGCTTTTTCTTTTGTTGTCAACGATGAATATGGAGAAGGTGGTTTAATAATAAATGTTTGAACTTGTGAGTCATCAATTGAAATACTCAGTTCTTTTACAAGGAATTTATTGTTTAGATAAAAACCTTGTACGTCTACAACTAAAATTCTCTCCTCCGACATTGTTTAGTAACTTGACTTGTACTTAACTTGAACAGTAATTAAAGAAAAACTAGATGGAGGGGGCTTTTATATAAAATTATGAGAAGTAATTTTACAGCTTATCATTCTTTTTCAAATAAAATTTTAAAACAATATTTCTGTTGCGGTTTGTCCGTTGTTTAAAAAGTTTCTATATGATTAAATGGCGTGAGAAAGTTTTAAAAAGTTTCTGTTGCGGTTTTTCCGTTTTATTTTTTTTATAAAGCTTCTATTTAATCAAATGTGAAAGAAATTTTAATGTATGCAGAGTATATATATATATATATATATATATATATATATATATATGATTTTAATTTTAAAAGGTTTCTGTTTAAAATGTTTCTTTTATTTCATCATCATCATCATCATCGTCATCTTCTTCTTCTTCTTCAGTACTGTCATACAAGTTGTTGTAGAATACATATTGCTTCTTCTTTTTAATGATTAGAGTATATAATCCATTCACTTCTTTAACTTTCTTTAAAATGTGTGGATTTGCGTTTAGATAATCCATCTGATTTTTAGTAATAATCAGAAATCGTTTAGGTAAATAAATATGATATTCTTTATTTACAAGACATCTTATACTTTCACCATATTTTGTATCTACTCGTTCTATCTTGTTGATTTCATATGCAGTATTTTCTTCCATATCCTTTAAAGGTAAGTATATAATATTAGGATTTTGAAACAATTTTCTTAAACTTGCTCTCATTATTTTGCTTTTAACTTTTCACCGTAAAACGAATTATCAAACTGATTCTTTGTATTCAATAATTGATACTATAAGGTGTTTTTAGATATTTTAATAACTTCTTATCAATTGCGGTTAAGCATAAATATTAAAAAAGTATACGTATGTATGTATGTAATAATATATATAAACAGCTGGTGTTTTAATCTTATTGTATCCAAGTTTGTGTTATATATATACGTTATTTATAATGAGAGATTTAGTTGAATTAAAAACTTTGTTAAATATGTATTGGGGTCAATTTTTAAAAACTGGTGATAAATATTGTACTTGTCATGCACAGTGGAAAACTTTTCAAATAATAAATGCAGTAGTTTTGGATATTATAATGCAGGTGTTCCTAACCGCAGAAGGAGGGACAAGAACTCAAATTTTTTCTCTTAATAGAGGACAAGAAATGTCAACAAATATTCCAATATTTCATTTTAGTCACAATCAACATATAAAAATTGAGGTTATCGGTGGTATGATATCACTAGTTGGAACAGTCTATGAGGGTGGTTTTAAAGATATAAATGTACACTCATACAAACCATCGTGCGTTTATAGTGAAATAGAGGCTATTGTTTTCAGAGATACAAATAAACTATATAATAGTAAGACTGATATCCACTCATTGAATAAAAATCAACAAAAACCTCTTCTCCTTCAAAAAATAGTTAATGATAGTAAAGTTAAGAAAGGTGGTGGTAACGTTGGTGGCGACTCAGTTGAATACGACGATTATTAAATTAGTATATAAATATGAGAAACAATTCTTATCATCTCATTTAAAAATATATCGCTAACTTAAGAACACGTCTATTAAAAAGAAAAACTAAAATGAAAAATATTTTTATCATATTTTTTTCATATATCCATATCATACAAGTGTTTTCAGCTTCATTACCTATTGATTTGAGTGAAAATGAACTTAAAAATACAGAATTTGCTATAAAATTACCGAATAATGATACTGTGAGCATACAACTAAATTTCAAACTTTTAAAGTATAGTAATGATTTAAATAAAAACATCGAGTTAACAACAAAAGCAGAAAATAAATCAAACGAAGAACAAGAAGACTCCCCACCGCCTATTAGTCAACCTTTTACTGTTGAACAAGCTATTGAAACATTTAGGCAAGATTTAGTAAAAAAAGAAAAAAATATTGCAGGAATAATTGAAAGTTCGGCTCCATTTTATAGACATTTTCAACTTCAATACAAAGATAATATAAAATTGAGAATCCGTTGTACATATGACAGCAATTACTTGAAACGTCGATTAAATATTTCATGCTTCGAATACCGTCAAGTTGAATACGAGAGAATTTTAAGTAATGGTGAAATTGAGGTGGCTTCTGAGGATGATACAACGTACCGATCCGATGTTACATTAATCAACATTCAAGATTACACACATGATTTGGATATGGAAATAATATAAATTAGCTGATATGATGAAATACATTTACTATTAGTTAGTTAGTATAAACTTTGATGTTAATGTGATAAGAGGTTTTATTTAAAAAAAAAAAAGTTAAAATAAGAAAATAATGAATAACGAGTTTTATTCGAAAATTTTACATAAATTCATGAAGGAAGAAAAGCTTTTGTGTTATGATCATGAGATTATTTTGAAAAAATTAAAAGCTCAATTCGATGAATATGCATTTTATAAGAAAAGTAAATCAAAATTTGGATATCATTATAACAATTGTGTGTGGTCCAACGATGAAACAACTTGTGGACCTGATACCTGTAAATGTTCCCTTATCGATAACAGTTGGGATCAAGCATTATGTATAATGAATTTTTATTATAATTTAAAAGCATAGACTTTATCAACACGGAAAAACCGCAACAGAAACTTTTTAAAACTTTCTCACACCATTTAATCAAATAGAAACTTTATAAACAACGGACAAACCGCATCAGAAATATTGTTTTAAAATTTTATTGAAAAGAATGATAAGCTGTAAAATTACTTCTCATAATTTTATATAAAAGCCTCCTCCATCTAGTTTTTCTTTAATTACTATTCAAATTAAGTACAAGTCAAGTTAAAAAATGGAAGCACACCTAAAAACAATTTTTAAAAAAAACCAAACAAAAAGCATTCTCTCCATAAAGGAGATGCTTTTTGAATATAAATACAAAATCACCAAAATGGAGCGTGTCCAGACGCCTTATGGAAAAAAAGTTCGTTGTTTGGTGGAAAACACCAAATACATATACCTACCTGGTATATTCAACGAAACGCTAGACGACGATACCATAGAAGAATTTCAGCGTAATACCTACTATCTTACTAAAGATAGAAAAGGTAGCAAAGGTAGTAAAGGTAGCAGCAGCAGCAATGAATATTACGAGCTAAATATACATGCAGCTGCAACAGGTAATTTTTGGTAAATAGTTATTTTATTTATTTTATTATTATTTAATCTAAATATTATTTTTTTTGTGATCTTTCTAGCTCAAGATACACTAAAGAAGCAACCTGACTCTTAAATGCCATTGACGACGACGACACTGAACTGAAACGGAAGCCGAAATTATTTGTTGATTTTTATTTTTTTAATCGAATGTTATTAAAATTAAAAAATGAACTATTATTAATATTTCCATCTAATAGATAAAATTAAAAAAAAAAAAAAAAATAAAAAAATTTAAGTAAAAAAATTCAAAAAAAAAAATATTTGTTATTATTTTATTATATTTTTTTTTTGTTAGATAGTAAAAACATTATAATTACTCCTACACTTGATTGTAATGTATTAGTTTATTATAAATACTTGAGTTGAATAGCAATATTATTTACAATGAATCGAATAGGAACTGAAAATGAAACTTTGGTTGATTCTTTGTATAATCATCAGACCATGAGAGTTGAAGTGGAAAATTTTCTAAACTATTATAGAGGATATATTCCGGGAGATCTCATCAGATATATGGAAAATTTCCTAGAAATCATACCTTTATATGAAGATTTGGAGTTAGTAGATTCATCAGTTCATGGTGTTCATTTTGAAAATTGTTTTAAATTGAAACAAATTACGACTGATTCGAGTGTTATGTGTAATTGTAAATTATTTAGTCTACAAAAATATAGAATTGTTTCTAATATACATATGTTTTATAAGTATGTTGGTATATGATGATGATGAATACCAAAAATAAATAAATGTTTTGTTTTTAAATAATGTGGTTAACATTTTATACTGATAACAAATACGTGTAGTATTAGGGATATTAATATATACCGCAGTAAATGAATTTTATTTATTAAATACTAGCAAAAAAACACAGACATTCGTAAACCGCCCTAATGTAGTTTAATTTATATTGTATTAACCCTCTAAACGACGAACATTCAATGTTACGATTTCACTTCAACAAAAATAACATCCACCACGACTTCACTTTAAGCAAAACCGAACACGCTAAATATCATGGGGTCGAATGTTACGACTTCACTTCAACAAAAATAACATCCACCACGACTTCACTTTAAGCAAAACCGAACACGCTAAATATCATGGGGTCGAATGTTACGACTTCACTTCAACAAAAATAACATCCACCACGACTTCACTTTAAGCAAAACCGAACACGCTGCCGCCTCATAACACAAAATATCATGGGGTCGAATTTAACCCGATCGACCGTTAAAGGGTTAAGGTATGCACATTTTTCCTTTGCACATTTCTATCTAGAAGCGCCATATTCATACTACTTAAATCTTATTTTTCGCCTCTGTTTATAAATAATAGTGCAGCAAACTATAAAATACAGCTTACAAAACGTTTTGTAATTAAAATTGTGCCAAAGATCAAACAAAATTTTTATTAAATTGTTGTAAAAAGTTAGTCGGTTTTAGGGAATTTTTGTAGTTTTTGAAAGAAAAAATAAGGAAGAGAAACTTCTTGTCAGTTGCAACGTTGTTTGTTTGTTTGTTTGTTATGCAAGAGTGAAACAACTAATATATGTTTTATTTCGTGACGTTAAGAAAATTGCGCATTTATCAAGTAATTATAAAAGTGGTATAGTGATTTAGTAAAGAAATAATAAATAAAAAACGAAGAATTTAAAATAAATATACAAGTTCAATGTGAAGTTAGAAAGGTACGTTGCATTTGTGATTGCAAACAGTTGTAGTGCAAGGTTTGCGTCCAATGAACATGGCACTGGAAACCCGAAACTTCACAGGCATGTTGCGGGTATTTAAAAACGCCAAAACCTTCAAAAAAATAGATTCGGGTTGGAAGAACCTAAGAAGCCTTTAAATCCAAAATTGTAAGCTGTACTTTCATGTGTAAAACTTTTCCTTATTTGCTTAATTTTATGTATTCCTCTGTACAGTATTTGGTAGAAATACTCAAACTGTTTGCTTCAACATGGGAAATATAAAGGTTATTTAAAACGTATCAAAAATTATATTGGTTTGAAATATTTTTCCGTTTAAGGCATTCCTTCCCTTTCAAGATTAGGTCCAGGGTCAAAAGGGAATCTAAACCCGGCTTGGAAAACTTGAGGAAAGTATATGTGATTATAAAACTATAATTTATTTTAGATTTTAAGAAGTTTTGCAATTCGTATTGCTTAAAAATTTTGGAGTGTAGGTGGTCATCAAAAAGGTTGAGAAATCCATCTGTCGGCTGACTAGGGAGACTTACGACTCAAAACTTTCTTAAAGTATTTTAATTATCTTACATACGAGTATATATTATCTTTAGACATCACATGTACTACAGATTAGTCAACCAAAAAGTTATTTGTTTATTGAGTATTAAATTATTATACATAAATGTATATTTTCTTTTACTTTAAGGTGTTTTCCAACAGCAAGGAGCGTTTGATTTAAAAAAAAGTGTGAAGGAGTCAGTAGAGCGAAGCCACCACAGACTACAAAAAAAATATTTAAGAAGAGATAAAAATTAAGTATTTTATTATAAATAAAGTCTTTTTTTATACTGTAAAATATTATTTAGATATTAAAAAAAGAACATGTATAGTATATGTATTAGAAAATATTTAATTTTGTTCTATTAAAAAAGTTCGATTTTCAATTGAGGGTATATCCATCAATTGTGACTGGTATAGTGAACGGTAGTAGTGTGAGCAGTGCAGATATATCTGTTTTGTAATAGAAAGAATTCATTAGTAAAAGGGAGATGCAAAATCACGTACACAAGAGTTTCCATCAAGTTTTTCATTTTTTTTTAAGAATGTGATAGAAACTTTGTTCTACGCGATGATGGATATTTCCATCATCAGTGATTGTCATTTGATGGATCAAATGATGGTCACTGTTCTTGTAAGGGAATTACTGAAAATTTGTCAATTTTAATAACCTTGTTTGTACTCAAAATATGAAGAAGATTAGAGTGCATTAAATAATTGTACAGAATTTACATATTTGTTATCAAATAGTTAAAAGTAATTTCAGATTTTGTTACTATAAAATAATACCAACAGCTACCGCCAATGGTCAACCACCGTTGATTATTCTCACCCCCCGTCTACCCTACAAGAACAGTGACCATCATTTGATCCATCAAATGACAATCACTGATGATGGAAATATCCATCATCGCGTAGAACAAAGTTTCTATCACATTCTTAAAGAAAAAATGAAAAACTTGATGGAAACTTTTGTGTACATGTGATTTTGCATCTCCCTCTAACTAATGAATCTTTCCATTATGAATTACATATATCTGCACTGCTCACACTACTGCAGTTTACTCTGTAGTAATGCCAGAAGTTCTTATCACACTTGATGGATATACCCGTCACGGTTGATGGATATACCATCATTTGAAAAATCGAGCTTTTTTTAATAAAACTAAATTTAATAAATATATATATATATATATATATATATATATATATATATATATATATATATATATATATATATATATATATATATATATATATATATATATGTTTCTTTTTTGATATCTTAATATTTTACAGTATAAAAAATGATTTTATTTATAATAAAATAATTAATTCTTATCTCTTTAAATATTTTTTTTGTTGTAGTCCATAATAGCTTCGCTATACTGACTTCTTCAAACTTTTTTCAAAATCAAACGCTCCTTGCTGTTGAAAAGCACCTTAAAGTAAAAGAAGATATACATTTAATATATGTACATTTAATTTAATACGCAATAAACAAATAACATTTTGATTGACTTATCTGTAGTACATACCTCGCAGGGAGTTATTAACCCAAGAGAGCTTTCAGAGGGCTTGCTTATCCCACCTTCCATCCCAGTTATATTTTTCTAGTAGGTGGTCGGTAAAAATTGAGCACATCACAGTGCTGACATCCTTCGATGTCCCCTTAATCATATTTAGATGTGATGTCTAAAAGAATATAAATATAAGATTATTAAAATACTTTAAGCATGAACTTAAGTTCTTTATCATTGCTTCAGTGAAACCTTTCGACTCCTCCAACTTCCTCTCCAACTCTTCCAACGGTAGAAGGTCCTGCAACGGGTGCATGCTGACGACTTCATCAAGTTTTGAGTCGTTAGTCTACCCAGCCAGCCGACAGACGGTTTTCTTAACCTTTTTGACAACCACCTTGCACTTCATGAAAATTTTTAGGCAATACGAATTGAAAAACTTTTTAAAATTTAAAATAAATTATAATTTTATACTCACATATACTTTCCTCAAGTTTTTCAAGCCGGGCTTAAATTTCCTTTTGACCCTGGACCTAATCTTGAAAGGGAAGGAATGCCTTAAATGGACAAATATTTTAAACCAATATAGTTTTTTAAACGTTATATATAACCTTTTTATTTCCGATCACTTTTGGACGACAGTGATGTTGGGGCACACATCTTGAGTGTTTCTACCAAACACTGTTGTTGACTATAAATCAAAGAAATACATAAAATTAAGCAAATAAGGAAAAGTTTTACTCATTAAAAAACAACTTACAATTTTTCTAACTCGAATCTAACTCTTTAAAGGCTTTGGCGGTTTTTAATATCCCCATCATGCCTATGAAGTTTTGGGTTTCCAGTGTCAGGTTCATCGGACACAATCTCTGCACTTCAACTGCTTGCAATCCCAAATGCAACTTACCTTTTTAATTCCACATAGAACTAGTAAATTTATTTAAATTTATTATTGTTTTTTATTTATTTTTTCTTTAATTTTTGCTTTTAATAAATCACCATACCACTTTTATAATTATCTGATAAATGCGCAATTTTCTAAACGTCACGAAATAAAACTTATATTAGTTGTTTCATTCTTGCATATAATTTGTTTGTTTGGTGCAAAAAAAGTTGCAACTGACAAGAAATTTCTCTTCCTTATTTTTTCTTTCAAAAATTCCTTAAAACCGGCTAACTTTTTACTACAAATTTAATAAAAATTTTGTTTGACCTTTGGCACAATTTTAATTACAAAACATTTTGTAAGCTGTATTTTATAGTTTGCTGCATTATTATCTATAAACTCAAGCGAAAAATAAAATTTAGTGTATTAAAAAAAAATTCATCCCAATTCAGTACCAAAAACACTACAACGGCAACGCTGTTCAATATAAAATTGTTGCAAATGTGTTAGTGTACAGATAGTGTTAGTATTAGTTTCTGTCAAGCATTTCTTGCTGGGTATATTAGTAATGTGTTAAAATTCCTTATTGCTTTGGGTATGGGAACGCGTATTTATGTTAACTCATAATTTCAAAATAATCCAGTGCAAAGGCAGTAAGCAAAGAGCATCGTTGTAAAGAACACAAATTTTCTTAGAATTCTTATTCTATATTTCTATTATTTTAAAAACTTTCTCTATACTCTAATCCAAGGCATATTAATATTCTAGGTAGTAGCCAAGGCCTATTAATTTAACAGGTAAAAGCAGTTCTAAGACATCTACAACAACAATATTAAAATATGTTTTCAGATGTCAAAATCAACTAACGCTGCACATAGGAACTAATTACCGAATTACGAAGACAAAAATTGTATTTTGTATTTTGTTAAATGTAACCACTGTTGCACTTAATATGTTCTATATACTAGTACACAGTAAAGTTATATTAGTCTGTACGTGTAAGTTATAGTGCTGCTGAGATATAAAGGTACCTTTATACGACGTGTTTTTTTCATATGACTTGTCAAAGTTGCCATTTTTACATATGGATTATAATTTTTGCCTTTAAACGTATATGTATGTTACTTCTGACATAACCTACAAAGTCATTGTTTACAGCTGTTTATTTTAGTGCGTGTTTTTGTTCACAAACATTTTAAACAAAATAAAATTGTGTTGAAGTTTATAAAAAAATGGAAACAAAAAACTATACAACTGTATTATGCAGCATTGTGACAATAATAGCTGCAATGAAAAAAAAAGAAAACAAGAAAAAATCAAAAAAGAGTTCGTTCTGTTCGGAGCCAGCAGTGGTTGCAGTGGTCATAGACGAACTTAATTTGGAAGACCCTAAGGCATTCTAGAATTTTTCAAGAATGTCGTACTCCACTTTTTGCGAATTACTGGAGAAAGTATCTCCCTTAATTTCAAAGGAAAGCACGGAAATACGTGAATGTATATCTTCTACTGCACAGTAATATTGACAAAATACTTGTAGTGTAAAAATACATATAATTTATATATTTTTAGATTATTTTTTTTTTTTTAGCAACTGATGAGAAATACATAAATTTGTCATATGCATTTCGGATTTCTGTATCACCCATAAGCCAAATTGTACCGGAAACAATCGAAGCTATTTATTTTGTCTTGAAAGACGATTTTCTGAAAGTATGCATTTCTTTTAATAGTGTATCAAATACGTACATATATGTATGTTTTTTCTAGGTTCCGCAGAATCAAAATGATTGGAAGAAAATTGCTGATGTATTCTAGCGGAAATGGAATTTTCCCTTTTGCTTAGGAGCAATAGGTAATAATCCTATAGTTATGTATTTATATTGAATAGATTTCTAATTTGCTTATTTATAAAGACGGAAAACACATCGCTATAAGAAGTAGGAAGGAATATGGATCCTTCTTTTATAATTACAAAGGGTTTCACAGCGTGATACTTTTAGCCGTTGTAAATGCAGACTACAATTTTCTTTATGTGAATGTCGGTTCTCATGGCAGAGCGAATGATGCAGCTGTATTTAATGAATCATCACTATGCACAGGTATAAAATACAATATGTTTGATTTTCTGCCCGAAGCTGAATTACCTGGTACTAATACAAGAGTGCCGTTTGTCTTTGTGGCTGACGATGCCTTTCGATTATGTACCAGAATATTAAAACTTTACAGGGAGAGGTCAATAAATGCAAATAAAGTTTTCAATTACCGATTGAGCAGATCACGTCGAGTAGTCGAAAATGCCTTTGGCATTTTAGCAAATAAGTTTCAAATCTTTCAGAGGGAAATAGACTTATCAATCGAAAAAGTGGGAAAAATAACTAAGGCTGCACAATTTTATAAGAAAGCGAGATGACTTTGATATACACTTATTCGATTCTGAAAACACTAAAGCTGTAAGCCTACAAAACGGATCCTGGCGTAGTAAAGTTACCCTAACCAACCTTCAAAAGTGTCAAGGTAACCGAGCTGGAAAAGAGGCTAGGAAGGTACGAGATGCATATTCCGCTTTTTTTAATACCACTAGATCAGTCCCTTGGCAACGTGAAGCTATAAAGAATTTCAATTGCTGACTTGAATTGTTTTTCCTTAAGTTCCTTTATATTATACAAAAGAAAAAAAAAAAGAAAAAACAAACAACAATGAACAAAATATAAAATTGCTGCACTACTGTTGAGCAACTTTTTTTTGGCATCAATAATGCATAAAGTTATGCTTTCTATAAGGTCTTCCTTAATATTTTCATCTTTTATTTTTCCTAGCTCGGACCTTATAAAATTGCAAAATGCCTCATCACTCTCATTAACTGCAGGTTTTTTGGCAATGTTCTGGAGTGCGTTAGCCGCTGCTGCTAGCATTAGTTCTTCTTGGTAGCGCTTTGAACTTGACGCGTTGCTTGTTACTCGTATTTTTTTCGGTTGAGGAGAATAATTTTCCAGTGGCGGCAGCGAATCAGATGACTCGTCTATCTGCACAGAGATTGAATCCTAAAAATTTTTTTTTGAAAAAATTTAGTTTTTCGGTTCGCGTTTTTCACTTCTCGAGTATACTGGCCCCGTAAATATGTTATTTTGTTCTGGAAATATTTTATTATGCAAATGTTGGGAATAGAAAAAATTTTACTGTTGTCATACCTTTCGGTGAAGACCGTCATTACTGGCTGTTTATTTGGTACGATTGGCGAGCGCTTTCTATGTGAGGACATCATTTTCAAGCAGCGTTTTGATTAGTACTGGTTAGATAGTGTAAGGTGTTTAATGCATATATAGTGGTGGGTTCAGGTAGTTTTGTCCGTTAGGATGGTGTCTATTTAAATGGTATTATGGAGGTAGATTGCCTGATATCTGTCATGTTTATTGAAGGTATATAATTTTAATATTTCGGTCTTTTATGATTGGGTAGGTAAGTGAGACCATCTGTGTTGTTTTCCGTTTGTGTTTTTGAATAATTTTAGTGGTTTAAAAATTGTGTCCACGGTTGTATTTACCTGTTCGTTAATAATATCTCCGTTAAACGTTCGTGTTTTGTATATTTCCATGTTTTCAAGAATGTCCAGTCTTCGTCCTTTTTTTACTAGGATGTATTAATGTCATACATTCATCTATTTCCTTTGGCTCGTGTTCATGTGTGTTAAGGTGTATTGGGAGGTTAGAGTGTTCTCTTTTCCGTTTATATGATCGTATGTGTTCTGTGAACCTTGTTTTTAATGTTCGTCCAGTTTGTCTTATGTATGTATGGTTGCAGGTGCAAGTAAGTCTATATACTCCGCTGGTGTTAAAATTATCGGTTATTTCTGTTGATGTCATGAGATTGTTTCGTAGAGTGTTGCTCGTCTTTAGTGCTGTCTGTAAACCTGCTTTCTGAAAAAGGTTAGTTAATCTATATATTTCTAGTCCTGTGTAAGTAAAAATCTCTCGTCGTGTTGTATCGATTGTCTGCTTGTTTTCTTTCTTTTTGTTTTTAGTGTTGTATTGTCTAAGTAGTTTGTCGATAGTAGTGCGGTTGTAACCGTTATATTTAGCTATAGTGTAAATTGTATCAAGTTCATTGTTATATTTGTATGGAGAAAGTGGGATTGTCTTAAGTCTGTGAATCATATGTCTAAGTGCTGCGAGTTTATTATTAAGAAAGCAAGGAAACATTCGATACAACACCATATAATATATATTTTATCTTTTTATAAAAAGGAAGATGTGTATTTATAGACACTGTTAATAAACACAACATAAATGTAATATATAAATCTCCCTATTTATAAAATAGTAATAAGTATTAAAACGAATAAAGTCATTTTTTACTTAACATTACATATATATATATATAAATCATTCTTCCTTGATTTTTATTCGTTACGAGTTAACTACATTTTAAATTAATTCTTTTCACAACAAAAAATAATTGAATGAATTTGAATCAATTCAACCAAATTAGGCAGAAGTGAATTTCAATTCGTTTCCAATTGAAACGAATTTGTAAAATGAGTTGCAATTCATTTCTAATTCAAATTAATTTTTCAAAGTGAATTGCAATTCATTTCCAATTCATTTGAATTAAATTGTTTTTGAATTCATTCAAATAAGTTCCAATAACGAATTGAAATTTAAATGAATGAAATCCTAAATGAGTTCCAGTCAATCGAATTCAAGAGCATATCTAGGGGTAATAAAAAATGGAAAGTTTACCAACTTTTTGTATATATGTATATACATATATATATATATATATATATATATATATATATATATATATATGTATATATATATATATATATATATATATATATATATATATATATATATATATATATATATATATATATATATATATATATATATATATTCGGATTTGATAATTATCCCTTTTGAAATCTGATATTGGATTCATTTTGTGTCATGAAAACATGTCGGTTTTGTTATTTTCGATTGGAAATAAAACCAATATTCCAGCTGTTTTTGCTCTTTTGTTTACAATTTTAAGTGCATTTTTTTTACAAAATTTTCCAAATTGTACTAAAATATTGCTAAAAGTTGTGTTTCTTTCTAAATAAAAACAAAGAAAAAAGTGTATAAATTTCATAAATAATTAAAATGGCATCCGGCATTGCAGCATATTTGTTATTGGAAGAAGGAAACTCTGAAAAGGTGGCTAGAAAAATTTTGAAGGACTGCAGCAATCCCTTTAAAGTGCCGGAGACAGTAACTAGATCTTAATATGTACATATATATATATATATATATATATATATATATATATATATATATATATATATATATATATATATATATATATATGTATGTACATATTATATATATACATATATATACATAAATGTTGTGCAGGTTCCTAGCCTCTTACCGTTTAGGCAAAGTGGCTTTTTGAGAAGTTCGTAATACTATTGAAGAACACTTGCAACGATCAAAAATACCACCTGTGTTGCAGTTAGCAGCCACGTTACGCTTTTAGCTGAAGGATCTTATCAGAGGACTCCAGAATAAGTTTTCGTAGAAGCACTGTATCAATAGTGTTGCACGATGTGCTTGTGGCTATCGTGCGTTACGTTTGCCTGCAGTTAGAAATGCAGACCAAGAAATTATTTTTATAGCAAATACAAGATTCCATCAACAATTGGCTGCATCGGTGGTACCCATGTCAAGATTGTTAAGCCCAGTATTGACGGGCATTTGTATTACAATCGAAAAGGATATTTCAGTATGAATGCAATGATTGTAAGTAAATCATAATTTTAAATTTGTCATCGCATTTACATTTTTATTTACACAATATATCTATGTGTAATTGTTTATTTAGATTTGCGAATGTGAAATGAAAATTCGGGCTATAGATGAACGGTACCCCGTCTCCAGCCATGACTCTTTTGTATGGAGTTTAAGCCGCGCAAGGCAACACTTCGTTCGAAATTATGAGGCAGGCAACCGAACATCAATATTATTAGGGGACTGTGGGTACGGCATAGAACCTTTTCTATTAACGCCGTTTAGAGATCCGTCTTATAATTCCGTGGAATATAAATTTAACATAGCGCAGTCTTTGGCTAGAAACATTGTAGAACGAACTATAGGAGTATTAAAAAGTCGGTTTCGCTGTTTATTTTGTACCTTGTACTATCGCCCAGAAAAAGTAATCAAAATTATAAATGTTTGTTGTGCACTACACAACATATCCAGACATTACAACGTGGAATATAATGAAGATAATGTGACTATATTGTTTAGTTCTGATGAGGCTGAAGAAAACGTATTATAACACAATGCAACTTTGCTAAGTGAAGGCCGGAGAATCAGGGATGAGATAGCTAATAGTTTGTAGAAATAATTCAACATAAAATTAATAAAATATTGAAAAATTAAGTATATTTCATTTCTTGAAAACAAAAACAAATTTTAACAATTCAGTCTTATGTTTGTATGTATGTGTAACTAAAACTATGTTATAAAAAAAATAAAAAAAAAATACTTTTAAGATTTGCTTTCGTACACAAACTTGAGCAAGTCTAGTTCTAATTGTTTTTTTAATCTCATGTTTCTCTCGCATTGTTTCCAACATCATCTTACTGATACGGGCGAACTCGTTTTTTATTTCATTTAAGGCACTTAAAATATCGTCATTTTTTTTTCTCGATAGCCCTGTAAATCCGTCTTAAACTGCTACCGTTTTCTTTTACTGCTTTTATCAGCTCTTCTGAGTGCTCAGTTATTTTAAAATTATTTTCACTGTCCTCGTCAAAAAATTTCTTCAGCCTTTCATTAATGTTCTCTGTTCCTTGCCTTTTTGGAGTGTAGTGCGCTGAAATCGGAGACAATGGACGTTTTGAGGTAGTTAACATTTCATTGTCACTTGTATCGCCTAGTTCTTCTGTAACTCCAATGGCAATACCCGCCACGCCTTCAACAGATTTTGCAATACCACATGACCGCACTATGTTTTCCTCTGTCTGTGTCAGTTGGTATTTTGAAAAAGGTCCCCCACCAGTGGCCCTCGACTTGGCTTTGCTTTGAGCAAGCTTTCTTTTGACATCAATCTTCCACTCAGTCCATGTCTGTAAAAAACAATACATTGTATCGCTGCAAAACAACGTTAACTTTTTCCAGCCATTCATATCGTTTTGCGGCGGGCCAGCACTATTTAGTTGCTCAAACCATTGTTGCCAGAGGGAATCCACAATTGGCTTATCACGTTTTGTGAACCCTTTGCCAAATCAGTGTACTTCTCCATAAATTCCAGAAGAATGCGGTTTTGTATTTTGTTTTTATGTTTTCCCCTATTTTGTATTTAAATATGTAAATCACAATTTGGTTCCAATTTACTAAAGATTCATAAAGTAAAATTAACACTCGTATGTTACTTTTATCTTTTTTATTTACTTACATTTTTGCAAATTATAACTATAATAAATAAAAACAATAGCCCTCCAGTTAATTCCGTCAGCTGTTAACTTCTTGTTTTATTTCCAATAAAAAAAAACGATAATATTGGATTCTATGACACGATTTTTTGTCGGTTTCAAATCCAATTCCAATAAAATTGGATTCCATGACAACCCCGAATAATTCAGATTTCAATTTATTTTTTACTATAGACTTCAATTGCATTAAGCGATAACCTCCAAATCCTTAATTTCAATATTTATTTTTTTATCATAATAGAAAAAGGTTCAGGAGTTTCTATTTTTGCTGTATAGCTTACGATAAATTGATTCAAAAAATAATTTTTTTATTTTTAGAAATTTATCTTTTATCGCCTTAATATTTCGAGTGAAAATTTTAAAACTAAAATTTAGCATCACAGAAAACATCTGTCGTCATATAGTTTTACTCATCAAATAGAGCATGCTCTAAAGGTTTGTTTACATTATGTGTACGAGTCATATGGAATGTCAAAATATGTAATTTCGTGTGTATGTCAAAACAGTGTTTAACAGCGGTTAATAATTTTCATGTTCAAATTTGCATATGTTATGTACATATGACATAACCTCATGCCGTCGAAAAAAAAAAACATAAATACTAAAAACAGTGATTTTGTTATTTTACGAATAGACAAGATTTATTTTTTTACCGGAGAAATTTTATAAAATTAATAATAATAAAAGTATATATTCTTCTACACAATTCATCTCGAGTTTATTCGACTGAATTCGTAAGGACTGTGGGCATATCAGCACAATGGAGTGCGAGGAGAGTGAGGATGACAATGCTACAACTATACCAAGAACGGCAGCTACTGATATGGATATAAGTAATACCAGCATACCTAAAAGAAAAGAATTGATATTATTGGATCTCCAACAAACCTGGTTTTATCCAAGTTAAATTCAGCGACTACTTCAACCTTCACCACTAAATCACAAAACAGATTTGCCTTTTTGGCAGACCTACAGATTGAGGGTATTGACAATAGTGACAACCGCAACAATAATTGTGTTAGCGGTAATAACATAAATAACAGCAGTAGTGTTCTGGCAAAAAAGACCTTCTGTCATCCAATTATTTTGTATGATATTAACGTGAAAACACTAGTAGACCAATTAGAGGCAAAGACGCCTAAAATACACTTCAAAATTAAAAGCATAAATAGGCACTTTTTATTTCTGACATAAATGTTTGTACTGAAATGATGTCCCTACTGAAAGAAGGGAAAATTAACTCATATTCGTTCACACCCAAAGAATTTATTTATTTATTTATTTATTTATTTATTTACACCTTAGTCTATGGATATCAAATCCTTATAGACAATTAAACTATAAAATAATATAAAATAAACACAATTAAACTACAAAATTATTAATTATTTAAAAAGACGATAATTTTACGTTTAATAACATTTGCATCTATTGAGAAATCTAAAATATTATAAAATTTATTAAATTGACTACACATCCTTCTAAATGGATCAGCATTCGCATAGTTCGAGATGAACGAAGAGGAACATTAAATAAAATATTATTAAGCAGGAAATTAGAAGAAATATTGCCATTTATAATGTTTAATATAAACGATACATTCAACATAGTCCTTCGGCCTTTAAGAGTTGGAAGTTTGATTAGAGCTAGGTGACATGTGTAAGGTGGAAGATCAGATGGGTTCCACTGTAGACTACGAAGGCAGAATAATAAAAAATTTTTTTGTACAGATTCGATTTAATTGTTGTGAGTCATATATGTAGGATCCCAAACTACGGATGCATATTCTAGGACAGGTCTCACAAGGGAAACATAAAGTTGCTTTGTAACATATGGGTCTTTAAATTCTTTTGCCCATCGCTTGATAAAACCCGGCATACGTCGTGCTTTATTTACAGTTATGGAAATATGCTTTATAAAGTTCAACTTAGTGTCCAACAAAACTCCAAGATCTAATATAGTAACAACATTTTCAAGCTGATAGTTCCCCAAAGAATAATTTACATTTATATGGTTTCCTCTATTAAAAGACATATGTTTACATTTTTGCAAGTTCAGCTTTATTAAATTTAAATTACACCATGACTGAAATGAGTGCAAGTCTTGTTGAAGTAGATTGTGATCAGCATATTGTTTGAAACTTAGAAAAATTTTTACATCCTCAGCATACATTAAAACGTTGGAGAATTTAATCACGTTGGGAAGATCATTGATAAAAAGAGTAAACAGCAATGGTCCAAGATGATGCCTTGTGGGACTCCACATAAAACATCTATGGATTTAGATGTGATGTTTTTAAAACAAACACATTGTGTTCGACGTATTAAATAAGACTCAATCCATTTAAGAGAGTTATATGAAAATCCGATTGAGTTTAGTTTCACAAAGAGCAGTTTGTGATTTACCTTGTCAAAGGCCTTGGTAAAATCCGTGTATACAATGTCCGTTTGTTTTCTTTGCACAAAACCCCGGTTAATAATGGTTGTTAGTTGTAAAAGATTAGTTGTAGTATAGCAACCTTTTCGAAAGCCATGTTGAGCAGGCGACAATATAGACGATATATGATGAGAAATGTGTTCAGTTATCATTTTTTCAAAAAGTTTTGGAATAATATTTAGTTTAGCAATTCCTCTATAATTACAAATGTCAGACTTATTACCAGATTTATACAACGGAAAAATAAACGATTTTTTCCAGATATTAGGGAAATATCCACATTTTACTGACACGTTAAAAATGCGAGTTAACGGTACAGCGAGAACTTCAGCACAGTTTATCAATATACTGCTAGGAACGTTATCAGGACCACTTCTGTGAGAAAATTTAAGTTTTTTTAAATTATATAAGACTGTAGAAATATCAAAGAAAGGAATTGATATATTTTGATTAGTTGCTTGCGAACTTGATGGATACTAAAGCCATTATATTATAGGTTGTAGAAAAGAAATCCGCAAACATGTTACTAATGTCCAGAACATCGAAGGATTCACTGTCCTGGAACTTCATTACTGAAGGAAATACGGTTGACTTTCTTTTAGAGTTTACAAAATGATAGAATGATTTAGGATTATTTTTGAAATTATTTCTCGTTTTACGAAGATAATTAGAGTAGCACGATATGTTTAATGCGTTATACTCAGCACGAGCAGTTACATATTTAGAATAATCCATTAGTCTACCAGTTTTTTTTTGTAATTTTTGTACAGCTTATTTTTTTCGTCTTATTTTTTTATTTTTGGCTGCTGACAGATGTTTTGTGGACCAGGGAGGACCACAAGGTTTACGTAAAGATAGCTTAGGGGTACACAATTCAATAAGAGAATAAATTTTAGTATAAAAATGTTCTACTATTTCATCCAAAGCAGTACCTAAGGGTAAAAATAATTCATTCCAGTTTATATTACTCAAAAGGTTATTGAGAAGATGAAAGTTTGTATTTTTAAAAACCAGAACCTTATCCTTTACCTCAGTAGATTGTAGATTTGAGATAAAGTAAATTGGTAAATATACTTCTATTGTAGGATGGTATCGATCTTCTGGAGTGGTAATCGGCTCAGAGCATTTAACAGTGATGTCCATGTACTCATTAATAAATATTAAGTCAAATAGCTTCCCATAATCATTAAATATATCATTCAGCTGATTGCGCCAACTTTCTTTTGTAATGCGTGGTCTTTATTACAAAACCAAGGTAGATAAGATTAAAAAATATCTAGACGCAGTGATACCACATGTGGTTGCAAATGTCGCCAAGTTTTAAACAAAATGTTCATATAAAAACAAAACGGAGACTAGTTTGTTTTTAATTACGTTAAAACCTTGAAAAGGTTTAAAAGACATTAGTCACATAAGATATATAATAAATCAAGTAATAACCTGGGAGAAACCTAAATGCAACCAGCAAGAAATTCAGTGTCGTAGGTGCCAAATGTGGGGTCACATGGCTAAAAACTGTAATCGTAGTTTCAAGTGTGTCAAGTGTAACTTAGACCACGAACCCGGACAATGTGTTAAAGACAAGGAAGAACCTTCTGACCCCATTTGTGTTAGCTGTGGACAATCAGGACATCCGGCCAACTGGAAAGGCTGCCTTGCCTATTGAAAATACATATCAAATAAGAATGCTAAAATTAGAGGCTCGCGACAGGAGAAAGGAAGCAGCTACCAACGTTGGTAGACTAATGCAATCTTTAGAAGTATTACCTGGCAGATCTTATGCCAGCTACTTTAGTCAAAACACTCAAACCTCATCAATTCATAGTTCAGTTTTTAGAACTGACAAAAATTTTTATGAAATCTGAAAAAAAGACATTGGAACAAGAGGTTCAAGAATTTCTTGGTAGTTATTCTAAAATGTCAATGGATGTAGCCAAATCAGAATTTAAAAGGCTGCTAACAAAAGTGCAAAGGACATATGTCCCGTAGAAATCTTTTTTTTCTAACATTCAATGTTTGCTCACTTGTTGACTCAAGTCGACGCATAGATCTTTTAAACACACTTTTCCACAACAAAATTGATATCGCGTATGTGCAGGAATGCCATCTTAGGGGCAGAGCCAACATTCATCTTAACAACTACATTTTTATCTATGACCATTCTCCAATCGGAGCAGCAGTCGTGATTAAAGATTCCTTTTCATAAAGTCAGTTTTATATAGAAGGCATTGATTTTTGTTGTTTCTTTATTGAAATAAAAATCTGTGTAAAAAAATTCTAGCTGGCTCAGTCTACATCCCTTGCAACCTTAGTGGAACTAAGATCGAGAATGGCTTATCCAAAATTTTAAATATATCAAAAATTTTTGATGGAATAATAGAAGGAGGCGACTTGAATGCCAAAAAGTCAATATGGAGGAATTAAATTCAGAACAATAATGGCAGAACTCTATTTAAATGGCTCCAAGACCACATGGTAGGCGAAGTTCGTTTGACGGACTCCAACCCTACTTTTCCAAATGGGTCATCATACCTTGATCATTTTTTAATCAGCACAAACCTCATAAACCAAAATACACCAACTTATTAAATCTATAGTTTGGCTACATTTTCTGACCACTTTCCGATAATGTTGGAAATCAAATTTAAGGAACTAAACCCTATTCTAAGGTCCTCAAAATATTTCACATCCTTCAAAAACACCAATTGGCAGCTCTCCAGACGCGATATGGAATCAGCAACGCTAAGTATAATGCCTCCAGTAGATCGAAACCTCCTAACTGGGCAAATTGGTGCACTAATAAATGAATTCAACAAGTGTTAGTATACTGTCTCGAATATTCATTCCAAAAAAGTTGAATTAGGAAAATACAAAATTTTTTTTTCCAATAAAATAAAAAAAATTTTCCGTGTAAAATGGAGATGGCAGAAAGACCTCAAAAGAATATATCATGGGGATGCAAATAGGTTAGGTAGAGATTATATCTTGCTCTCGAAACAAATTTAACTAAATATTAATAAAGGACCTGGTCAACATGGAACAGGCTGACAAATTTAATCATCGACTGGAGAAGATAAAACCAGGTCCTTCAGCTTTTAGAAAAATCTACAGTATCACTCACAACAAGAACAAAACCTTTTGTGATAAACTTTACGTCGGCAATAGAACTATCATAAATGACAATGACAACTGCGAATTGTTCCGAGAGCATTGCGAAAATGTGTACACTGAAAATATACTTGAAAATCATATTCCTGACCTCAGCAGTCGTATTTCTACCTACATCTCTAAAGTACCTGAGTCCATTTATTCTTTTAATGATGAGTTCAAATCAATAATTATCATTTTGTCAAACCAAACATAGTTAAGGAAATTGTTCAATATATTAATAACAAAAAATCAAGTGGCATCGATGGCACTTAAAATTTCATAATTAAAAGACTTCAAGATGTATCAGTAAAATTTGTGGTAATAATATTTAATAATCGTATCAATAAAGGTACTTTCCAACACCTTGGAAAATTGGAAAAATCATACCACTAAAGAAAAAAGACAATAGTAGTCAGGTTGAAGACTTTCGCCTAATTTCCCTTTTGCCAAATATAGGAAAATTGTTCAAGCACATTATAAAGAAGAAACTAGAAGCTGAATTGATAATTGATCCCATTTCCGACTACCAATTTGGGTTTCGACAAGGCCATTGGATCCAACATGCCCTTTTAAAGTTCCATAATGAGGTGATCCAGAACTTGAGAAATCAAAACTGCGCTATTGCTGGCGGTGTCATTGGACATCCAGAAGACATAATGCCCATCAAAAAGGCATTACGTTTAAAATGGTGGAGTTGGCTATTGTTCCCTATCTCGTAAAACTATTTTTCTCTTATTTTTCGGAACGAAAATTTTATATACAAATAACTGACTCAATTTCCGAGTTTGGCCGAGTAAACAGCGGTGTCCCACAAGGAAGCATCTTGACGCCTTTTTTATTTAATCTATACCTTTATGACTTCCCTCATAGGCATTACTCTATGCAGATGATTGTTTAATCTTCTCGAGCGATGTATCCCCATTAGTGCTCTTCACAAAGCTGCAAGCCATATTGTATCAATTCCAGACTTTTAAAATAAATGGGGTATTAAAATAAATGCCAACAAATCGGAAGCAATCTGCATAAGACATCCGTCTGGAAAATGTCCAAGGTTCGTGGTTCCTGAAAGTAAAACAATCCGCCTCGTGCTGGATGGCGTTGAAATACCATTAAAACAAAATCTTAGATATTTGGGTGGCAACTTCGATAAACTGTTAAAATTTAACAATCATGCACGATCCGTCCTTTGCAAATGCAGAAGAGTTCTAGGAATGTTTTTCATACTTCTGAATAACTTTTATCTTCCATTAAGTACAAAACTACTCCTATATAAAGTGGCAATTAGATCTATTCTCCATTTAGTTTACGATCTCGCAGAAACAGTTGCCAAAGGATTGGAGGTTTTTGAGCGCAAAGCTCTAAGGAAATGTATTAATAAAAACTACAAAACTGACACCAAACGCTATTCCAACAACTCTATTTACACAAATTCTGCAGTGGTACCACTTTGCCAGTATGCCCTATCATTACATAGGAAGTTTATTGACAAGCTAAATTTTCATGACAATATCTTTATAAAAGATATATATGGCCGGGAATGTAATATTAGCCGGTCCCAAGCAAATTACCTTTCTCCGGTTGGTATTTTATCGTACCAAAAACTTACCTGAGGGTCAAAACTCTTGCTAACTGTCAAATTTTTACCAAAAAGTCAGCCCAGGAACCCAGCTTCTTTTGTTTGTCTGCCGGACTCATAGACTTTGCGAGAAAGCAAACCTCATACATTTTCTATTATATTTAAGTCAGGAGAATATAGTGGCCACTCCAACATATTGACATTCTGATTTTAAATCCACGCCTTATAACCCTGGCATTACATATCGGAGCATTATGTTGTTGAAATATCCAGGGAATTGGTCCAAAAATATTAAAAAAATATGGAAACGCCTTTTCAAGTACTATTTTGTAGTTGTTCGCGTTCATTTTTGGTGTGAGGAATTGAAGCTCACATGTACCATAATAAGAAATTTCCCCCCACACCATTACACTTCCCTCACAGCTATGAAGACGACTAAGGTAGTGTGCTTCCTTACGTAAGTCGTGAAAATAGAAGTTGTATCCATCCGGACCTTCGTATAAGAAGACAACACGATACCATCCTTTTTTATCGCTCATGTGTTCTCGTGCAAACTGCAGCCGTTTCGCTTTACAAGTAGCATTAAGATTTGGTTTTTTTTAATTTTTAATCTCTTTAAATGTTTGGAACTTCGAATAATACGTCTTACAGTGTTTACGCTAGCTGTGATACCCCATTTTTGTCTAATTTTTCCAGCAGAATCGCTTGAATTTGAGGCAGCTTTTATAATAGCTCTTCTGTCCGCTTCTGTTGTGGCTTTTTTAATCCGCCCTTTCATGCTTTTTCCGCAATCGGAGAGATTTCTTAAAAAATTACTTACAACATTCTGGCTGCGGCAAATTTTTTTGGCGATATTCCTATGGCTTAAGCCAGTTTCCTTGAATGCTTTAATTTTACCTTTTTCTTCTTCAGTTAATAGCTTGCCACGCCCATTTTGAACAAAAAATGTAAAAAAGTATTGTAGTAACTCACAAATATTCAAAATTTTAATTATTATGTCGATGGTCAAATGCAAACGAATTTTATTCCTGGTGAACCTATTCAAGTGACCCAAAATTTACGCGTGTTTTCGCAGCATCATGAAGTAAAAGCAAAAAATAACAAATTTTTATTTATTGCACCGTTATTTATTCTCCTAAAATTTGATCATTCATAATATCCCTTAATTTAAGTGAAAAAAATTGTTCTCTTAAAGTTTATGTGAAGAGAAGTTAAAATATAAGAGCAACAATTAATGAACCTATTCAAGTGGTCGGCAGTGTATGTATTTTCCTTTTTTTGACAATTGTTTCTATTTTATTGTTCTCGAAAGCCTCAAAAAAGATTATTATTATTTGTTGTTGTTACTAAAAACAGTGATATCAACTAATAAATCTTTTTTTGCGATAAATGTTTAGAACTTTACAATTTATAAAAATTGCTACAATATCTATTAGAGGTCTGCAGTTAGGTAATTAGCTATATTCGATTTAAAAGACACAACTTCAAAACTACAAGATCTCAGGTACGTGGCGTAGTTCGTAGAAAGTACATATTACCAATGTATTTTCACATTTAATATTGTTAATTGCATCAATAAAGCAATTAACATACAATTCTTGCTTATTGTTCATGAATAAGTATGCAAGTGTTATTGATAAGTTGTAAAAAAAGAAAAAAATTTCAAAAATTTCCATTAAAGAAAGGATTGTTGTAAACAATTTCATTTTTAGGATGTTTCTGAAGTTTTCGCTACCTGAAGGATGCACACACACCTTTATATATAAAAAACCATAGGAAGTTAAAAAAATTTAAACTTCTGAATAACCAACATATGATTATTAAAAACCAATAAAAGCTTATTATATCCAAGAAACTTTCTTTTTATTTGTTTAAAATATTTACATTTAAAATTAAAAATTATTATTTTTTTCCTTTACATACATACAAATACTTAAAATAATTGTTAAATACTCGTCGCACCTAAAAAAAGGGATCATGATTTTTGAAGTACACTTTCACTAAGAAAAAAAAAAAAAAAACAAAAAGGAGGTAATAGGGCAATAACTCAGATTTCAAATCATTTTGTACTATATACTTTAGCGCTGAGTGCCTATATATTACTGTTTAACCGATTATAACAACGAAAGTTAAGAAAATAATTTTTTCTTAGAAATCTAACTTTTATTGTCTTAGTATTTTGAGTGGAATTTTTAAAAGTAGAAGTTAGGATCACTGAAAACTTCTGTTAGGTTTTTACATATCAAATAGAGCGTGTCGTAATTAAAAAATTAACACATGTTATAACACATAGGAAAATAGCATACAGTCAGGGACTAAAGTTTAAATACACGCCAAAAATTTTATGTTTAGAGAAAAGTAAACGTTTCAGAAAAACTTAAATTATGCAGTTTTATTTAGTTTCATAAATAACAAAAGCAATAACAAAAAATATAGACTTCATTAAAAATATAACTGTAATCCTTAAAAATACGATAAAATGCACTGGACAAAAATTTAAACACAATTTGGAATGTTAGCACATTTTTTTAAATAAATAAAAAAAAAGGAAAACATTTCAATACTTTGTTGGACCGCCATGGCTATCAATAACTGCCTGCAAGCGGCTGGCATAGAAAGTACCAAGCTTTCTGTTTTAGAAGGAGATATATCTGACCATATTATTTTAAAAGCTTCTTTAAGCGAATCTCTGCTTGTTACTGAAGTTGATGGTAATTTGCGCTTCATTAAATCCCAAACGTGTTCAATTGGGCTATGGAGCTGTCTGGAAACATAATACAGCAACCACTCTTTTGGATCGTTATCCTGTTGGAAGATCCAATGAGGTCCAAGGCTTAAGATGTCGACGGACGCTTGCAAATTTCTTTCCAATATACTCTTGTATGCATGTTGGTTCATTATACCATCAATAAACTCCAAATTTTCATCCCACGCTGCTCAAATAGCTCCCCAAACCATTACATTGCCAACACCATGTTTTACTGTAGGAACCAAGTTTTGCTTTTGAAGAGTAGTGTTTGGCTAGCGCCAACTTCTGCACGTCCATCGCCTTCAAACAAATTGAATTTACACTCGTCTGTGAATAGAACTGTTCTCCAAAACTCAGCGTCTTTGTTTTTATACTTATGTGCAAACTCCAGTCTTAGTTTTCTGTTTTTTTCGGGGAACTCGGCTTTTGTATCCATTTTTTCGCAATGCTCATTGAACAGTTCTTGGGTGAACATGTTTGTTCTAGTTATTAGCGATATCATCTGCAAGTTTTGGGGCGATTATTCTTGGATTTTTCTTCACTTCTCTTACGATGTAGTTAACATCACGATTGGTTAGTTTTTTCGGACGACCGCTTTTGAACATATTTGCAACTGAACCATTTTATTTATATTTTCTAATTTGCCCATAACTTTCGAAAAAAAAACACTACTAATAAGGCAAGAATGATACTAATAACAAGTGCTGGGTTGTAATAAAAGAATTTCATCAAAATATAATATATAACTGTACTTTGTTCTTAAGAAATGAAAGAGAGTTCTTTGTTTTGAAAGATGAATTTAAACTTTTGTCTGCTGCATTTTATAGTTATTGTGAGTTTTACCGTTATGTTTTCAATAAAGTTAATATTTCTTTTATTGTTTTTTGTTATTTATGAAACTAAATAAAACTGCATACTTTACGTATTTCTGAAACGTTTACATTTCTTTAAACATACAATCATTGGAGTGTATTTAAACTTATGTCCCTGACTGTATGTTATGTTTCATGAGGTTTACACTATGTGTGTTGATGCACATATGGAAAATCTGACATTCCATATGACTTGTAAACGTAGTCGTAAAGGTGTGTTTACCTTTACGACTTTCGTATCAGCATCGCATATGAACAGGCAAACTAGTGGTGATATATATTTTAATTTTTATATTACTTCATTTTTGTTTAATTGTTTTAATTTTTAAAATTGCAACCACTTTTGATAACTAAAAATAAAATATTTTATTTTTCCTTTTTAAACAACAATATTTTTTGACAACATACCTAGATTTTGTAGCTTGTTGTTTTTTGTGTTGTTGGTTTGCTGTAGCCGTGCAAAACTATATATCGCACACATAGTTCAAAAGTGACTGACTTCAAAATTTTAAATTTTCTGGTTTATATGTTTAAACTATGCACAATACACTTGTTTATAAAAATGAAAAATATCAGTGTATTTTGATGTTGTTAACTGTTGATAAAAAGCAGTTATGTGTTATACGACTTATTTTTAGTTGTGTCAGAAAATATAAATTTTGAGTTGAGTCACTTTTGAACTAGGTGTGCTATATATTATTATTATTATTATTATTATTATTATTATTATTATTATTATTATTATTATTATTATTATTATTATTATTATTATTATTGTTATTATTATTATTATTATTATTATTATTATTATTATTATTATTATTATTATTATTATTATGATTATTATCATTATTATTATTATTATTATTATTATTATTATTATTATTATTATTATTATTATTATTATTATTATTATTATCATCATTATTATTATTATTATTATTATTATTATTATTATTTTTAACTTAACAAAAGTACAAATATCTAGTACATCCGATGCTATTAACTTTATTTTTTAAGCCGCATTTTCATATAAAAATTTTAGAGTAAGACGTACATAGCTCTATAAGTGCAATACACTGCCGACCACTTGAATAGGTTCACTATTTTCATTACATTCAAATTAATTTTTTTCTAAAAGTAATTAAGTTTATAGTTACATTATTTTCTAAAATGGTAAAATATTGGTTTATGTGAGTTTATAATAAAAAAAAAATTGTTTCAATTACTGATAACTGAATTTGAGTGATTTTTTCCCAAAACTAATATGATTTTCAACACAACTTTTTGTGCCATTTGAATAGGTTGACTATCATTCATTTAAAAAACTAAAAAAAAATATATTATTTTTTTGTAAAACTGTTTTTATTTTTTAAGACTTCTTACAATGTTTTACTGATTTAGTAATGGGTATATCCTTCTTTATTCCATATAACTAAAAAATACGATTTGGGAGGGAGTTATAAAAATTTTCAATTAATGATAATGAAATTTCGGACCAAGCTTTCTTAATTCCTCCAACTAAAGCTTCTTTTGTTTCGTATTGTCTTTCGGACTCATAGACTTTGCGAGAAAGCAAGCCCTATACATTTTCTATAATATTTAGGTCAGGAGAATATGGTGGCCACTGCAACATATTGACATTCTGATTTTGAATCCACGCCTTATAACCCTGGCATTATATATCGGGACATTATATTGTTGAAATATCCAGGGAATTGGTCCAAAAATATTAGAAAAATATGGAAACGCCTTTTCAAGTACTGTTTTGTAGTTGTTCGCGTTCATTTTTGGTGTGAGGAATTGAAGCTCACATGTACCAAAATAAGAAATTTTCCCCCACACCATTACACTTCCCTCACAGCTATGAAGACGACTAAGGTAGTGTTCTTCCTTACGTAAGTCGTGGAAATAGAAGTTGTATCCATCCGGACCTTCGTATGAGAAGACAACACGATACCATTCTTTTTTATCGCTCATGTGTTCTCGTGCAAACTGCAGCCGTTTCACTTTACGAGTACCATTAAGAGATGTTTTTTTTTTAATTTTCATTCTTTTTAAATGCTTGGAACTTCGAATAACACGTCTTACAGTGTTTATGCTAGCTGTGATACCCAATTTTTGTGTAATTTTTCCAGCAGAATCGCTCGAATTTGAGGCAGCTCTTATAATAGCTCTTCTGTCCGCTTCTGTTGTGGCTTTTTTCGTCTGCCCTTTCATGCTTTTTCCGCAATCGAAGAGATTTCTTAAAAAATTACTTACAACATTCTGGCTGCGGCAAATTTTTTTGGCGATATTCCTATGGCTTAAGCCAGTTTCTTTGAATGCTTTAATTTTACCTTTTTCTTCTTTAGTTAATAGCTTGCCACGCCCATTTTAAATAAAAAATGTAAAAAAGTATTGTAGTAACTCACAAATATTTAAAATTTTAATTATTATGTCGATGGTCAAAAGCAAACGAATTTTATTCTTAGTGAACCTATTCAAGTGACCCAAAATTTACGCGTGTTTTCGCAGCATTTTGAAGTAAAAGCAAGAAATAACAAATTTTTATTTATTGCACTGTTATTTATTCTCCTAAAATTTGATCATTCATAATATCCCTTAATTTAAGTGAAAAAAATTGTTCTCTTAAACTTTATGTGAAGAGAAGTTAAAATATAGGAGCAACAATTAATGAACCTATTCAAGTGGTCGGCAGTGTATGTATTTTCCTTTTTTTGACAGTTGTTTCTATTTTATTGTTCTCGAAAGCCTCAAAAAAGATTATTATTATTTGTTGTTGTTACTAAAAACAGTGATATCAACTAATAAATCTTTTTTTGCGATAACTGTTTAGAACTTTACAATTTAAGTCTGTCATTCCTTATAAAAATTGCTACAATATATATTAGAGGTCTGCAGTTAGGTAATTAGCTATGTTCGATTTAAAAGACACGACTCCAAAACTACAAGATCTCAGGTACGTGGCGTAGTTCGTAGAAAGTACGTCTTACCAATGTATTTTTACATTTAATATTGTTAATTGCATCAATAAAGCAATTAACATACAATTGTTGTCATACCTTTCGGTGTAGACCGTCGTCACTGGCTGTTTATTTAGTACGATTGGCGAGCGCTTTCGATGTAAAGACATCATTTTCAAGCCGCGTTTTGATTAGTACTGGTTAGATAGTGTAACGTGTTTGTTGCATAGATAGTGGTGGGTACAGGTAGTTTTGTCCGTTAGGATGGTGTCTATTTAAAATGGTATTATGCAGGTAGATTGCCAGATATCTGTCATCTTTATTGAAGGTATATAATTTTAATATTTCTGTCTTTTATTATTAGGTAGGTAAGTGTGACCATCTGTGGGTGTTTTGCGTTTGTAAGTTTGTTTTAATAGTTTAAGTGGTGTAAAAATTGTGTCCGAGGTTGTATTTACCTATTCGTTAATAATATCTCCGTTAAACGTTCGTGTTTTGTATATTTCCATGTTTTCAAGAATGTCCAGTCTTCGTCCTTTTTTACTAGGATGTATTAACGTCATACATTCATCTATTTCCCTTGGCTCGTGTTCATGTGTGTTAAAGTGTATTGCGAAGTTAGAGTCTTCTCTTTTTCGTTTGTATGATCGTATGTGTTCTGTAAACCTTGTTTTTATTGTTCGTCCAGTTTGTCCTATGTATGTATGGTTGCAGGTGCAAGTAAGTCTGTATACTCCGCTGGTGCTAAATTTATCGGTTATTTCTGTTGATGTCTTGAGATTGTTGCGTAGAGTGTTGCTCGTCTTTAGTGCTGTCTGTAAACCTTCTTTTTGAAAAAGGTTAGTTAATCTATATATTTCTGGTCCTGTGTAAGTAATACATCCTAGTAAAATAGGACGAAGACTGGACATTCTTGAAAACATGGAAATATACAAAACACGAACGTTTAACGGAGATATTATTAACTAACAGGTAAATACAACCTCGGACACAATTTTTACACCACTTAAACTATTAAAACAAACTTACAAACGCAAAACACCCACAGATGGTCACACTTACCTACCTAATAATAAAAGACAGAAATATTAAAATTATATACCTTCAATAAAGATGACAGATATCAGGCAATCTACCTGCATAATACCATTTTAAATAGACACCATCCTAACGGACAAAACTACCTGTACCCACCACTATCTATGCAACAAACACGTTACACTATCTAACCAGTACTAATCAAAACGCGGCTTGAAAATGATGTCCTTACATCGAAAGCGCTCGCCAATCGTACTAAATAAACAGCCAGTGACGACGGTCTACACCGAAAGGTATGACAACAGTATTTTATTTACTGGCGGAATTAATCCAATTAACTTAATACCTAACATACAATTCTTGCTCATTGTTCATGAATAAGTATGCAAGTGTTATTGATAAGTTGTAAAAAAGAAAAACATTTCAAAAATTTCCATTGAAGAAAGGATTGTTGTAAACAATTTCATTTTTAGGATGTTTCTGAAGTTTTCGCTACCTGAAGGATGCACACACACCTTTATATATAAAAAAACCATAGCAAATTAAAAAAATTTAAACTTCTGAAAAACCAACATTTGATTATTAAAAACTAATAAAAGCTTATTATATCCAAGAAACTTTCTTTTTATTTGTTTAAAATATTTACATTTAAAATTAAAAATTATTATTTTTTTCCTTACATACATACAAATACTTAAAATAATTGTTAAATACTCGTCGCCCCTAAAAAAGGGATCATGATTTTTGAAGTACACTTCCACTAAGAAAAAAAAAAAAAAAAAACAAAAAGGAGGTAATAGGGCAATAATTCAGATTTCAAATCATTTTTTACTATATACTTTAGCGCTGAGTTTGCTGACGTTATTGTCGTATTCGTGAAAGTGCCTATATATTACTGTTTAGCCGATTATAACAACAAAAGTTAAGAAAATAATTTTTTTTAGAAATTTAACTTTTATTGTCTTAGTATTTTGAGTGGAAATTTTAAAAGTAAAAGTTAGGATCACTGAAAAATTCTGTTAGGTTTTTACATATCAAATAGAGCGTGTCCTAATTAAAAAATTAACACATGTTATAACACATAGGAAAATGGCATACAGTCAGGGACTAAAGTTTAAATACACGCCAAAAATTTTATGTTTAGAGAAAAGTAAACGTTTCAGAAAAACTTAAAGTATGCAGTTTTATTTAGTTTCATAAATAACAAAAGCAATAACAAAAAATACAGACTTCATTAAAAATATAACTGTAATCCTTAAAAATACGATAAAATGCACTGGACAAAAGTTTAAACACAATTTGGAATGTTAGCACATTTTTTTTAATAAATTAAAAAAAGGAAAACATTTCAATACTTTGTTGGACCGCCATGGCTATCAATAACTGCCTGCAAGCGGCTGGCATAGAAAGTACCAAGCTTTCTGTTTTAGAAGGCGATATATCTGACCATATTATTTTAAGAGCTTCTTTAAGCGAATCTCTGCTTGTTACTGAAGTTGATGGTAATTTGCGCTTCATTACATCCCAAACGTGTTCAATTGGGCTATGGAGCTGTCTGGAAGCATAATACAGCAACCACTCTTTCACAGAAAGTAAAGAGTGTTTTGGATCGTTATCCTGTTGGAAGATCCAATGAGGTTCAAGGCTTAAGATGTCGACGGACATGTTTTACTGTAGGAACCAAATTTTGCTTTTGAAGATAAGTGTTTGGCTAGCGCCAACTTTTGCACGTCCATCGCTTTCAAACAAATTGAATTTTCACTCGTCTGTTATGTGCAAGCTCCAGTCTTAGTTTTCTGTTTTTTTTTCGGGGAACTCGGCTTTTGTATCTGTTAAGAACATACATTTGTTTATTCATTTTATTATTATTGTTAAGAACATACTTTAATATATTTAAATACATTTATATACATTTATTCTGCTTGACCTAATTCTGGTGCATTAACCAATTGCTTACACAATATTTAGTTTCATTTTTTGTTTAATTGCTTATTGCACAATTCCTTTAATATTTTGTTAATCGCATACACTGCATTTTAAGTTCATTAACCATTTTAATTTGTTTACTTATTTTGTTTTTAAGTTCATTTACACTATTTATAAATTAGGTTATTTTTTGTGTTAAGTTTAGCAATTTATCCATTTGTTAATTTGTTTACTTATTTTGTTTTTAAGTTCATTTACACTATTTACATATTAGGTCATTCTTTATGTTAAGTTTAGCAATTTATACATTTGTAATTATTCATAAGCTAAGCATTTTATTATTAATAAATTGTGTATAAAAGAACGTAAAAAATAAATATGATTCAGTTTTAGTAATCAGAACAATTGTGTTTTATTATCTGACGGCTTCCTTCAAGTTACAAGTGCTTGTAAGGAATTTGATTGCGATTTAGTGCCAGTTCAAATTTATGTGTTTGAATTGACCACCACTAAATCTTTTTATCAACAAACATTTTGGTGACCCCAGTTTTTGGTTAGATATTCTAAGTTTCCCACACCAGTGGTAAGGGACTTTGATAGCCATAAAAAACAAAAAACACACATCCTTTAGATTTTAGAGGCATAATACAAGGCATCAGGACACCTTGAAGTTATCAAGTTTTCAACCCACGCAACCAAAACGTTAACATGATTTACCGGTTGTGTGTATGAGGACAAACACAGTGCTAACTGCTAGAATACTATCAGTTCCGGCAACAGCAAGTTCAACTCCCATTTTGAAAAACCCTCACGAGTAGTGCAGGTCTTGACAAATCAAAAGGAGTAGCCACAAGCGGCCAACATAAACTCAAACACAAACTCAACATAACGCAATCAGCTCACAATGGCAACCATTCAGGATCTTGTGGCACAACAAGAAATAAGGGCTGGTAATATTGAAAATATCATTTCAATTATTAAAAAAGCTCCACTCGACAGAAGAACTGAAGAATTTTATCAAAGTAAACGGAATGAACTCGTTTCCGTATGGCAGTCATTTGAGAAAACAGAGAATAGAATTCGTAGCGATTCAACTTTGTCAGAAGAGGATCCTTATATTGTAAGGGATTTATACATATCAACTGGTGCAAAATACAGCTCTGCAATTGAATACATTGAGTCAGAAATAAAGAAACTGACGCCTTTAAACACCAAGCCAGTGCCAACCATAAGAGAGAAGATATCAGAAGACTTTTCATCTAAACAGTATGACGCAGAAGAGGAATCAATTCATGGACTAGCTAGAAGGATAACTGCTCGTATGACAGCACTTACTCGTCTGCTACATGGCTTCGACTCAATAGACGCAGATCAACCAAAACAGTTTTATCAACTCAAATCAGACACTGTGAAAAATAAGATTTATATGACCACATGTGGCAAAAGACTGGAGATCTATCAAAGGTGGGACTACATCAAGATAAATACGATGCCCTGGAAGACTTGGTTCAACAATATCTAGTTAAACTTGCAGTATTAACAGACAAATGCAATGAGGGTGCAACTCTTGCGCCACGTCTGGGAAGTGACATGACAGTACACAGTTCACTGCCCCTTCCAAAGGTAACGATTCCTCAATTTAATGGCGACTGTTTAAAGTGGCGTCAGTTCTATGAAATTTTCTTAGAAATGGTAGACAAGTAGTCTCTACCGAATGTCCAAAAAATGTGGTATCTCAAAACCAATTTATCAGGGGAGGCTGGCAAACTTATAAGCCACCTAACTCTAACAGAAGAAAATTACAAAACGGCATGGACCCTTCTTCAGGAGCGTTACACCAATAAACGGATTTTTGTAGCCACGCTAGTAGAAAGGATCCTGAGTCAACCAAAGGGAACATTATCTACTGCATCAATCAAGACTCTTCATGATACAACAAAAGAATGCATGTTAGCACTTAACAACTTGAATATCGACACATCCGCTTGGGATGCCCTACTAATTCAAATAATGATGAAAAAATTAGATCACACTCTTTACATTCGGTTTATACAATCCTTATCGAAACCGAAGGAGGTGCGCACTTTTAGAGAATTATTTTCATTTTTGGAGATGCAATTCGAATCAATGGAGTCGATTGGTAAAACATTTATTACCCATCAAGGTTCCAGCAAGGTTGTTTCCTCTATTGCTACAGTGCAGAATAACAGCAATTGCAAACTATGCAATAATGGTAAGCACCGCATTTATCATTGCAAACAATTCATGGCAATAACAGAAACTGAAAGACTCAAATGGGTACAACAACAGAAACTATGTGTGAACTGTTTTAAGTCTGATCATTTAGCCAAGACTTGTACCTATGGCAACTGTAAAAAATGTAATAACAAGCACAACTACATTTATCAAAAAAATTTCAAGTCTCATCAATAGCCTCAAAGCAAACGCCACCCACAAAGCACGATTTTACACCAACCAATACAGCCGCAGTCTCCTCAGCATCAACAGAAGACAAGAAAAACGTAATTTTAGCCACAGCAAGGGTTATTATCAAGGCGGCAAATGGAATTTCAGAAGAATTTAGGCCTGTACTGGATTCAGGTTCACAAGTGAATATAGTGACTGAAAGGCTCGTAAGAAAGTTATCGCTTAAAACAACAGAGACCACTTTGTCCATTGACGGAGTTGGAAGAATTCAAAAAAAGGCATATCACCGCGTAAATATGAAAATGATGTCTCGTAATCATGAATTTTCGACTAAATTGGAAGCCTTTGTGTTACCAACAATTATACCAGCACAGCCAAATCATAATTTGGATGTTTCTAATTGGAAAATTCCACAGGACATTCATTTGGTAGATCCCAATTTTAATACACAAGGAAAAATTGATATTCTTCTCGGTGCGGAGTTTTATTTTAGTCTAACACAACCTGGTACCATAAAGATTTCGAATGATCATCCTATACTTCAAAATACTTCGCTTGGCTGGATTGTAGGCGGCTTACTCAAACAACCCACAATTGATTTCCCATCTGCAACGTTAACATGTGCGGTTGTTGACGGTGAAACCTCATTAGAAAAAGCAATCGAACAACTATGGAAACTCGATGAGGTAGAGTCAAATGAAAAAATAATGTCTCCAGCAGAAAATCTGTGTGAATCTCACTTCAATCAGCACGTTCAGATGGACTTAAGTGGTCGTTTTATTGTCAAACTTCCGTTTAGCGAAAATCCAGCAGCATTGGGGCATTCTCATCAAATGGCATACAATAGATTCATTAGTCTAGAGCAACGGCTACAGAAAAATACAAATATGCAAGGTCAGTACATTAAATTCATGAGGGAATATGAAAATTTAGGACACATGGAAAAGGTCAACTTGGATAACATATCAAATCCAAAATACTTTATTTCACATCATTGTGTTCTAAAACCTGACAGCACAACAACAAAACTCAGAGTAGTTTTCGATGCTTCTGCAAAAACGTCAACAGGCTATTCTCTAAATGAATTAATGTACACTGGGCCAACTATCCAAAGTGATCTGTTTTCTATTTTACTACGTTTTCGAATGCCTAAATTTGTCTTTACAACAGACATCGAAAAAATGTACAGACAGATATTAATCAGTCCAGACAACCATCAACACCAGTTGATCATATAGAGAGAAAATCCTTCATTACCAATTAATTATTATAGGCTTAATACAGTAACATACGGCACATGAGCAGCTCCTTATTTGGCTACAAAATGTTTACAGAGAATTGCAGAAGGAAACATGGCTCGCTATCCACTTGGATCTCAAATGCTAAAAGAAAATATCTATATGGATGACGGTCTCGGTGGTGCTGATAGCTTAAGTACGGTTGAAACTCAAAGGGAACTAATAGCTATTTTGAAAAAACACGGATTCAACCTAAGAAAATGGTGTTCAAATACTTCTAGATTACTGAAGGATATACCACATAGTGATCGAGAAGTCAACTTAGATTTCAATGACAATATAAGCAAAACAATAAAAACATTGGGATTATATTGGATGCCTCAAACCGATCAATTTTGCATTAAGGTAAAAACTAACCATCTTCAAGTAATACCAAAACGCAGAGTTACTTCCGAGCTCGCAAAACTATTCGATCCCCTTGGTCTCCTTGCTCCTATTGTTGTGAAAGCAAAGATATTTATTCAACAATTGTGGCAACTTACACTAGATTGGAATGAACCATTACCTCAGAAGCTCTGTGCTACTTGGAATACATTTCGAAGTGATTTGGAAAGTCTCAACAATTTCAAAATATCTCGACATATATTTTATGACGAGACTCCAATAAAAACACAATTACATGTGTTCGCAGATGCATCGGAAAAGGCCTTTGGCGCGGCTGTGTATATTCGTTCTGTTACAAAGGATGGAAGAGTAGCTGTGCGATTGCTTTGTGCGAAATCAAGAGTGGCTCCTTTGAAACAACAAACGCTACCTCGGCTAGAGCTGTGTGGCGCAGTAGTAGCAGCTCAACTTACTAACAGGGTAAAAATCGACTTAAAATTTCAAGATCGGACTATGTTCCTATGGACCGATTCCGAAATAGTGCTTTCCTGGATAAAATCACAATCGTCTTTATATACAACATTCGTCGCTAATAGGGTATCAACTGTCCAAACATTAACATTGCCAGAACAATGGAGACATGTACAATCGAAAGATAATCCTGCCGACATTCTATCCCGAGGTCTTCAACCATCAGATCTGTCTAAATGTGGATTATGGTTTCATGGGCCAGTATTTCTTCATGGAAAAGAAGAGCTGTGACGGGCGGAAGCATCTCCTCAACATTTTATTCCAAACAACATGGAATTAAAAAAGGTAGTTACTGCAGCAATAGTAACGGCGGACATCGATTTCATATATAGAATTCAACACAAAAATTCGTTTAGAAGATTGCAAAGAATTTTGGCATATGTGCTCAGATTCCCAAGAAACTTACGAATGTCAAATACGCAGCGACCAAAAAATATATCACCTATTCCTAAGGAGCTAGACGACTCCCTTCTTTTAATTATTCATGCCATACAAGCTTCAGATTTTGCAGTCGAAATGAAACAATTGAAAGGCAACAAACAAATAAGCAACCATAGCTCTATCAGCAGTTTATCAACATTTTTAGATGAGGGAGCCATTATTCGCGTAGGAGGAAGATTGAAACATTCCAATCTACAACCAGACGCAAAGCACCCAATAATATTACCATATAACGATCCCTTGGTAAAATTATCATTTACAATGACGCATGAAGAGTACAAGCACTGTGGAACTCAAGCACTTCTGAGTACAATAAGGCCAAGGTTTTGGTCAATAAAAGGAAAGATAACAGCACGATCAATTATTCAAAAATGCATAAGGTGCACTAGAGCGCGACCGCAACTATACCACCAGGTAATGGGTAATCTACCAAAACAAAGAGTAGTTCCTGCTAGACCATTTATAAACTGTGGTGTAGACTATTGTGGCCCATTTTGGGTACACTATAAAGTCAGGGGTAAAAGACCAACCAAGGCATACATATCTGTGTTCTGCTGTTTTGCAACAAAGGCAGTCCACTTGGAGCTTGTGTCTGACTTATCAACTGAATCGTTCATTGCTCGTCGTGGGCACTGTCAAAATATTTATTGTGATAATGCTACGAATTTTGTCGGAGCAAAAAATAGTTTGGCAGAATTATCTAAAAACATATATTCAGACAAGGCACAGGAAGTGATCATTTCAGCTTCCAGCTCAAAGGGCATACAATTTCACTTTATTCCACCGAGAGCACCACATTTTGGAGGCCTATGGGAAGCTGCAGTGAAGTCCGCAAAACATCTCTTGGTACGCAGTGTATCAACTGAAGCACTAACCCATGAAGAATTAGAAACAATTATCATCGAAATCGAAGCAATTTTGAATTCTCGCCCTCTCACTCCACTATCAAACGATCCAAACAGTCTTGAAGCATTGACACCGGGTCATTTTCTCATCGGTGAAGCACTAACATCGCAAGTAGACAGCAGAGCTGATACTCTTAAGACATCCAGATATCACACTGGAAGTTAATCTCACACATAAAACACCAATTCTGGAAAAGGTGGTCAGCAGAATATTTACATGAACTCCAACAACATCACAAATGGAAGCAAAAGATCAGCAATCTCAAAACGGGAGATATGGTTATCATCAAAGAAGATAACCTTCCTCCGATGAAATGGCCTCTAGGAAGAATTCTAAATGTGTTCACTGGTGATGACGGTGCTGTAAGAGTGGCTGAAGTAAACACATCAACAGGGGTATTTAAGCGGCCCATTCATAGGCTGGCTCCACTATTTCCAGAAAATGAAAAAGAAGTCCCAACAGAAATAAAACCAGCACTAGGACGATCTTTGCCCAGGAAAGACGAAAAGGATACCATCCCAACAAAAAGATTCAAGGCTTCAAATAACCCGATAATACTAACTGCATTATTATCACTATTCCTAATGCCTATGGTGCTGTGCAATAACTTGATAGTTACACCATTTCAGAATGACCCAGGGTTGTATTTTGAAGGACTAGGAAAGGTGAAACTAAATACGGCGGAATGGAAAATGTTAGTGTATTATGATTTAATGCCATTTTATTCAGAAATAAAATCCTTTTCATCAGGTTTGCAAACTTTACAGCAACTGTGCCCTGTAATGCAACAATACTCGATGTGCAATATCTTGGTGAACAACATGAAGCAAATCAAAAATGAATTACTCCAATGCATAATACAAGGCATCAGGACACCTTGAAGTTATCAAGTTTTCAACCCACGCAACCAAGACGTTAACAGGATTTACCGGTTGTGTGTATGAGGACAAACACAGTGCTAACTGCTAGAATACTATCAGTTCCGGCAACAGCAAGTTCAACTCCTATTTTGAAAAACACTCACGAGTAGTGCAGGTCTTGACAAATCAAAAGGAGTAGCCACAAGAGGCTAACTCAAACTCAAACACAAACTCAACACAACGCAATCAGCTCACAATGGCAACCATTCAGGATCTTGTGGCACAACAGGAAATAATGGCTGGTAATATTGAAAAAATCATTTCAATTATCAAAAAAGCTCCACTCGACAGAAGAACTGAAGAATTTTATCAAAGTAAACGGAATGAACTCGTTTCCGTATGGCAGTCATTTGAGAAAACAGAGAATAGAATTCGTAGCGATTCAACTTTGTCAGAAGAGGATCCTTATATTGTAAGGGATTTATACAAATCAACTGGTGCAAAATACAGCTCTGCAATTGAATACATTGAGCCAGAAATAAAGAAACTGACGCCTTTAAACACCAATCCAGTGCCAACTATAAGAGAGAAGATATCAGAAGACTTTGCATCTAAACAGTATGACGCAGAAGAGGAATCATTCATGGACTAGCTAGAAGGATAACTGCTCGTATGACAGCACTTACTCGTCTGCTACATGGCTTAGACTCAATAGACGCAGATCAGCCAAAACAGTTTTATCAACTCAAATCAGACACTGTGAAAAATTTATGGACTCAAGTTCAAGATTTATATGACCACATGTGGCCAAAGACTGGAGATCTATCAAAGGTGGGACTACATCAAGATAAATACGATGCCCTCGAAGACTTGGTTCAACATTATCTAGTTAAACTTGCAGTACTAACAGACAAATGCAATGAGGGTGCAACTCTTGCGCCACGTCTGGGAAGTGACATGACAGTACACAGTTCACTGCCCCTTCCAAAGGTAACGATTCCTCAATTTAATGGCGACTGTTTAAAGTGGCGTCAGTTCTATGAACTTTTCTTAGAAATGGTAGACAAGCAGTCTCTCCCGAATGCCAAAAAAAATGTGGTATCTCAAAACCAATTTATCGGGGGAGGCTGGCAAACTTATAAGCCACCTAACTCTAACAGAAGAAAATTACAAAACGGCATGGACCCTTCTTCAGGAGCGTTACAACAATAAACGGATTCTTGTAGCCACGCTAGTAGAAAGGATCCTGAGTCAACCAAAGGGAACATTATCTATTGCATCAATCAAGACTCTTCATGATACAACAAAAGAATGCATGTTAGCACTTAACAACTTGAATATCGACACATCCGCTTGGGATGCCCTACTAATTCAAATAATGATGAAAAAACTAGATCACACTCTTTACATTCGGTTTATACAATCCTTATCGAAACCGAAGGAGGTGCCCACTATTAGAGAATTATTTTCATTTTTGGAGATGCAATTCGAATCAATGGAGTCGATTGGTAAAACATTAATTACCCATCAAGGTTCCAGCAAGGTTCTTTTCTCTATTGCTTCAGTGAAGAATAACAGCAATTGCAAACTATGCAATAATGGTAAGCACCGCATTTATCATTGCAAACAATTCATGGCAATGACAGAAACTGAAAGACTCAAATGGGTACAACAACAGAAACTATGTGTGAACTGTTTTAAGTCTGATCATTTAGCCAAGACTTGTACTTATGGCAACTGCAAAAAATGTAATAACAAGCACAACACGTTACTACATTTATCAAAAAAAATTTCACGTCTCATCAATAGCCTCAAAGCAAACGCCACCCACAAAGCACGATTTTACACCAGCCAATACAGCCGCAGTCTCCTCAGCATCAACAGAAGACAAGAAAAACGTGATTTTAGCTACAGCAAGGGTTATTATCAAGGCGGCAAATGGAATTTTAGAAGAATTTAGGGCTGTACAGGATTCAGGTTCACAAGTGAATATAGTGACTGAAAGGCTCGTAAGAAAGTTATCGCTTAAAACAACAGAGACAGAGAGTCCATTGACGGAGTTGGAAGAATTCAAAAAAAGGCATATCACCGCGTAAATATGAAAATTATGTCCCGTAATCATGAATATTCGACTAACTCGGAAGCCTTTGTGTTACCAACAATTATACCAGCACAGCCAAATCATAATTTGGATGTTTCTAATTGGAAAATTCCACAGGACATTCATTTGGCAGATCCCAATTTTAATACACAAGGAAAAATTGATATTCTTCTCGGTGCGGAGTTTTATTTTAGTCTAATACAACCTGGTACCATAAAGATTTCGAATGATCATCCTATACTTCAAAATACTTCGCTTGGCTGGATTGTAGGCGGCTTACTCAAACAACCCACAATTGATTTCCCATCTGCAACGTTAACATGTGCGGTTGTTGACGGTGAAACCTCATTAGAAAAAGCAATCGAACAACTATGGAAACTCGATGAGGTAGAGTCAAATGAAAAAATAATGTCTCCAGCAGAAAATCTGTGTGAATCTCACTTCAATCAGCACGTTCAGATGGACTTAAGTGGTCGTTTTATTGTCAAACTTCCGTTTAGCGAAAATCCAGCAGCATTGGGGCATTCTCATCAAATGGCATACAATAGATTCATTAGTCTAGAGCAACGGCTACAGAAAAATACAAATATGCAAGGTCAGTACATTAAATTCATGAGGGAATATGAAAATTTAGGACACATGGAAAAGGTCAACTTGGATAACATATCAAATCCAAAATACTTTATTTCACATCATTGTGTTCTAAAACCTGACAGCACAACAACAAAACTCAGAGTAGTTTTCGATGCTTCTGCAAAAACGTCAACAGGCTATTCTCTAAATGAATTAATGTACACTGGGCCAACTATCCAAAGTGATCTGTTTTCTATTTTACTACGTTTTCGAATGCCTAAATTTGTCTTTACAACAGACATCGAAAAAATGTACAGACAGATATTAATCAGTCCAGACAACCATCAACACCAGTTGATCATATAGAGAGAAAATCCTTCATTACCAATTAATTATTATAGGCTTAATACAGTAACATACGGCACATGAGCAGCTCCTTATTTGGCTACAAAATGTTTACAGAGAATTGCAGAAGGAAACATGGCTCGCTATCCACTTGGATCTCAAATGCTAAAAGAAAATATCTATATGGATGACGGTCTCGGTGGTGCTGATAGCTTAAGTACGGTTGAAACTCAAAGGGAACTAATAGCTATTTTGAAAAAACACGGATTCAACCTAAGAAAATGGTGTTCAAATACTTCTAGATTACTGAAGGATATACCACATAGTGATCGAGAAGTCAACTTAGATTTCAATGACAATATAAGCAAAACAATAAAAACATTGGGATTATATTGGATGCCTCAAACCGATCAATTTTGCATTAAGGTAAAAACTAACCATCTTCAAGTAATACCAAAACGCAGAGTTACTTCCGAGCTCGCAAAACTATTCGATCCCCTTGGTCTCCTTGCTCCTATTGTTGTGAAAGCAAAGATATTTATTCAACAATTGTGGCAACTTACACTAGATTGGAATGAACCATTACCTCAGAAGCTCTGTGCTACTTGGAATACATTTCGAAGTGATTTGGAAAGTCTCAACAATTTCAAAATATCTCGACATATATTTTATGACGAGACTCCAATAAAAACACAATTACATGTGTTCGCAGATGCATCGGAAAAGGCCTTTGGCGCGGCTGTGTATATTCGTTCTGTTACAAAGGATGGAAGAGTAGCTGTGCGATTGCTTTGTGCGAAATCAAGAGTGGCTCCTTTGAAACAACAAACGCTACCTCGGCTAGAGCTGTGTGGCGCAGTAGTAGCAGCTCAACTTACTAACAGGGTAAAAATCGACTTAAAATTTCAAGATCGGACTATGTTCCTATGGACCGATTCCGAAATAGTGCTTTCCTGGATAAAATCACAATCGTCTTTATATACAACATTCGTCGCTAATAGGGTATCAACTGTCCAAACATTAACATTGCCAGAACAATGGAGACATGTACAATCGAAAGATAATCCTGCCGACATTCTATCCCGAGGTCTTCAACCATCAGATCTGTCTAAATGTGGATTATGGTTTCATGGGCCAGTATTTCTTCATGGAAAAGAAGAGCTGTGACGGGCGGAAGCATCTCCTCAACATTTTATTCCAAACAACATGGAATTAAAAAAGGTAGTTACTGCAGCAATAGTAACGGCGGACATCGATTTCATATATAGAATTCAACACAAAAATTCGTTTAGAAGATTGCAAAGAATTTTGGCATATGTGCTCAGATTCCCAAGAAACTTACGAATGTCAAATACGCAGCGACCAAAAAATATATCACCTATTCCTAAGGAGCTAGACGACTCCCTTCTTTTAATTATTCATGCCATACAAGCTTCAGATTTTGCAGTCGAAATGAAACAATTGAAAGGCAACAAACAAATAAGCAACCATAGCTCTATCAGCAGTTTATCAACATTTTTAGATGAGGGAGCCATTATTCGCGTAGGAGGAAGATTGAAACATTCCAATCTACAACCAGACGCAAAGCACCCAATAATATTACCATATAACGATCCCTTGGTAAAATTATCATTTACAATGACGCATGAAGAGTACAAGCACTGTGGAACTCAAGCACTTCTGAGTACAATAAGGCCAAGGTTTTGGTCAATAAAAGGAAAGATAACAGCACGATCAATTATTCAAAAATGCATAAGGTGCACTAGAGCGCGACCGCAACTATACCACCAGGTAATGGGTAATCTACCAAAACAAAGAGTAGTTCCTGCTAGACCATTTATAAACTGTGGTGTAGACTATTGTGGCCCATTTTGGGTACACTATAAAGTCAGGGGTAAAAGACCAACCAAGGCATACATATCTGTGTTCTGCTGTTTTGCAACAAAGGCAGTCCACTTGGAGCTTGTGTCTGACTTATCAACTGAATCGTTCATTGCTCGTCGTGGGCACTGTCAAAATATTTATTGTGATAATGCTACGAATTTTGTCGGAGCAAAAAATAGTTTGGCAGAATTATCTAAAAACATATATTCAGACAAGGCACAGGAAGTGATCATTTCAGCTTCCAGCTCAAAGGGCATACAATTTCACTTTATTCCACCGAGAGCACCACATTTTGGAGGCCTATGGGAAGCTGCAGTGAAGTCCGCAAAACATCTCTTGGTACGCAGTGTATCAACTGAAGCACTAACCCATGAAGAATTAGAAACAATTATCATCGAAATCGAAGCAATTTTGAATTCTCGCCCTCTCACTCCACTATCAAACGATCCAAACAGTCTTGAAGCATTGACACCGGGTCATTTTCTCATCGGTGAAGCACTAACATCGCAAGTAGACAGCAGAGCTGATACTCTTAAGACATCCAGATATCACACTGGAAGTTAATCTCACACATAAAACACCAATTCTGGAAAAGGTGGTCAGCAGAATATTTACATGAACTCCAACAACATCACAAATGGAAGCAAAAGATCAGCAATCTCAAAACGGGAGATATGGTTATCATCAAAGAAGATAACCTTCCTCCGATGAAATGGCCTCTAGGAAGAATTCTAAATGTGTTCACTGGTGATGACGGTGCTGTAAGAGTGGCTGAAGTAAACACATCAACAGGGGTATTTAAGCGGCCCATTCATAGGCTGGCTCCACTATTTCCAGAAAATGAAAAAGAAGTCCCAACAGAAATAAAACCAGCACTAGGACGATCTTTGCCCAGGAAAGACGAAAAGGATACCATCCCAACAAAAAGATTCAAGGCTTCAAATAACCCGATAATACTAACTGCATTATTATCACTATTCCTAATGCCTATGGTGCTGTGCAATAACTTGATAGTTACACCATTTCAGAATGACCCAGGGTTGTATTTTGAAGGACTAGGAAAGGTGAAACTAAATACGGCGGAATGGAAAATGTTAGTGTATTATGATTTAATGCCATTTTATTCAGAAATAAAATCCTTTTCATCAGGTTTGCAAACTTTACAGCAACTGTGCCCTGTAATGCAACAATACTCGATGTGCAATATCTTGGTGAACAACATGAAGCAAATCAAAAATGAATTACTCCAATGCATAATACAAGGCATCAGGACACCTTGAAGTTATCAAGTTTTCAACCCACGCAACCAAGACGTTAACAGGATTTACCGGTTGTGTGTATGAGGACAAACACAGTGCTAACTGCTAGAATACTATCAGTTCCGGCAACAGCAAGTTCAACTCCTATTTTGAAAAACACTCACGAGTAGTGCAGGTCTTGACAAATCAAAAGGAGTAGCCACAAGAGGCTAACTCAAACTCAAACACAAACTCAACACAACGCAATCAGCTCACAATGGCAACCATTCAGGATCTTGTGGCACAACAGGAAATAATGGCTGGTAATATTGAAAAAATCATTTCAATTATCAAAAAAGCTCCACTCGACAGAAGAACTGAAGAATTTTATCAAAGTAAACGGAATGAACTCGTTTCCGTATGGCAGTCATTTGAGAAAACAGAGAATAGAATTCGTAGCGATTCAACTTTGTCAGAAGAGGATCCTTATATTGTAAGGGATTTATACAAATCAACTGGTGCAAAATACAGCTCTGCAATTGAATACATTGAGCCAGAAATAAAGAAACTGACGCCTTTAAACACCAATCCAGTGCCAACTATAAGAGAGAAGATATCAGAAGACTTTGCATCTAAACAGTATGACGCAGAAGAGGAATCATTCATGGACTAGCTAGAAGGATAACTGCTCGTATGACAGCACTTACTCGTCTGCTACATGGCTTAGACTCAATAGACGCAGATCAGCCAAAACAGTTTTATCAACTCAAATCAGACACTGTGAAAAATTTATGGACTCAAGTTCAAGATTTATATGACCACATGTGGCCAGAGACTGGAGATCTATCAAAGGTGGGACTACATCAAGATAAATACGATGCCCTCGAAGACTTGGTTCAACATTATCTAGTTAAACTTGCAGTACTAACAGACAAATGCAATGAGGGTGCAACTCTTGCGCCACGTCTGGGAAGTGACATGACAGTACACAGTTCACTGCCCCTTCCAAAGGTAACGATTCCTCAATTTAATGGCGACTGTTTAAAGTGGCGTCAGTTCTAAGAACTTTTCTTAGAAATGGTAGACAAGCAGTCTCTCCCGAATGCCAAAAAAAATGTGGTATCTCAAAACCAATTTATCGGGGGAGGCTGGCAAACTTATAAGCCACCTAACTCTAATAGAAGAAAATTACAAAACGGCATGGACCCTTCTTCAGGAGCGTTACAACAATAAACGGATTCTTGTAGCCACGCTAGTAGAAAGGATCCTGAGTCAACCAAAGGGAACATTATCTATTGCATCAATCAAGACTCTTCATGATACAACAAAAGAATGCATGTTAGCACTTAACAACTTGAATATCGACACATCCGCTTGGGATGCCCTACTAATTCAAATAATGATGAAAAAACTAGATCACACTCTTTACATTCGGTTTATACAATCCTTATCGAAACCGAAGGAGGTGCCCACTATTAGAGAATTATTTTCATTTTTGGAGATGCAATTCGAATCAATGGAGTCGATTGGTAAAACATTAATTACCCATCAAGGTTCCAGCAAGGTTCTTTTCTCTATTGCTTCAGTGAAGAATAACAGCAATTGCAAACTATGCAATAATGGTAAGCACCGCATTTATCATTGCAAACAATTCATGGCAATGACAGAAACTGAAAGACTCAAATGGGTACAACAACAGAAACTATGTGTGAACTGTTTTAAGTCTGATCATTTAGCCAAGACTTGTACTTATGGCAACTGCAAAAAATGTAATAACAAGCACAACACGTTACTACATTTATCAAAAAAAATTTCACGTCTCATCAATAGCCTCAAAGCAAACGCCACCCACAAAGCACGATTTTACACCAGCCAATACAGCCGCAGTCTCCTCAGCATCAACAGAAGACAAGAAAAACGTGATTTTAGCTACAGCAAGGGTTATTATCAAGGCGGCAAATGGAATTTTAGAAGAATTTAGGGCTGTACAGGATTCAGGTTCACAAGTGAATATAGTGACTGAAAGGCTCGTAAGAAAGTTATCGCTTAAAACAACAGAGACAGAGAGTCCATTGACGGAGTTGGAAGAATTCAAAAAAAGGCATATCACCGCGTAAATATGAAAATTATGTCCCGTAATCATGAATTTTCGACTAACTCGGAAGCCTTTGTGTTACCAACAATTATACCAGCACAGCCAAATCATAATTTGGATGTTTCTAATTGGAAAATTCCACAGGACATTCATTTGGCAGATCCCAATTTTAATACACAAGGAAAAATTGATATTCTTCTCGGTGCGGAGTTTTATTTTAGTCTAATACAACCTGGTACCATAAAGATTTCGAATGATCATCCTATACTTCAAAATACTTCGCTTGGCTGGATTGTAGGCGGCTTACTCAAACAACCCACAATTGATTTCCCATCTGCAACGTTAACATGTGCGGTTGTTGACGGTGAAACCTCATTAGAAAAAGCAATCGAACAAGTATGGAAACTCGATGAGGTAGAGTCAAATGAAAAAATAATGTCTCCAGCAGAAAATCTGTGTGAATCTCACTTCAATCAGCACGTTCAGATGGACTTAAGTGGTCGTTTTATTGTCAAACTTCCGTTTAGCGAAAATCCAGCAGCATTGGGGCATTCTCATCAAATGGCATACAATAGATTCATTAGTCTAGAGCAACGGCTACAGAAAAATACAAATATGCAAGGTCAGTACATTAAATTCATGAGGGAATATGAAAATTTAGGACACATGGAAAAGGTCAACTTGGATAACATATCAAATCCAAAATACTTTATTTCACATCATTGTGTTCTAAAACCTGACAGCACAACAACAAAACTCAGAGTAGTTTTCGATGCTTCTGCAAAAACGTCAACAGGCTATTCTCTAAATGAATTAATGTACACTGGGCCAACTATCCAAAGTGATCTGTTTTCTATTTTACTACGGTTTCGAATGCCTAAATTTGTCTTTACAACAGACATCGAAAAAATATACAGACAGATATTAATCAGTCCAGACAACCATCAATACCAGTTGATCATATAGAGAGAAAATCCTTTATTACCAATTAATTATTACAGGCTTAATACAGTAACATACGGCACATGAGCAGCTCCTTATTTGGCTACAAAATGAGAGAGAATTGCAGAAGGAAACATGGCTCGCTATCCACTTGGATCTCAAATGCTAAAAGAAAATATCTATATGGATGACGGTCTCGGTGGTGCTGATAGCTTAAGTACAGCGGTTGAAACTCAAAGGGAACTAATAGCTATTTTGAAAAAACACGGATTCAACCTAAGGAAATGGTGTTCAAATACTTCTAGATTACTGAAGGATATACCACATAGTGATCGAGAAGTCAACTTAGATTTCAATGACAATATAAGCAAAACAATAAAAACATTGGGATTATATTGGATGCCTCAAACCGATCAATTTTGCATTAAGGTAAAAACTAACCATCTTCAAGTAATACCAAAACGCACAGTTACTTCCGAGCTCGCAAAACTATTCGATCCCCTTGGTCTCCTTGCTCCTATTGTTGTGAAAGCAAAGATATTTATTCAACAATTGTGGCAACTTACACTAGATTGGGATGAACCATTACCTCAGAAGCTCTGTGCTACTTGGAATACATTTCGAAGTGATTTGGAAAGTCTCAACAATTTCAAAATATCTCGACATATATTTTATGACGAGACTCCAATAAAAACACAATTACATGTGTTCGCAGATGCATCGGAAAAGGCCTTTGGCGCGGCTGTGTATATTCGTTCTGTTACAAAGGATGGAAGAGTAGCTGTGCGATTGCTTTGTGCGAAATCAAGAGTGGCTCCTTTGAAACAACAAACGCTACCTCGGCTAGAGCTGTGTGGCACAGTAGTAGCAGCTCAACTTACTAACAGTGTAAAAATCGACTTAAAGTTTCAAGATCGGACTATGTTCCTATGTACACATTCCGAAATAGTGCTTTCCTGGATAAAATCACAATCGTCTTTATATACAACATTCGTCGCTAATAGGGTATAAACTGTCCAAACATTAACATTGCCAGAACAATGGAGACATGTACAATCGAAAGATAATCCTGCCGACATTCTATCCCGAGGTCTTCAACCATCAGATCTGTCTAAATGTGGATTATGGTTTCATGGGCCAGTATTTCTTCATGGAAAAGAAGAGCTGTGGCGGGCGGAAGCATCTCCTCAACATTTTATTCCAAACAACATGGAATTAAAAAAGGTAGTTACTGCAGCAATAGTAACGACGGACATCGATTTCATATATAGAATTCAAAACAAAAATTCGTTTAGAAGATTGCAAAGGATTTTGGCATATGTGCTCAGATTCCCAAGAAACTCACGAATGTCAAATACGCAGCGACCAAAAAATATATCACCTATTCCTAAGGAGCTAGACGACTCCCTTCTTTTAATTATTCATGCCATACAAGCTTCAGATTTTGCAGTCGAAATAAAACAATTGAAAGGCAACAAACAAATAGCTCTATCAGCAGTTTATCACCATTTTTAGATGAGGGAGGCATTATTCGCGTAGGAGGAAGATTGAAACATTCCAATCTACAACCAGACGCAAAGCACCCAATAATATTACCATATAACGATCCCTTGGTAAAATTATTATTTACAATGGCGCAAGAAGAGTACAAGCACTTCTAAGTACAATAAGGCAAAGGTTTTGGCCAATAAAAGGAAAGATAACAGCAAGGCTTACATGGCTGTGTTCTGCTGTTTTGCAACAAAGGCAGTCCACTTGGAGCTTGTGTCTGACTTATCAACTGAATCGTTCATTGGGGCTCTTAAACGATTTATTGCTCGTCGTGGGCACTGTCAAAATATTTATTGTGATAATGCTACGAATTTTGTCGGAGCAAAAATAGTTTGGCAGAATTATCTAAAAACATATATTCAGACAAGGCACAGGAAGTGATCATTTCAGCTTCCAGCTCAAAGGGCATACAATTTCACTTTATCCCACCGAGAGCACCACATTTTGGAGGCCTATGGGAAGCTGCAGTGAAGTCCGCAAAACATCTCTTGGTACGCAGTGTATCAACAGAAGCACTAACCCATGAAGAATTAGAAACCATTATCATCGAAATAGAAGCAATTTTGAATTCTCGCCCTCTCACTCCACTATCAAACGATCCAAACAGTCTTGAAGCATTGACACCGGGTCATTTTCTCATCGGTGAAGCACTAACATCGCAAGTAGACAGCAGAGCTGATACTCTTAAGACGTCCAGCATATCACACTGGAAGTTAATCTCACACATAAAACACCAATTCTGGAAAAGGTGGTCAGTAGAATATTTACATGAACTCCAACAACGTCACAAATGGAAGCAAAAGATCAGCAATCTCAAAACGGGAGATATGGTTATCATCAAAGAAGATAACCTTCCTCCGATGAAATGGCCTCTAGGAAGAATTCTAAATGTGTTCGCTGGTGATGACGGTGCTGCAAGAGTGGCTGAAGTAAAAACATCAACAAGGGTTTTTAAGCGACCCATTCACAGGCTGGCTCCACTATTTCCAGAAAATGAAAAAGAAGTCCCAACAGAAATAAAACCAGCACTAGGACGATCTTTGCCCAGGAAAGACGAAAAGGATACCATCCCAACAAAAAGATTCAAGGCTTCAAATAACCCGATAATACTAACTGCATTATTATCACTATTCCTAATGCCTATGGTGCTGTGCAATAACTTGATAGTTACACCATTTCAGAATGACCCAGGGTTGTATTTCGAAGGACTAAGAAATGTGAAACTAAATACGGCGGAATGGAAAATGTTAGTGTATTACGATTTAATGCCATTTTATTCAGAAATAAAATTCTTTTCATCAGGTTTGCAAACTTTACAGCAACTGTTCCCTGTAATGCAACAACACTCGATGTGCAATATCTTGGTGAACAACATGAAGCAAATCAAAAATGAATTACTCCAAGATGAAGAATTATTTTCCAACAGACGTTTCAAAAGGTCTCCATTTAACATAGTTGGCACTATTGCCCATTCACTTTTTGGTGTTCTTGATGCAGACTACGCAGAAGAAATGTCAAGGACTATTAACAAGGCCAAAATCGAACACGGCCACATAACTAGTCTTTTAAAAAATCAAACATCAATAATTGATTCAACCATCAACGTCATTCAACAGGATGAAATTAATACTCGGAATAAAATAAATGAGATCTTAGAAATGGTTGAGCAAAACAAAAATGAAGTAGCTAAGGAATCTTCCCAACTAAGCAACTCGCAACTTGTTGGAATACTATCAACTCACTTGGCATTAACAGCAATAAATCTACAGAGAATAGAGGCCGAAATCATTAATGTACTTACTGATACTCATAATGGAAAAATAAGCCCTGTTTTATTGTCTCCTAATCAATTAAGAGAGGAGATTACTGTCATCAAGGCTAATCTCCCAGCGTCACATACTCTTCCAACAGTAGGTGATAACTTAATTGAACTATATAAGCTTATGAAGGTCATGGGAGCTGTAACAAAATATGAAGTTATTTTCGAAGTTAAGATACCTCTAGTTAATCAGCAGTTCTTTGAGCTGTTTAAAATAGTACCAGTTCCAACAATAAAAAATAATACTTTAATGGCCATCAAACCAGACAAATCATACCTAGCTACAGATGTACATAGAGAGGAATATATGCTTCTCAATTCAGAGGACGTAGCAAATTGCATCAAAGCCAAGGAGGACGAATATATTTGTAAAAATCAGCAGTCCAAACTCAGAAGAAATGCAAACGCCAATCCCTGTGAGATCAATATCTTCAATAATCAATCAACAACCACTTGCAATTTTCAAAGAATCCCAGGAACAACAGTTTGGAGTCAATTGAATCATAAAAATAAGTGGATCTTTGCTACTACAACCGACATTGAAGCGTCAATGGTATGTGACATGAAACCCACGCTCATCACAATTGGAAATGCAGGAATAATGGAAATTGGTTCCAATTGTGTAATGAAAAACAATTTTGTAACAATACAAGGGCATTTTGAAGCATCAAATAGTATACATACCTCCTATGTAAGACTAAAACATATCGAATCAATAAGTCGACCACAGGAAATAGAAAAGATTTTTGTTAACACTAAAGGGACTCAATACAAGGTCCACTTAGAGGAGCTGAAAAATCTACAAAAACAATTAAATGAGTCAACTCTAGAACATTTACCACATCTCATCAACGCTAAAAGTCAACATCATCACGCTGTCAGCTACACCTCGCTTATTTGTTGTATCATTATATTACTTTGCCTGCTGAGTTGGAAGATCCGTTCAAAAGTCAATAAAACATCTCAGTTCACACCCAAGCCAGCTATGAGGTCACAGTCATCAACAATATCTGTGGTAGAACCCTGAAACCAGTCGATCAATCCACCCTAGGTGCACTAAGTTCATAATTTGAACGGCGTTCAACGCGGCGGAGAATGTTAAGAACATACATTTGTTTATTCATTTTATTATTATTGTTAAGAACATACTTTAATATATTTAAATACATTTATATACATTTATTCTGCTTGACCTAATTCTAGTGCATTAACCAATTGCTTACACAATATTTAGTTTCATTTTTTGTTTAATTGCTTATTGCACAATTCCTTTAATATTTTGTTAATCGCATACACAGCATTTTAAGTTCATTAACCATTTTAATTTGTTTACTTATTTTGTTTTTAAGTTCATTTACACTATTTATAAATTAGGTCATTTTTTATGTTAAGTTTAACAATTTATCCATTTGTTATTATTCATAAGCTAAGCATTTTATTATTAATTAATTGTGTATAAAAGAACGTAAAAAATAAATATGATTCAGTCGTTTTAGTAATCAGAACAATTGTGTTTTATTATCTGACGGCTTCCTTCAAGTTACAAGTGCTTGTAAGGAATTTGATTGCGATTTAGTGCCAGTTCAAATTTATGTGTTTGAATTGACCACCACTAAATCTTTTTATCAACAAACAGTATCCATTTTTTCGCAATGCTCTTTGAACAGTTCTTGGGCGAACATGTTTATTATAGTTATTAGCGATATTATCTGCAAGTTTTGGGGCGATTATTTTTGGATTTTTCTTCACTTCTCTTACGATGTGGTTAACATCACGATTGGTTAGTTTTTTCGGACGACCGCTTCTGGGCATATTTGCAACTGAACCATTTTCTTTATATTTTCTAATTTACCTGTGCCCATAACTTTCGAAAAAAAAACACTAATAATAAGGCAACAAGTGCTGGTTTGTAATAAAAGCATTTTATCAAAATATAATATACAACTGTACTTTGTTTTTAAGAAATAAAGGAGAGTTCTTTGTTTTGGAAGATGAATTTAAACTTTTGTCTGCTGCATTTTATAGTTATTGTGAGTTTTACCGTTATATTTTCAGTAAAGTTAATATTTCTTTTATTGTTTTTTGTTTTTTATGAAGCTAAATAAAACTGCATACTTTACGTATTTCTGAAACGTTTACTTTTCTTTAAACATACAATCATTGGAGTGTATTTAAACTTATGTCCCTGACTGTATGTTATGTTTCATGAGGTTTACACTATGTATGTTGATGCACATATGGAAAATATGACATTCCATATGACTTGTGCACGTAGTCGTAAAGGTGTGTTTACCTTTACGACTTTCGCATCCGCACCGCATACGAACAGGCAAACTAGTGGTGAAATATATTTTAACTTTTTATATTACTTCATTTTTGTTTAATTGTTTTAATTTTTAAAATTACAACCACATTTGATAACTAAAAATAAAATATTTTATTTTTCCTTTTTAAGCAACAATATTTATTGACAACATACCTAGATTTTGTAGCTTGTTGTTTTTTGTGTTGTTAGTTTGCTGTAGCCGTGCGTTCACCTGTAAAATTCGCCTTGTGCCAAACTATATATCGCACACATAGTTCAAAAGTGACTGAATTCAAAACTTTAAATTTTCTGGTTTATATGTTTAAACTATGCACAATACACTTGTTTATAAAAATGAAAAATATCAGTGTATTTTGTTGTTGTTAACTGTTGATAAAAAGCAGTTATGTGTTATACGACTTATTTTTAGTTGTGTCAGAAAATATAAATTTTGAGTTGAGTCAGTTTTGAACTATTTTATTATTATTATTTTTATATTATTATTATTATTATTATTATTATTATTATTATTATTATTATTATTCTTATTATTATTATTATTATTATTATTATTATTATTATTATTATTATTATTATTATTATTATTATTATTATTACTAGTATTATTATTATTATTGTTATTATTATTATTGTTATTGTTATTGTTATTATTATTATTACTATTTATATTATTACTAGTATTATTATTATTATTTTTATTATTATTATTATTATTATTATTATTATTATTATTATTATTATTACTAGTATTATTATTATTATTATTATTATTATTATTATTATTATTATTATTATTATTATTATTATTATTATTATTATTACTAGTATTATTAGTATTATTATTATTATTATTATAATTATTATTATTATTATTAATATTATTATTATTATTATTATTATTATTATTATTATTATTATTATTATTATTATTATTATTATTATTATTATTATTATTGTTATTATTACTATTATTATTATTACTAGTATTATTATTATTATTATTATTATTATTATTATTATTATTATTATTATTATTAGTATTATTACTATTATTTTTTTTTGTGTGGGCGAGGTAGGGTTTAAAATGCCTTCGCATATACAGCGACCGTCGTCAGCTGCGTCATGTGGTGTTCATTCCACTAAAATAATCCCTCCTCCTCTCCTGGGGAGACACTCTTCCCGGAACTGCTTTCTGCATTACTTCGGGAAGGGCCCAGAACGACATCCTAGAAAAGGATCAGTTTTCTACTCTCCCACGTCTGGGACCACCATATTTGTAGCCAGCATCATGCTATTGGCTCGTCTTCTTATGTCTCTGTTTGGAGGGTCTCAGTTTGTGATGCGTCGAGGTGTCTCTTCTTTTTCCGAAGGATGCACTCGCAGTACCTTTCACAGCGGTCCATCCATTCTCACACTCGAGCATTTTACTAACTATGTTGGTGGGGGTGAATTCACCAATCTGCTTCTTCAAGGTGTCCCTCTCAGCGTGCCATCTGATGCAGCTGAAGAAAGTGTGCTCAGCGTCATCGTTCGGCATTTCGCAATAGATGCAACCAGGGTCATCCACCTTCCCCATGCGGTGCAGATATTTTCTGAAGTATCCTTGACCCGAGAGGAACTGGGTCAGGAAGTAGTTAACTTCCCCAAAATTCTTCTGAGTCCATCTCTCCACGTTTTAGATTAGGGTCGACGTCCATCTTCCGACCGTCTCCGCATTCCATTTGTCCTACCAGCACTGTCCTCCCTTGTGTGTCATGCTTCCTTCCGCTCACGGGCCAAAAGGTCGACGGGTATTTCCCCGCAAATCACGAAGACTGCTGCGCCCGAGATAGTGCGGTAGGCTGAGGCAACTCTGAGGGCCGCTGTGCGCTGTACTGCTTCCAGTGCCTTGCGCTTACTCTTCGACCTTAGCGCATCTCCCCAAATTTCACTGCCATACAGCAGTATCGAGTTTGTTGTTGCCATTATTAGCCTTCGTTTACTCTGCGTGGGGCCGCCAATATTCGCCATCAGTCTGCTTAGCATACCCGTCACTCTTGCTGCCTTGTTGGTCACGTGCTGTATTTGGGCCCAATAAGTTAGCCTACAGTCCAGTGTCAAGCCCAAGTAATTCACCGCTTTTTGCGTTACCAGCGAAACATCGACCATCTGTATGCCGACCTCAAGTGGCATGTGACCTCGTGTCATCAGTGTGACCTCGGTCTTGTTTCCGGCGAGCTCCAGACTGTGGTCCTCAAGCCATATCTGAGTCCTTATCATGACTTGGTTTAACTTTATCCTGGCATCGTCTATGTCTCGTGCTGAGATGACCGCCGCTATATCATCTGCGTACCCCACGAGATGTGTATTCTCTGGCATATCTATCTCCAGGATCTCATCGTAACTCAGATTCCATAGATCCGGACCCAAGATAGATCTCTGCACTGCGCCAGACGTGATCGCCCTAGCCTGTTGACCCTCTGGTGTGTCGTAAAGGAGCACACGGTCATTCAGGTAACTCCGGAGAATTCTCAGTAGGTATCCGGGGATGCGGAATTTTTCCCGTAGTGCCCTTATCATATCCGCCCATCGTAAGCTGTTAAAGGCATTTCGCACGTCCAGAGTAGCTAAGATAATTATGCGCTTCGGATAATATCGACGGCTCTGGTCCCAAAGCACCTTACCACGTCCTCGATCGCGCTAAGTGCTGATCTTCCGGGTCGGAAACCATGCTGCCTTTCCGATAGTCCTCCAGCTATCCCGACTGACTCTGCCAACCTGCTGTAGTGCATATGGTATAAACATGCATACCCAAACAAACAAACATGTGGTATAAACATGCATACCCAAAATATAAAATAAATATCAAAAGTAAATGACCGACAAAAAATGCAGTTAGTAGAAAATGCAAAGTCAAGTGTTGAATGAAATATTGTAATTTAAGATTTTTAATAAATATATGAACAATAAGTAGGAGAAATAGATAAATATATATGTAAATAATAAACATAGAAATTATTAATTATGAATAGGAGAAATGATTATTCTTTAAGAAAACATAGAATAAGAAATAGTATATAAGCTAGGGAAAATTGTAAATAAAATCAGAAATAATTCTGACTTTAAGTAATAGAGTTGTTTTATTCCTCAACAAACTTCGGCAATTAACTTTGCCATCATATAGAGCCGCCTTCTACTCTAAGGCTCTTTAATAAAACAAGAGTACTATAGATACAACATTTTTAACAAAACATATACAAACCTTACATGGCGATCCTGCCAAACTGAACATGCCAAACAGGACATGCCAAACTGAACACAGAAACATATACGGCAAAGAAAAAGATACCCATACAAGAGTATCTCAAACGGTTACAAAAAACAAAAACACAAACTCCAAAGCCCGAAAGTCCGAAGGAAGACAAAAAAAAGAAAAGAGGAGGAAAGACAGTTAAAAGGAGAAAACTAATAGCCGAAACCTATAGACAATTTCATCTCACCGGCAACAAGGCCGAGAAATCAAGGTTGTTGAAAGAAATCAAAGAAATTAGGAACAACCAATAATAAAATTTTTTCTTTCCAAAAATAACTAAAATTAAAAACCATAATGGGTGGATGGTTTTCAAAGGAGGATATTATCGTAAATGAAAACAACACTGGTGTAATGACGATGACTCATGACCATATACAAATAGTAATCCTAATCCTTTTAATAGCATTAGTAATAAGTAAAATTAATGAATACTATAAAAATTATATGAAGAAAAAAGCAATTAGATTTGCCAATAAGTTAGAAAATGTATAAATAAATGGATAAATTAATAAGTATATATAAAAATTTAAAGAAAAGTCCAAATAGATTTTATACAAAAAGTTATGTAATAGAGACTTTAAATTTAATAGAAGAATTAAAAACTATTGCATTGAATAATGAAGACTATCCTCTAGAAGAAGTAAGTGAAATTGAAAATAAAATTTTAAATTATTTGAAAATAAAAGAAAATAAAGAAATAGCAAATATGGCATCGTTTGGCATTCTTGACGCATCGAAAATAATACCAGAATTCAATGGTGACCTAGGACAAATTAGTAATTTTTTAGGTATAATAGAGTTCTATTCTAGCACTCTCAAAGATGAAACAGAAGTTGCTAAATTAATAAAATTCGTTTTAGCCACTAAATTGACAGATAAGGTAAGGAACAAGTTGATTTCAGAAGAAACTCCAAATTCGCTCGAAACTTTCAAAAATACCCTTAGGAAAATATTTTCTCCCAAGAAATCACTCTCTTCAGTGCATACCGAATTAGCGAAACAGATTCAAGGGAATAGTACAGTAACTCAATTCGCTAACAGGGTTGAATCTCTTGTAGCTGCTCTCAATGAATTCCATATTTCAGAACTAGGATCCCAAAGCAGGGTAACGATTATTAAAATGAATGATCAAGTTGCTCTTAGTACCTTTAAGAATGGTTTAAATGAACCACACAGATCCACAGTTTTGGCTGCTAGACCCAAAAATTTAAATGAAGCAATCCAAATAGCTTCAGAAGTAGTTTCACAAACGAATTCTGTAATGCATTTTAATAGGAACACAAATTTTTCTTACAACAGGAGATTTCATAATAGGAATAATAATTCTGGTAATCATTTTAGGAATAATAATTTCCGCGGTACTAACCTACCAAGAAATAATAATAATTACAAGAACCAGAGAAATAATAGTAATTACAATAATAATTACAATAATAATCAAAGAAATGGTAATAATCACAATAATAATCAAAGAAATGGTAGTAATTACAACAATAATAACAGGAGAAATGGTGATTTTAGAAATAGGAACCAAAGAAATATTAAATACCCTTTTATGTTAAGTTTACTTTTTCAAATATCCGTTCAACGTTTGCAAATTAATAAGGACACGTATCAAATTTAATGCAAACTTCGACAAAGTTATAAACATTAACTTACTGTCCGCTATAAAAATTTTTGGAGATTGTGTTCCTTAACTCTTCCACTCTGATATATTTTATTATTTTTTTTTTTTTAATATTTATTAAAATCATTTGGCGGAGTTTTGGAAAAAGTGTTATTAGATTTGCTGGTGGAGCGTTAGTATAATTATCAATGAATTTATTTAATTCAGTAGCACTGTATTGGAAATTTTCATACTTTTTTTTACATATTTACCCAATACCAGCAGAAGTTGCAATGAAAATATCTTAATTTTGGGAGAAAGATCTTTAAATCTTATTTTGATTAAAAAATCTTTAAAAGAAGGATTATAATTAAATTACCTATTAGTGTCGAACATCTGTGTTAAAAATGTAAAAAAATATAAAAAATGGGAGAAGAATAAAATGAGCATTCAATAGTGTTATTAGGTATATTTACTCGCTCAGTTTATCAATACATGTTTCACCATATGTTAAATAGTTTTTAGGATCTTTTTGTGTTAGAGTATCACGTGCATACAATAATTTGCTAATTTCTTTGAAATCTTTTAATGTTACTCCTTATACTTATAAGAAAAAACTATTTAAAGAGCTATCAAGCAATACTTCGTTTTGATATTGTTACCAATTACCCTTTTTACCATGATTTACTTTTCTTAATGCGTTGTTGAAATATTAATTACTTTCCATTTTTAAATATTCAATTCCTTACAGAGATTTTGTTTTCTGATTTCTTGTGCGGTTTGATTGCCTTTTAATAGTTTATTTATTAATAATGTATATGTTTTTACAAATGTTATAAACATATGTAATACATGGTAGTATATTTTTGTGTTTTTTATTGTTTCATTTTATAACATATTGTTGCGAAGATGTTTTATTTATGTCATAAAAAGAAATAAAAATAATTGTCACCAACAAAGTAAAACGAAATGACCTATTGTGCCTGTTTACAACGCCAGAAGTTTCTGCAAAAACTTCTTAATCACAAAGCAAAAACAACTAACATAAAGCAATAAAAATAAACGCAACACACAACTACACACACACCTACATAACAATTAATAAAAAATAGACAGCATGTATAAATAAATTCAAATTAATAATGGAAGGTTCTGGAATCAAATAACAATCATCATGTGTCTCAAATGATAAATGCGTAGTAAAGAAATATTCTACCAACAGATGGAGCAAGTTCTAGTATATTCAGAGCCTTAACATTGGGTAAAGCAACGACCATACATGCTGATTTATTCTTAGTGAAAACATCAACCAGTGAAGATCTTGTGTTAAACAGTGGTAAAGTTGCCATTGCGTATTTTTGTGTACTAATCGCGAATAAGTAAATAATCGTCTAATTAAAGTGTAATTTAATTAAAGTAGTAATTAGATTGTATTTATTTATTTTGCAACAAAAGAACTCAATAAAATAAACGCTTATAAATTTAAATAAACGTAACAATATATTAATATTACATACATATATTCGGGGGTGTCATAGAATGTTATTGAATGGATTTGAATGAAATTATTGTTATTGAAATTGGATTTAAAACCAAGAAAAAAAGTCGATTTGGTGTCATTGAAAACAATGTTATATTGTTTTTTTTAGTGTAAAAACAGTTAATTTTTTTATGCTATCTCAGAGTGTGTGCATTTGTTGTGAAATTTCGTAACTGTTAATCAGTTATAGAAGATCTTTTTTTCAGTTATTAAAATATCACAAGTAGGATTTTTTAAATTTTTTTTGCAAAATTTTGTGAAAAATAAGTGAAAACGGACGGTAATAAAATTTTAAAACATACTTTCAATTAAATCGTGTGTTAATGTTATAAAAATTGTATATTTATGGGTAGCGAAAAGCATTGTTCGCCGGAAAAACTCGGACTAACAAAAAAAATTGAGTCCGAGTGTAAATCGTATTCTTAAATAAGGGAGTTGCTAGGCTGTTCCATTAAAGATAATAAATGCTCTCAGATATTAGCAAAAAGTAAAATTCCGTGGTAGGAAGCGAGTTTTGTCACCCTTAATAGTAAAACGGTTAGTACGGACGACTGAAACCAATCCTGTTATGACAGCTACGGATCGTGGGTGGAAACTATTCGCCGCAGACTTCAAGACAACATCCTCAATGCCTATAGTCCTCGAAAAGTGCTGCTCCTTTCCTCTAAGCATGTTCCCACAGGAAGAGAAAAGAGCTATTAAACATGGAGGTCATAGTATTATTATATGGGGTTGCTTGTCGTATCAAGGTGTGAGTCCTATATATTGGATCAAAACCGTTATGGATTTATCGGTTTACGTAAAAATCCTTGATGAAATTTTGCTGCCTTATGCTTCCTACGAAATGCCGCTGGTTTGGGTCTTCCAGCAAGATAATGACCCCAAACACAGCAGCAAAATGGCAAAAAAAAATGGTTCAACGATAACTCAGTCAGTGTAGTGGAGTGGCCTGCACAGTCCCTAAATTTAAATCCTATCGAAAATCTGTAGACGGACTTGAAGAATGGTATATCTACAATAAAACTAATAAGCGTTAAAGGACTCCAGGAGGCAGTAGGGACAATTTGGATTTTCATCAAAGTTGAAAGATGCCAGCATTTAGTGAATTCTATGGAAAGGCATTGTGTCGCGGTTATCGCAAACAAATGTTTCGCGACAAAGTATTGAAACCATACAGTTAATTTATCTACAAGATATCTGACTAAAATTTTTGATTTACTTTAGGAAAGATTTTAACTGTGAAGTTTTTAAGTTTTTTGTTTATATTAATTAGTGTATTATAAACTGTTGAAAAAAACTAAATAGCTTTCTTATTATTTTGTTTTTGAGTTAAATCTGCCAAGTAGTTAAACAGATGTAAATGGAGTCATTATAAATTTGTGCGTGGTACTATTTTATTGACCGCAGCTGTACATATATACATGTATCTTTAATACACTATATATGTATACGCCATTGTTATGCTAAGCAATAAAATTTGGCCTATTAACAGGCTCCATTGTAAACTGTGAATTAATTAAAAATATAAATAAAAAATTTGGTCTGCAAAGTATTGCAGTTTTGTTTAATCTTTGACCTATTTTTATTTATGATGGTATTTATTTTTTTGTTGAATCCGTGGCTTTCAAGAGTTTATCGTTTGTTCTCTTTAGGTTCTCTATCCAAAATCTTGATGTTGTCAAAATTTACTGTACGATTGAACTCTTTTGCATGTTGTGATAATACTGTCGGTTCTTTTCCTTTGGTTATGTCTGGCTTGTGCTCTTTAATGGGTGTTTCTAACATTCTCTTTGTTGTACAAATGTAAACTAAATTGCTCCTTTCCCTCTCATTTCCATCGCATTTTATTTCATATACAACATTATCAGCTTTTAGTTGTCCTGTTTTGTTTTATTGTTTGTAAAAATATGCTTCAGTGTTGTGTTTAATTTTTACGCTATTGTTGTGGTTTTCCTCTTATCATGTTAGTTAACGTTTTTGCTCCAGTAAATTTTGGAATAAATGGTACGCTAAAAATTTGTTTTTGTATTCAGTTGTTTCCCTGTCATATTTCCTACCACTCAGCGATTTGTTTATTAAATTGCCTTTAGATAATTCTGTTATTAGTAAATTGTTTTTCCCTAAACGTATTTTTGTCTATAAAAACAAAATGAAACAACTATTAAGGTAACAACGTCAGATTGTGGGTCAATGCACCACCCACTGCACCTCAAAATGAAACTGATCCTACTTGGTCCCAGTGATGATAAACCAAATAGGCTTCCGTAATACTGTTGATCATGGTACCTCAGTCGTATACAGTCCAGCGCGGGGTACAGACAGAGGAGGTGTTCTATTGTCTCCTCCTCCTCGTTTTGACAACTGCAGAAGTGAATCGATTCCTCGGTATCTGTAGTAGTGCAGTTGCTCCGCCTCGATCCAAAGAGGGCAAGATTCTTCTAGCGATCGAACATGTCGACTCATTAGACCATTTGACCTGAGCCAGATCGTATAGAGCAGTTTCAATACGCTGTCCGCACGCAGAGAGGCGTATGCAGCAGAAGATGTCCGTGGCATCCTCTTTAAGCAACATCAGCAACATGGTTGCCTAAGTCGCTCCCACGTTCCCATTTAAGGTTGACTGTTGAAACCTGCGCCATCTCGTTTTTTAAGGGATGCCCACCATTCAGAGGCAAGTTTATATGTGCTAAACACACCCTTAAGGGACAGAAAAAGATATCCCTGTTATTTCTGTCTGTAAAACACTACAGTCATTTGGGAGTCTGAAGATCATCGTTTCTAAAATCACCATTTCTCCTGTTATTATTGTTGTAATTACTACCATTTCTTTGATTATTATTGTGATTATTACCATTTCTTTGATTATTATTGTAATTATTATTGTAATTACTATTATTTCTCTGGTTCTTGTAATTATTATTATTTCTTGGTAGGTTAGTACCGCGGAAATTATTATTCCTAAAATGATTACCAGAATTATTATTCCTATTATGAAATCTCCTGTTGTAAGAAAAATTTGTGTTCCTATTAAAATGCATTACAGAATTCGTTTGTGAAACTACTTCTGAAGCTATTTGGATTGCTTCATTTAAATTTTTGGGTCTAGCAGCCAAAACTGTGGATCTGTGTGGTTCATTTAAACCATTCTTAAAGGTACTAAGAGCAACTTGATCATTCATTTTAATAATCGTTACCCTGCTTTGGGATCCTAGTTCTGAAATATGGAATTCATTGAGAGCAGCTACAAGAGATTCAACCCTGTTAGCGAATTGAGTTACTGTACTATTCCCTTGAATCTGTTTCGCTAATTCGGTATGCACTGAAGAGAGTGATTTCTTGGGAGAAAATATTTTCCTAAGGGTATTTTTGAAAGTTTCGAGCGAATTTGGAGTTTCTTCTGAAATCAACTTGTTCCTTACCTTATCTGTCAATTTAGTGGCTAAAACGAATTTTATTAATTTAGCAACTTCTGTTTCATCTTTGAGAGTGCTAGAATAGAACTCTATTATACCTAAAAAATTACTAATTTGTCCTAGGTCACCATTGAATTCTGGTATTATTTTCGATGCGTCAAGAATGCCAAACGATGCCATATTTGCTATTTCTTTATTTTGTTTTATTTTCAAATAATTTAAAATTTTATTTTCAATTTCACTTACTTCTTCTAGAGGATAGTCTTCATTATTCAATGCAATAGTTTTTAATTCTTCTATTAAATTTAAAGTCTCTATTACATAACTTTTTGTATAAAATCTATTTGGACTTTTCTTTAAATTTTTATATATACTTATTAATTTATCCATTTATTTATACATTTTCTAACTTATTGGCAAATCTAATTGCTTTTTTCTTCATATAATTTTTATAGTATTCATTAATTTTACTTATTACTAATGCTATTAAGAGGATTAGGATTACTATTTGTATATGGTCATGAGTCATCGTCATTACACCAGTGTTGTTTTCATTTACGATAATATCCTCCTTTGAAAACCATCCACCCATTATGGTTTTTAATTTTTGTTATTTTTGGAAAGAAAAAATTTTATTATTGGTTGTTCCTAATTTCTTTGATTTCTTTCAACAACCTTGATTTCTCGGCCTTGTTGCCGGTGAGATGAAATTGTCTATAGGTTTCGGCTATTAGTTTTCTCCTTTTAACTGTCTTTCCTCCTCTTTTTTTTTTTTTGTCTTCCTTCGGACTTTCGGGCTTTGGAGTTTGTGTTTTTTGTAACCGTTTGAGATACTCTTGTATGGGTATCTTTTTCTTTGCCGTATATGTTTCTGTGCTCAGTTTGGCATGTCCTGTTTGGCATGTTCAGTTTGGCAGGATCGCCATGTAAGGTTTGTATATGTTTTGTTAAAAATGTTGTATCTATAGTACTCTTGTTTTATTAAAGAGCCTTAGAGTAGAAGGCGGCTCTATATGATGGCAAAGTTAATTGCCGAAGTTTGTTGAGGAATAAAACAACTCTATTACTTAAAGTCAGAATTATTTCTGATTTTATTTACAATTTTCCCTAGCTTATATACTATTTCTTATTCTATGTTTTCTTAAAGAATAATCATTTCTCCTATTCATAATTAATAATTTCTATGTTTATTATTTACATATATATTTATCTATTTCTCCTACTTATTGTTCATATATTTATTAAAAATCTTAAATTACAATATTTCATTCAACACTTGACTTTGCATTTTCTACTAACTGCATTTTTTGTCGGTCATTTACTTTTGATATTTATTTTATATTTTGGGTATGCATGTTTATACCACATGTTTGTTTGTTTGGGTATGCATGTTTATACCATATGCACTACAGCAGGTTGGCAGAGTAAGTCGGGATAGCTGGAGGACTATCGGAAAGGCAGCATGGTTTCCGACCCGGAAGATCAGCACTTAGCGCGATCGAGGACGTGGTAAGGTGCTTTGGGACCAGAGCCGTCGATATTATCCGCGCATAATTATCTTAGCTACTCTGGACGTGCGAAATGCCTTTAACAGCTTACGATGGGCGGATATGATAAGGGCACTACGGGAAAAATTCCGCATCCCCGGATACCTACTGAGAATTCTCCGGAGTTACCTGAATGACCGTGTGCTCCTTTACGACACACCAGAGGGTCAACAGGCTAGGGCGATCACGTCTGGCGCAGCGCAGAGATCTATCTTGGGTCCGGATCTATGGAATCTGAGTTACGATGAGATCCTGGAGATAGATATGCCAGAGAATACACATCTCGTGGGGTACGCAGATGATATAGCGGCGGTCATCTCAGCACGAGACATAGACGATGCCAGGATAAAGTTAAACCAAGTCATGATAAGGACTCAGATATGGCTTGAGGACCACAGTCTGGAGCTCGCCGGAAACAAGACCGAGGTCACACTGATGACACGAGGTCACATGCCACTTGAGGTCGGCATACAGATGGGCGATGTTTCGCTGGTAACGCAAAAAGCGGTGAATTACTTGGGCTTGACACTGGACTGTAGGCTAACTTATTGGGCCCAAATACAGCACGTGACCAACAAGGCAGCAAGAGTGACGGGTATGCTAAGCAGACTGATGGCGAATATTGGCGGCCCCACGCAGAGTAAACGAAGGCTAATAATGGCAACAACAAACTCGATACTGCTGTATGGCAGTGAAATTTGGGGAGATGCGCTAAGGTCGAAGAGTAAGCGCAAGGCACTGGAAGCAGTACAGCGCACAGCGGCCCTCAGAGTTAGCTCAGCCTACCGCACTGTCTCGGGCGCAGCAGTCTTCGTGATTTGCGGGGAAATACCCGTCGACCTTTTGGCCCGTGAGCGGAAGGAGGCATGACACACAAGGGAGGACAGTGCTGGTAGTAGTGAGCGGAGATCGCAAACGATTCAGCGATGGCAGGACAAATGGAATGCGGAGACGGTCGGAAGATGGACGTCGACCCTAATCTAAAACGTGGAGAGATGGACTCAGAAGAATTTTGGGGAAGTTAACTACTTCCTGACCCAGTTCCTCTCGGGTCAAGGATACTTCAGAAAATATCTGCACCGCATGGGGAAGGTGGATGACCCTGGTTGCATCTATTGCGAAATGCCGAACGATGACGCTGAGCACACTTTCTTCAGCTGCATCAGATGGCACGCTGAGAGGGACACCTTGAAGAAGCAGATTGGTGAATTCACCCCCACCAACATAGTTAGTAAAATGCTCGAGTGTGAGAATGGATGGAACGCTGTGAAAGGTACTGCGAGTGCATCCTTCGGAAAAAGAAGAGACACCTCGACGCATCACAAACTGAGACCCTCCAAACAGAGACATAAGAAGACGAGCCAATAGCATGATGCTGGCTACAAATATGGTGGTCCCAGACGTGGGAGAGTAGAAAACTGATCCTTTTCTAGGATGTCGTTCTGGGCCCTTCCCGAAGTAATGCAGAAAGCAGTTCCGGGAAGGGAGTCTCCCCAGGAGAGGAGGAGGGATTATTTTAGTGGAATGAACACCACATGACGCAGCTGACGACGGTCGCTGTATATGCGAAGGCATTTTAAACCCTACCTCGCCCACACAAAAAAAAATAATAGTAATAATACTAATAATAATAATAATAATAATAATAATAATAATAATAATAATAATAATAATAATAATAATAATAATAATAATAATAATAATAATACTAGTAATAATAATAATAGTAATAATAACAATAACAATAATAATAATAATAATAATAATAATAATAATAATAATAATAATAATAATAATAATAATAATATTAATAATAATAATAATAATAATTATAATAATAATAATAATACTAATAATACTAGTAATAATAATAATAATAATAATAATAATAATAATAATAATAATAATAATAATAATAATAATAATACTAGTAATAATAATAATAATAATAATAATAATAATAATAATAATAATAATAATAAAAATAATAATAATAATACTAGTAATAATATAAATAGTAATAATAATAATAACAATAACAATAACAATAACAATAACAATAATAATAATAACAATAATAATAATAATAATACTAGTAATAATAATAATAATAATAATAATAATAATAATAATAATAATAATAATAATAATATAAAAATAATAATAATAAAATAGTTCAAAACTGACTCAACTCAAAATTTATATTTTCTGACACAACTAAAAATAAGTCGTATAACACATAACTGCTTTTTATCAACAGTTAACAACAACAAAATACACTGATATTTTTCATTTTTATAAACAAGTGTATTGTGCATAGTTTAAACATATAAACCAGCAAATTTAAAGTTTTGAATTCAGTCAATTTTGAACTATGTGTGCGATATATAGTTTGGCACAAGGCGAATTTTACAGGTGAACGCACGGCTACAGCAAACTAACAACACAAAAAACAACAAGCTACAAAATCTAGGTATGTTGTCAATAAATATTGTTGCTTAAAAAGGAAAAATAAAATATTTTATTTTTAGTTATCAAAAATGGTTGTAATTTTAAAAATTAAAACAATTAAACAAAAATGAAGTAATATAAAAAGTTAAAATATATATATTTTACAACAGACATCGAAAAAATGTACAGACAGATATTAATCAGTCCAGACAACCATCAACACCAGTTGATCATATAGAGAGAAAATCCTTCATTACCAATTAATTATTATAGGCTTAATACAGTAACATACGGCACATGAGCAGCTCCTTATTTGGCTACAAAATGTTTACAGAGAATTGCAGAAGGAAACATGGCTCGCTATCCACTTGGATCTCAAATGCTAAAAGAAAATATCTATATGGATGATGGTCTCGGTGGTGCTGATAGCTTAAGTACAGCGGTTGAAACTCAAAGGGAACTAATAGCTATTTTGAAAAAACACGGATTCAACCTAAGGAAATGGTGTTCAAATACTTCTAGATTACTGAAGGATATACCACATAGTGATCGAGAAGTCAACTTAGATTTCAATGACAATATAAGCAAAACAATAAAAACATTGGGATTATATTGGATGCCTCAAACCGATCAATTTTGCATTAAGGTAAAAACTAACCATCTTCAAGTAATACCAAAAGGCACAGTTACTTCCGAGCTCGCAAAACTATTCGATCCCCTTGGTCTCCTTGCTCCTATTGTTGTGAAAGCAAAGATATTTATTCAACAATTGTGGCAACTTACACTAGATTGGGATGAACCATTACCTCAGAAGCTCTGTGCTACTTGGAATACATTTCGAAGTGATTTGGAAAGTCTCAACAATTTCAAAATATCTCGACATATATTTTATGACGAGACTCCAATAAAAACACAATTACATGTGTTCGCAGATGCATCGGAAAAGGCCTTTGGCGCGGCTGTGTATATTCGTTCTGTTACAAAGGATGGAAGAGTAGCTGTGCGATTGCTTTGTGCGAAATCAAGAGTGGCTCCTTTGAAACAACAAACGCTACCTCGGCTAGAGCTGTGTGGCACAGTAGTAGCAGCTCAACTTACTAACAGGGTAAAAATCGACTTAAAGTTTCAAGATCGGACTATGTTCCTATGTACACATTCCGAAATAGTGCTTTCCTGGATAAAATCACAATCGTCTTTATATACAACATTCGTCGCTAATAGGGTATCAACTGTCCAAACATTAACATTTCCAGAACAATGGAGACATGTACAATCGAAAGATAATCCTGCCGACATTCTATCCCGAGGTCTTCAACCATCAGATCTGTCTAAATGTGGATTATGGTTTCATGGGCCAGTATTTCTTCATGGAAAAGAAGAGCTGTGGCGGGCGGAAGCATCTCCTCAACATTTTATTCCAAACAACATGGAATTAAAAAAGGTAGTTACTGCAGCAATAGTAACGACGGACATCGATTTCATATATAGAATTCAACACAAAAATTCGTTTAGAAGATTGCAAAGGATTTTGGCATATGTGCTCAGATTCCCAAGAAACTCACGAATGTCAAATACGCAGCGACCAAAAAATATATCACCTATTCCTAAGGAGCTAGACGACTCCCTTCTTTTAATTATTCATGCCATACAAGCTTCAGATTTTGCAGTCGAAATGAAACAATTGAAAGGCAACAAACAAATAGCTCTATCAGCAGTTTATCACCATTTTTAGATGAGGGAGGCATTATTCGCGTAGGAGGAAGATTGAAACATTCCAATCTACAACCAGACGCAAAGCACCCAATAATATTACCATATAACGATCCCTTGGTAAAATTATTATTTACAATGGCGCAAGAAGAGTACAAGCACTTCTAAGTACAATAAGGCAAAGGTTTTGGCCAATAAAAGGAAAGATAACAGCAAGGCTTACATGGCTGTGTTCTGCTGTTTTGCAACAAAGGCAGTCCACTTGGAGCTTGTGTTTGACTTATCAACTGAATCGTTCATTGGGGCTCTTAAACGATTTATTGCTCGTCGTGGGCACTGTCAAAATATTTATTGTGATAATGCTACGAATTTTGTCGGAGCAAAAATAGTTTGGCAGAATTATCTAAAAACATATATTCAGACAAGGCACAGGAAGTGATCATTTCAGCTTCCAGTTCAAAGGGCATACAATTTCACTTTATCCCACCGAGAGCACCACATTTTGGAGGCCTATGGGAAGCTGCAGTGAAGTCCGCAAAACATCTCTTGGTACGCAGTGTATCAACAGAAGCACTAACCCATGAAGAATTAGAAACCATTATCATCGAAATAGAAGCAATTTTGAATTCTCGCCCTCTCACTCCACTATCAAACGATCCAAACAGTCTTGAAGCATTGACACCGGGTCATTTTCTCATCGGTGAAGCACTAACATCGCAAGTAGACAGCAGAGCTGATACTCTTAAGAAGTCCAGCATATCACACTGGAAGTTAATCTCACACATAAAACACCAATTCTGGAAAAGGTGGTCAGCAGAATATTTACATGAACTCCAACAACGTCACAAATGAAAGCAAAAGATCAGCAATCTCAAAACGGGAGATATGGTTATCATCAAAGAAGATAACCTTCCTCCGATGAAATGGCCTCTAGGAAGAATTCTAAATGTGTTCACTGGTGATGACGGTGCTGTAAGAGTGGCTGAAGTAAAAACATCAACAAGGGTTTTTAAGCGACCCATTCACAGGCTGGCTCCACTATTTCCAGAAAATGAAAAAGAAGTCCCAACAGAAATAAAACCAGCACTAGGACGATCTTTGCCCAGGATAACGAAAAGGATACCATCCCAACAAAAAGATTCAAGGCTTCAAATAACCCGATAATACTAACTGCATTATTATCACTATTCCTAATGCCTATGGTGCTGTGCAATAACTTGATAGTTACACCATTTCAGAATGACCCAGGGTTGTATTTCGAAGGACTAAGAAATGTGAAACTAAATACGGCGGAATGGAAAATGTTAGTGTATTACGATTTAATGCCATTTTATTCAGAAATAAAATCCTTTTCATCAGGTTTGCAAACTTTACAGCAACTGTTCCCTGTAATGCAACAACACTCGATGTGCAATATCTTGGTGAACAACATGAAGCAAATCAAAAATGAATTACTCCAAGATGAAGAATTATTTTCCAACAGACGTTTCAAAAGGTCTCCATTTAACATAGTTGGCACTATTGCCCATTCACTTTTTGGTGTTCTTGATGCAGACTACGCAGAAGAAATGTCAAGGACTATTAACAAGGCCAAAATCGAACACGGCCACATAACTAGTCTTTTAAAAAATCAAACATCAATAATTGATTCAACCATCAACGTCATTCAACAGGATGAAATTAATACTCGGAATAAAATAAATGAGATCTTAGAAATGGTTGAGCAAAACAAAAATGAAGTAGCTAAGGAATCTTCCCAACTAAGCAACTCGCAACTTGTTGGAATTCTATCAACTCACTTGGCATTAACAGCAATAAATCTACAGAGAATAGAGGCCGAAATCATTAATGTACTTACTGATACTCATAATGGAAAAATAAGCCCTGTTTTATTGTCTCCTAATCAATTAAGAGAGGAGATTACTGTCATCAAGGCTAATCTCCCAGCGTCACATACTCTTCCAACAGTAGGTGATAACTTAATTGAACTATATAAGCTTATGAAGGTCATGGGAGCTGTAACAAAATATGAAGTTATTTTCGAAGTTAAGATACCTCTAGTTAATCAGCAGTTCTTTGAGCTGTTTAAAATAGTACCAGTTCCAACAATAAAAAATAATACTTTAATCGCCATCAAACCAGACAAATCATACCTAGCTACAGATGTACATAGAGAGGAATATATGCTTCTCAATTCAGAGGACGTAGCAAATTGCATCAAAGCCAAGGAGGACGAATATATTTGTAAAAATCAGCAGTCCAAACTCAGAAGAAATGCAAACGCCAATCCCTGTGAGATCAATATCTTCAATAATCAATCAACAACCAATTGCAATTTTCAAAGAATCCCAGGAACAACAGTTTGGAGTCAATTGAATCATAAAAATAAGTGGATCTTTGCTACTACAACCGACATTGAAGCGTCAATGGTATGTGACATGAAACCCACGCTCATCACAATTGGAAATGCAGGAATAATGGAAATTGGTTCCAATTTTGTAATGAAAAACAATTTTGTAACAATACAAGGGCATTTTGAAGCATCAAATAGTATACATACCCCCTATGTAAGACTAAAACATATCGAATCAATAAGTCGACCACAGGAAATAGAAAAGATTTTTGTTAACACTAAAGGGACTCAATACAAGGTCCACTTAGAGGAGCTGAAAAATCTACAAAAACAATTAAATGAGTCAACTCTAGAACATTTACCACATCTCATCAACGCTAAAAGTCAACATCATCACGCTGTCAGCTACACCTCGCTTATTTGTTGTATCATTATATTACTTTGCCTGCTGAGTTGGAAGATCCGTTCAAAAGTCAATAAAACATCTCAGTTCACACCCAAGCCAGCTATGAGGTCACAGTCATCAACAATATCTGTGGTAGAACCCTGAAACCAGTCGATCAATCCACCCTAGGTGCACTAAGTTCATAATTTGAACGGCGTTCAACGCGGCGGAGAATGTTAAGAACATACATTTGTTTATTCATTTTATTATTATTGTTAAGAACATACTTTAATATATTTAAATACATTTATATACATTTATTCTGCTTGACCTAATTCTAGTGCATTAACCAATTGCTTACACAATATTTAGTTTCATTTTTTGTTTAATTGCTTATTGCACAATTCCTTTAATATTTTGTTAATCGCATACACAGCATTTTAAGTTCATTAACCATTTTAATTTGTTTACTTATTTTGTTTTTAAGTTCATTTACACTATTTATAAATTAGGTCATTTTTTATGTTAAGTTTAACAATTTATCCATTTGTTATTATTCATAAGCTAAGCATTTTATTATTAATTAATTGTGTATAAAAGAACGTAAAAAATAAATATGATTCAGTCGTTTTAGTAATCAGAACAATTGTGTTTTATTATCTGACGGCTTCCTTCAAGTTACAAGTGCTTGTAAGGAATTTGATTGCGATTTAGTGCCAGTTCAAATTTATGTGTTTGAATTGACCACCACTAAATCTTTTTATCAACAAACAGTATCCATTTTTTCGCAATGCTCTTTGAACAGTTCTTGGGCGAACATGTTTATTATAGTTATTAGCGATATTATCTGCAAGTTTTGGGGCGATTATTTTTGGATTTTTCTTCACTTCTCTTACGATGTGGTTAACATCACGATTGGTTAGTTTTTTCGGACGACCGCTTCTGGGCATATTTGCAACTGAACCATTTTCTTTATATTTTCTAATTTACCTGTGCCCATAACTTTCGAAAAAAAAACACTAATAATAAGGCAACAAGTGCTGGTTTGTAATAAAAGCATTTTATCAAAATATAATATACAACTGTACTTTGTTTTTAAGAAATAAAGGAGAGTTCTTTGTTTTGGAAGATGAATTTAAACTTTTGTCTGCTGCATTTTATAGTTATTGTGAGTTTTACCGTTATGTTTTCAGTAAAGTTAATATTTCTTTTATTGTTTTTTGTTTTTTATGAAGCTAAATAAAACTGCATACTTTACGTATTTCTGAAACGTTTACTTTTCTTTAAACATACAATCATTGGAGTGTATTTAAACTTATGTCCCTGACTGTATGTTATGTTTCATGAGGTTTACACTATGTATGTTGATGCACATATGGAAAATATGACATTCCATATGACTTGTGCACGTAGTCGTAAAGGTGTGTTTACCTTTACGACTTTCGCATCCGCACCGCATACGAACAGGCAAACTAGTGGTGAAATATATTTTAACTTTTTATATTACTTCATTTTTGTTGAATTGTTTTAATTTTTAAAATTACAACCACTTTTGATAACTAAAAATAAAATATTTTATTTTTCCTTTTTAAGCAACAATATTTATTGACAACATACCTAGATTTTGTAGCTTGTTGTTTTTTGTGTTGTTAGTTTGCTGTAGCCGTGCGTTCACCTGTAAAATTCGCCTTGTGCCAAACTATATATCGCACACATAGTTCAAAAGTGACTAAATTCAAAACTTTAAATTTTCTGGTTTATATGTTTAAACTATGCACAATACACTTGTTTATAAAAATGAAAAATATCAGTGTATTTTGTTGTTGTTAACTGTTGATAAAAAGCAGTTATGTGTTATACGACTTATTTTTAGTTGTGTCAGAAAATATAAATTTTGAGTTGAGTCAGTTTTGAACTATTTTATTATTATTATTTTTATATTATTATTATTATTATTATTATTATTATTATTATTCTTATTATTATTATTATTATTATTATTATTATTATTATTATTATTATTATTATTATTATTATTATTATTATTATTACTAGTATTATTATTATTATTGTTATTATTATTATTGTTTTTGTTATTGTTATTGTTATTGTTATTGTTATTGTTATTGTTATTATTACTATTTATATTATTACTAGTATTATTATTATTATTTTTATTATTATTATTATTATTATTATTATTATTATTATTATTATTATTATTATTATTATTATTATTATTACTAGTATTATTATTATTATTATTATTATTATTATTATTATTATTATTACTAGTATTATTAGTATTATTATTATTATTATTATAATTATTATTATTATTATTATTAATATTATTATTATTATTATTGTTATTATTATTATTATTATTATTATTATTATTATTGTTATTGTTATTATTACTATTATTATTATTACTAGTATTATTATTATTATTATTATTATTATTATTATTATTATTATTATTATTAGTATTATTACTATTATTTTTTTTTGTGTGGGCGAGGTAGGGTTTAAAATGCCTTCGCATATACAGCGACCGTCGTCAGCTGCGTCATGTGGTGTTCATTCCACTAAAATAATCCCTCCTCCTCTCCTGGGGAGACTCCCTTCCCGGAACTGCTTTCTGCATTACTTCGGGAAGGGCCCAGAACGACATCCTAGAAAAGGATCAGTTTTCTACTCTCCCACGTCTGGGACCACCATATTTGTAGCCAGCATCATGCTATTGGCTCGTCTTCTTATGTCTCTGTTTGGAGGGTCTCAGTTTGTGATGCGTCGAGGTGTCTCTTCTTTTTCCGAAGGATGCACTCGCAGTACCTTTCACAGCGTTCCATCCATTCTCACACTCGAGCATTTTACTAACTATGTTGGTGGGGGTGAATTCACCAATCTGCTTCTTCAAGGTGTCCCTCTCAGCGTGCCATCTGATGCAGCTGAAGAAAGTGTGCTCAGCGTCATCGTTCGGCATTTCGCAATAGATGCAACCAGGGTCATCCACCTTCCCCATGCGGTGCAGATATTTTCTGAAGTATCCTTGACCCGAGAGGAACTGGGTCAGGAAGTAGTTAACTTCCCCAAAATTCTTCTGAGTCCATCTCTCCACGTTTTAGATTAGGGTCGACGTCCATCTTCCGACCGTCTCCGCATTCCATTTGTCCTGCCATCGCTGAATCGTTTGCGATCTCCGCTCACTACTACCAGCACTGTCCTCCCTTGTGTGTCATGCCTCCTTCCGCTCACGGGCCAAAAGGTCGACGGGTATTTCCCCGCAAATCACGAAGACTGCTGCGCCCGAGATAGTGCGGTAGGCTGAGGCAACTCTGAGGGCCGCTGTGCGCTGTACTGCTTCCAGTGCCTTGCGCTTACTCTTCGACCTTAGCGCATCTCCCCAAATTTCACTGCCATACAGCAGTATCGAGTTTGTTGTTGCCATTATTAGCCTTCGTTTACTCTACGTGGGGCCGCCAATATTCGCCATCAGTCTGCTTAGCATACCCGTCACTCTTGCTGCCTTGTTGGTCACGTGCTGTATTTGGGCCTAATAAGTTAGCCTACAGTCCAGTGTCAAGCCCAAGTAATTCACCGCTTTTTGCGTTACCAGCGAAACATCGACCATCTGTATGCCGACCTCAAGTGGCATGTGACCTCGTGTCATCAGTGTGACCTCGGTCTTGTTTCCGGCGAGCTCCAGACTGTGGTCCTCAAGCCATATCTGAGTCCTTATCATGACTTGGTTTAACTTTATCCTGGCATCGTCTATGTCTCGTGCTGAGATGACCGCCGCTATATCATCTGCGTACCCCACGAGATGTGTATTCTCTGGCATATCTATCTCCAGGATCTCATCGTAACTCAGATTCCATAGATCCGGACCCAAGATAGATCTCTGCGCTGCGCCAGACGTGATCGCCCTAGCCTGTTGACCCTCTGGTGTGTCGTAAAGGAGCACACGGTCATTCAGGTAACTCCGGAGAATTCTCAGTAGGTATCCGGGGATGCGGAATTTTTCCCGTAGTGCCCTTATCATATCCGCCCATCGTAAGCTGTTAAAGGCATTTCGCACGTCCAGAGTAGCTAAGATAATTATGCGCTTCGGATAATATCGACGGCTCTGGTCCCAAAGCACCTTACCACGTCCTCGATCGCGCTAAGTGCTGATCTTCCGGGTCGGAAACCATGCTGCCTTTCCGATAGTCCTCCAGCTATCCCGACTGACTCTGCCAACCTGCTGTAGTGCATATGGTATAAACATGCATACCCAAACAAACAAACATGTGGTATAAACATGCATACCCAAAATATAAAATAAATATCAAAAGTAAATGACCGACAAAAAATGCAGTTAGTAGAAAATGCAAAGTCAAGTGTTGAATGAAATATTGTAATTTAAGATTTTTAATAAATATATGAACAATAAGTAGGAGAAATAGATAAATATATATGTAAATAATAAACATAGAAGTTATTAATTATGAATAGGAGAAATGATTATTCTTTAAGAAAACATAGAATAAGAAATAGTATATAAGCTAGGGAAAATTGTAAATAAAATCAGAAATAATTCTGACTTTAAGTAATAGAGTTGTTTTATTCCTCAACAAACTTCGGCAATTAACTTTGCCATCATATAGAGCCGCCTTCTACTCTAAGGCTCTTTAATAAAACAAGAGTACTATAGATACAACATTTTTAACAAAACATATACAAACCTTACATGGCGATCCTGCCAAACTGAACATGCCAAACAGGACATGCCAAACTGAACACAGAAACATATACGGCAAAGAAAAAGATACCCATACAAGAGTATCTCAAACGGTTACAAAAAACAAAAACACAAACTCCAAAGCCCGAAAGTCCGAAGGAAGACAAAAAAAAGAAAAGAGGAGGAAAGACAGTTAAAAGGAGAAAACTAATAGCCGAAACCTATAGACAATTTCATCTCACCGGCAACAAGGCCGAGAAATCAAGGTTGTTGAAAGAAATCAAAGAAATTAGGAACAACCAATAATAAAATTTTTTCTTTCCAAAAATAACTAAAATTAAAAACCATAATGGGTGGATGGTTTTCAAAGGAGGATATTATCGTAAATGAAAACAACACTGGTGTAATGACGATGACTCATGACCATATACAAATAGTAATCCTAATCCTTTTAATAGCATTAGTAATAAGTAAAATTAATGAATACTATAAAAATTATATGAAGAAAAAAGCAATTAGATTTGCCAATAAGTTAGAAAATGTATAAATAAATGGATAAATTAATAAGTATATATAAAAATTTAAAGAAAAGTCCAAATAGATTTTATACAAAAAGTTATGTAATAGAGACTTTAAATTTAATAGAAGAATTAAAAACTATTGCATTGAATAATGAAGACTATCCTCTAGAAGAAGTAAGTGAAATTGAAAATAAAATTTTAAATTATTTGAAAATAAAAGAAAATAAAGAAATAGCAAATATGGCATCGTTTGGCATTCTTGACGCATCGAAAATAATACCAGAATTCAATGGTGACCTAGGACAAATTAGTAATTTTTTAGGTATAATAGAGTTCTATTCTAGCACTCTCAAAGATGAAACAGAAGTTGCTAAATTAATAAAATTCGTTTTAGCCACTAAATTGACAGATAAGGTAAGGAACAAGTTGATTTCAGAAGAAACTCCAAATTCGCTCGAAACTTTCAAAAATACCCTTAGGAAAATATTTTCTCCCAAGAAATCACTCTCTTCAGTGCATACCGAATTAGCGAAACAGATTCAAGGGAATAGTACAGTAACTCAATTCGCTAACAGGGTTGAATCTCTTGTAGCTGCTCTCAATGAATTCCATATTTCAGAACTAGGATCCCAAAGCAGGGTAACGATTATTAAAATGAATGATCAAGTTGCTCTTAGTACCTTTAAGAATGGTTTAAATGAACCACACAGATCCACAGTTTTGGCTGCTAGACCCAAAAATTTAAATGAAGCAATCCAAATAGCTTCAGAAGTAGTTTCACAAACGAATTCTGTAATGCATTTTAATAGGAACACAAATTTTTCTTACAACAGGAGATTTCATAATAGGAATAATAATTCTGGTAATCATTTTAGGAATAATAATTTCCGCGGTACTAACCTACCAAGAAATAATAATAATTACAAGAACCAGAGAAATAATAGTAATTACAATAATAATTACAATAATAATCAAAGAAATGGTAATAATCACAATAATAATCAAAGAAATGGTAGTAATTACAACAATAATAACAGGAGAAATGGTGATTTTAGAAACGATGATCTTCAGACTCCCAAATGACTGTAGTGTTTTACAGACAGAAATAACAGGGATATCTTTTTCTGTCCCTTAAGGGTGTGTTTAGCACATATAAACTTGCCTCTGAATGGTGGGCATCCCTTAAAAAACGAGATGGCGCAGGTTTCAACAGTCAACCTTAAATGGGAACGTGGGAGCGACTTAGGCAACCATGTTGCTGATGTTGCTTAAAGAGGATGCCACGGACATCTTCTGCTGCATACGCCTCTCTGCGTGCGGACAGCGTATTGACACTGCTCTATACGATCTGGCTCAGGTCAAATGGTCTAATGAGTCGACATGTTCGATCGCTAGAAGAATCTTGCCCTCTTTGGATCGAGGCGGAGCAACTGCACTACTACAGATACCGAGGAATCGATTCACTTCTGCAGTTGTCAAAACGAGGAGGAGGAGACAATAGAACACCTCCTCTGTCTGTACCCCGCGCTGGACTGTATACGACTGAGGTACCATGATCAACAGTATTACGGAAGCCTATTTGGTTTATCATCACTGGGACCAAGTAGGATCAGTTTCATTTTGAGGTGCAGTGGGTGGTGCATTGACCCACAATCTGACGTTGTTACCTTAATAGTTGTTTCATTTTGTTTTTATAGACAAAAATACGTTTAGGGAAAAACAATTTACTAATAACAGAATTATCTAAAGGCAATTTAATAAACAAATCGCTGAGTGGTAGGAAATATGACAGGGAAACAACTGAATACAAAAACAAATTTTTAGCGTACCATTTATTCCAAAATTTACTGGAGCAAAAACGTTAACTAACATGATAAGAGGAAAACCACAACAATAGCGTAAAAATTAAACACAACACTGAAGCATATTTTTACAAACAATAAAACAAAACAGGACAACTAAAAGCTGATAATGTTGTATATGAAATAAAATGCGATGGAAATGAGAGGGAAAGGAGCAATTTAGTTTACATTTGTACAACAAAGAGAATGTTAGAAACACCCATTAAAGAGCACAAGCCAGACATAACCAAAGGAAAAGAACCGACAGTATTATCACAACATGCAAAAGAGTTCAATCGTACAGTAAATTTTGACAACATCAAGATTTTGGATAGAGAACCTAAAGAGAACAAACGATAAACTCTTGAAAGCCACGGATTCAACAAAAAAATAAATACCATCATAAATAAAAATAGGTCAAAGATTAAACAAAACTGCAATACTTTGCAGACCAAATTTTTTATTTATATTTTTAATTAATTCACAGTTTACAATGGAGCCTGTTAATAGGCCAAATTTTATTGCTTAGCATAACAATGGCGTATACATATATAGTGTATTAAAGATACATGTATATATGTACAGCTGCGGTCAATAAAATAGTACCACGCACAAATTTATAATGACTCCATTTACATCTGTTTAACTACTTGGCAGATTTAACTCAAAAACAAAATAATAAGAAAGCTATTTAGTTTTTTTCAACAGTTTATAATACACTAATTAATATAAACAAAAAACTTAAAAACTTCACAGTTAAAATCTTTCCTAAAGTAAATCAAAAATTTTAGTCAGATATCTTGTAGATAAATTAACTGTATGGTTTCAATACTTTGTCGCGAAACATTTGTTTGCGATAACCGCGACACAATGCCTTTCCATAGAATTCACTAAATGCTGGCATCTTTCAACTTTGATGAAAATCCAAATTGTCCCTACTGCCTCCTGGAGTCCTTTAACGCTTATTAGTTTTATTGTAGATATACCATTCTTCAAGTCCGTCTACAGATTTTCGATAGGATTTAAATTTAGGGACTGTGCAGGCCACTCCACTACACTGACTGAGTTATCGTTGAACCATTTTTTTTTGCCATTTTGCTGCTGTGTTTGGGGTCATTATCTTGCTGGAAGACCCAAACCAGCGGCATTTCGTAGGAAGCATAAGGCAGCAAAATTTCATCAAGGATTTTTACGTAAACCGATAAATCCATAACGGTTTTGATCCAATATATAGGACTCACACCTTGATACGACAAGCAACCCCATATAATAATACTATGACCTCCATGTTTAATAGCTCTTTTCTCTTCCTGTGGGAACATGCTTAGAGGAAAGGAGCAGCACTTTTCGAGGACTATAGGCATTGAGGATGTTGTCTTGAAGTCTGCGGCGAATAGTTTCCACCCACGATCCGTAGCTGTCATAACAGGATTGGTTTCAGTCGTCCGTACTAACCGTTTTACTATTAAGGGTGACAAAACTCGCTTCCTACCACGGAATTTTACTTTTTGCTAATATCTGAGAGCATTTATTATCTTTAATGGAACAGCCTAGCAACTCCCTTATTTAAGAATACGATTTACACTCGGACTCAATTTTTTTTGTTAGTCCGAGTTTTTCCGGCGAACAATGCTTTTCGCTACCCATAAATATACAATTTTTATAACATTAACACACGATTTAATTGAAAGTATGTTTTAAAATTTTATTACCGTCCGTTTTCACTTATTTTTCACAAAATTTTGCAAAAAAAATTTAAAAAATCCTACTTGTGATATTTTAATAACTGAAAAAAAGATCTTCTATAACTGATTAACAGTTACGAAATTTCACAACAAATGCACACACTCTGAGATAGCATAAAAAAATTAACTGTTTTTACACTAAAAAAAACAATATAACATTGTTTTCAATGACACCAAATCGACTTTTTTTCTTGGTTTTAAATCCAATTTCAATAACAATAATTTCATTCAAATCCATTCAATAACATTCTATGACACCCCCGAATATATGTATGTAATATTAATATATTGTTACGTTTATTTAAATTTATAAGCGTTTATTTTATTGAGTTCTTTTGTTGCAAAATAAATAAATACAATCTAATTACTACTTTAATTAAATTACACTTTAATTAGACGATTATTTACTTATTCGCGATTAGTACACAAAAATACGCAATGGCAACTTTACCACTGTTTAACACAAGATCTTCACTGGTTGATGTTTTCACTAAGAATAAATCAGCATGTATGGTCGTTGCTTTACCCAATGTTAAGGCTCTGAATATACTAGAACTTGCTCCATCTGTTGGTAGAATATTTCTTTACTACGCATTTATCATTTGAGACACATGATGATTGTTATTTGATTCCAGAACCTTCCATTATTAATTTGAATTTATTTATACATGCTGTCTATTTTTTATTAATTGTTATGTAGGTGTGTGTGTAGTTGTGTGTTGCGTTTGTGATTAAGAAGTTTTTGCAGAAACTTCTGGCGTTGTAAACAGGCACAATAGGTCATTTCGTTTTACTTTGTTGGTGACAATTATTTTTATTTCTTTTTATGACATAAATAAAACATCTTCGCAACAATATGTTATAAAATGAAACAATAAAAAACACAAAAATATACTACCATGTATTACATATGTTTATAACATTTGTAAAAACATATACATTATTAATAAATAAACTATTAAAAGGCAATCAAACCGCACAAGAAATCAGAAAACAAAATCTCTGTAAGGAATTGAATATTTAAAAATGGAAAGTAATTAATATTTCAACAACGCATTAAGAAAAGTAAATCATGGTAAAAAGGGTAATTGGTAACAATATCAAAACGAAGTATTGCTTGATAGCTCTTTAAATAGTTTTTTCTTATAAGTATAAGGAGTAACATTAAAAGATTTCAAAGAAATTAGCAAATTATTGTATGCACGTGATACTCTAACACAAAAAGATCCTAAAAACTATTTAACATATGGTGAAACATGTATTGATAAACTGAGCGAGTAAATATACCTAATAACACTATTGAATGCTCATTTTATTCTTCTCCCATTTTTTATATTTTTTTACATTTTTAACACAGATGTTCGACACTAATAGGTAATTTAATTATAATCCTTCTTTTAAAGATTTTTTAATCAAAATAAGATTTAAAGATCTTTCTCCCAAAATTAAGATATTTTCATTGCAACTTCTGCTGGTATTGGGTAAATATGTAAAAAAAAGTATGAAAATTTCCAATACAGTGCTACTGAATTAAATAAATTCATTGATAATTATACTAACGCTCCACCAGCAAATCTAATAACACTTTTTCCAAAACTCCGCCAAATGATTTTAATAAATATTAAAAAAAAAAAATAATAAAATATATCAGAGTGGAAGAGTTAAGGAACACAATCTCCAAAAATTTTTATAGCGGACAGTAAGTTAATGTTTATAACTTTGTCGAAGTTTGCATTAAATTTGATACGTGTCCTTATTAATTTGCAAACGTTGAACGGATATTTGAAAAAGTAAACTTAACATAAAAGGGTATTTAATATTTCTTTGGTTCCTATTTCTAAAATCACCATTTCTCCTGTTATTATTGTTGTAATTACTACCATTTCTTTGATTATTATTGTGATTATTACCATTTCTTTGATTATTATTGTAATTATTATTGTAATTACTATTATTTCTCTGGTTCTTGTAATTATTATTATTTCTTGGTAGGTTAGTACCGCGGAAATTATTATTCCTAAAATGATTACCAGAATTATTATTCCTATTATGAAATCTCCTGTTGTAAGAAAAATTTGTGTTCCTATTAAAATGCATTACAGAATTCGTTTGTGAAACTATTTCTGAAGCTATTTGGATTGCTTCATTTAAATTTTTGGGTCTAGCAGCCAAAACTGTGGATCTGTGTGGTTCATTTAAACCATTCTTAAAGGTACTAAGAGCAACTTGATCATTCATTTTAATAATCGTTACCCTGCTTTGGGATCCTAGTTCTGAAATATGGAATTCATTGAGAGCAGCTACAAGAGATTCAACCCTGTTAGCGAATTGAGTTACTGTACTATTCCCTTGAATCTGTTTCGCTAATTCGGTATGCACTGAAGAGAGTGATTTCTTGGGAGAAAATATTTTCCTAAGGGTATTTTTGAAAGTTTCGAGCGAATTTGGAGTTTCTTCTGAAATCAACTTGTTCCTTACCTTATCTGTCAATTTAGTGGCTAAAACGAATTTTATTAATTTAGCAACTTCTGTTTCATCTTTGAGAGTGCTAGAACAGAACTCTATTATACCTAAAAAATTACTAATTTGTCCTAGGTCACCATTGAATTCTGGTATTATTTTCGATGCGTCAAGAATGCCAAACGATGCCATATTTGCTATTTCTTTATTTTCTTTTATTTTCAAATAATTTAAAATTTTATTTTCAATTTCACTTACTTCTTCTAGAGGATAGTCTTCATTATTCAATGCAATAGTTTTTAATTCTTCTATTAAATTTAAAGTCTCTATTACATAACTTTTTGTATAAAATCTATTTGGACTTTTCTTTAAATTTTTATATATACTTATTAATTTATCCATTTATTTATACATTTTCTAACTTATTGGCAAATCTAATTGCTTTTTTCTTCATATAATTTTTATAGTATTCATTAATTTTACTTATTACTAATGCTATTAAGAGGATTAGGATTACTATTTGTATATGGTCATGAGTCATCGTCATTACACCAGTGTTGTTTTCATTTACGGTAATATCCTCCTTTGAAAACCATCCACCCATTATGGTTTTTAATTTTAGTTATTTTTGGAAAGAAAAAATTTTATTATTGGTTGTTCCTAATTTCTTTGATTTCTTTCAACAACCTTGATTTCTCGGCCTTGTTGCCGGTGAGATGAAATTGTCTATAGGTTTCGGCTATTAGTTTTCTCCTTTTAACTGTCTTTCCTCCTCTTTTCTTTTTTTTGTCTTCCTTCGGACTTTCGGGCTTTGGAGTTTGTGTTTTTGTTTTTTGTAACCGTTTGAGATACTCTTGTATGGGTATCTTTTTCTTTGCCGTATATGTTTCTGTGCTCAGTTTGGCATGTCCTGTTTGGCATGTTCAGTTTGGCAGGATCGCCATGTAAGGTTTGTATATGTTTTGTTAAAAATGTTGTATCTATAGTACTCTTGTTTTATTAAAGAGCCTTAGAGTAGAAGGCGGCTCTATATGATGGCAAAGTTAATTGCCGAAGTTTGTTGAGGAATAAAACAACTCTATTACTTAAAGTCAGAATTATTTCTGATTTTATTTACAATTTTCCCTAGCTTATATACTATTTCTTATTCTATGTTTTCTTAAAGAATAATCATTTCTCCTATTCATAATTAATAATTTCTATGTTTATAATTTACATATATATTTATCTATTTCTCCTACTTATTGTTCATATATTTATTAAAAATCTTAAATTACAATATTTCATTCAACACTTGACTTTGCATTTTCTACTAACTGCATTTTTTGTCGGTCATTTACTTTTGATATTTATTTTATATTTTGGGTATGCATGTTTATACCACATGTTTGTTTGTTTGGGTATGCATGTTTATACCATATGCACTACAGCAGGTTGGCAGAGTCAGTCGGGATAGCTGGAGGACTATCGGAAAGGCAGCATGGTTTCCGACCCGGAAGATCAGCACTTAGCGCGATCGAGGACGTGGTAAGGTGCTTTGGGACCAGAGCCGTCGATATTATCCGAAGCGCATAATTATCTTAGCTACTCTGGACGTGCGAAATGCCTTTAACAGCTTACGATGGGCGGATATGATAAGGGCACTACGGGAAAAATTCCGCATCCCCGGATACCTACTGAGAATTCTCCGGAGTTACCTGAATGACCGTGTGCTCCTTTACGACACACCAGAGGGTCAACAGGCTAGGGCGATCACGTCTGGCGCAGCGCAGAGATCTATCTTGGGTCCGGATCTATGGAATCTGAGTTACGATGAGATCCTGGAGATAGATATGCCAGAGAATACACATCTCGTGGGGTACGCAGATGATATAGCGGCGGTCATCTCAGCACGAGACATAGACGATGCCAGGATAAAGTTAAACCAAGTCATGATAAGGACTCAGATATGGCTTGAGGACCACAGTCTGGAGCTCGCCGGAAACAAGACCGAGGTCACACTGATGACACGAGGTCACATGCCACTTGAGGTCGGCATACAGATAGGCGATGTTTCGCTGGTAACGCAAAAAGCGGTGAATTACTTGGGCTTGACACTGGACTGTAGGCTAATTTATTGGGCCCAAATACAGCACGTGACCAACAAGGCAGCAAGAGTGACGGGTATGCTAAGCAGACGGATGGCGAATATTGGCGGCCCCACGCAGAGTAAACGAAGGCTAATAATGGCAACAACAAACTCGATACTGCTGTATGGCAGTGAAATTTGGGGAGATGCGCTAAGGTCGAAGAGTAAGCGCAAGGCACTGGAAGCAGTACAGCGCACAGCGGCCCTCAGAGTTGCCTCAGCCTACCGCACTATCTCGGGCGCAGCAGTCTTCGTGATTTGCGGGGAAATACCCGTCGACCTTTTGGCCCGTGAGCGGAAGGAGGCATGACACACAAGGGAGGACAGTGCTGGTAGTAGTGAGCGGAGATCGCAAATGATTCAGCGATGGCAGGACAAATGGAATGCGGAGACGGTCGGAAGATGGACGTCGACCCTAATCTAAAACGTGGAGAGATGGACTCAGAAGAATTTTGGGGAAGTTAACTACTTCCTGACCCAGTTCCTCTCGGGTCAAGGATACTTCAGAAAATATCTGCACCGCATGGGGAAGGTAGATGACCCTGGTTGCATCTATTGCGAAATGCCGAACGATGACGCTGAGCACACTTTCTTCAGCTGCATCAGATGGCACGCTGAGAGGGACACCTTGAAGAAGCAGATTGGTGAATTCACCCCCACCAACATAGTTAGTAAAATGCTCGAGTGTGAGAATGGATGGAACGCTGTGAAAGGTACTGCGAGTGCATCCTTCGGAAAAAGAAGAGACACCTCGACGCATCACAAACTGAGACCCTCCAAACAGAGACATAAGAAGACGAGCCAATAGCATGATGCTGGCTACAAATATGGTGGTCCCAGACGTGGGAGAGTAGAAAACTGATCCTTTTCTAGGATGTCGTTCTGGGCCCTTCCCGAAGTAATGCAGAAAGCAGTTCCGGGAAGGGAGTCTCCCCAGGAGAGGAGGAGGGATTATTTTAGTGGAATGAACACCACATGACGCAGCTGACGACGGTCGCTGTATATGCGAAGGCATTTTAAACCCTACCTCGCCCACACAAAAAAAATAATAGTAATAATACTAATAATAATAATAATAATAATAATAATAATAATAATAATAATAATAATAATAATAATAATACTAGTAATAATAATAATAGTAATAATAACAATAACAATAATAATAATAATAATAATAATAATAATAATAATAATAATAATATTAATAATAATAATAATAATTATAATAATAATAATAATAATACTAATAATACTAGTAATAATAATAATAATAATAATAATAATAATAATAATAATAATAATACTAGTAATAATAATAATAATAATAATAATAATAATAATAATAATAATAATAATAATAATAATAATAATAAAAATAATAATAATAATACTAGTAATAATATAAATAGTAATAATAATAATAACAATAACAATAACAATAATAATAATAACAATAATAATAATAATACTAGTAATAATAATAATAATAATAATAATAATAATAATAATAATAATAATAATATAAAAATAATAATAATAAAATAGTTCAAAACTGACTCAACTCAAAATTTATATTTTCTGACACAACTAAAAATAAGTCGTATAACACATAACTGCTTTTTATCAACAGTTAACAACAACAAAATACACTGATATTTTTCATTTTTATAAACAAGTGTATTGTGCATAGTTTAAACATATAAACCAGAAAATTTAAAGTTTTGAATTCAGTCACTTTTGAACTATGTGTGCGATATATAGTTTGGCACAAGGCGAATTTTACAGGTGAACGCACGGCTACAGCAAACTAACAACACAAAAAACAACAAGCTACAAAATCTAGGTATGTTGTCAATAAATATTGTTGCTTAAAAAGGAAAAATAAAATATTTTATTTTTAGTTATCAAAAGTGGTTGTAATTTTAAAAATTAAAACAATTAAACAAAAATGAAGTAATATAAAAAGTTAAAATATATTTCACCACTAGTTTGCCTGTTCGTATGCGGTGCGGATGCGAAAGTCGTAAAGGTAAACACACCTTTACGACTACGTGCACAAGTCATATGGAATGTCATATTTTCCATATGTGCATCAACATACATAGTGTAAACCTCATGAAACATAACATACAGTCAGGGACATAAGTTTAAATACACTCCAATGATTGTATGTTTAAAGAAAAGTAAACGTTTCAGAAATACGTAAAGTATGCAGTTTTATTTAGCTTCATAAAAAACAAAAAACAATAAAAGAAATATTAACTTTACTGAAAACATAACGGTAAAACTCACAATAACTATAAAATGCAGCAGACAAAAGTTTAAATTCATCTTCCAAAACAAAGAACTCTCCTTTATTTCTTAAAAACAAAGTACAGTTGTATATTATATTTTGATAAAATGCTTTTATTACAAACCAGCACTTGTTGCCTTATTATTAGTGTTTTTTTTTTCGAAAGTTATGGGCACAGGTAAATTAGAAAATATAAAGAAAATGGTTCAGTTGCAAATATGCCCAGAAGCGGTCGTCCGAAAAAACTAACCAATCGTGATGTTAACCACATCGTAAGAGAAGTGAAGAAAAATCCAAAAATAATCGCCCCAAAACTTGCAGATAATATCGCTAATAACTATAATAAACATGTTCGCCCAAGAACTGTTCAAAAAGCATTGCGAAAAAATGGATACTGTTTGTTGATAAAAAGATTTAGTGGTGGTCAATTCAAACACATAAATTTGAACTGGCACTAAATCGCAATCAAATTCCTTACAAGCACTTGTAACTTGAAGGAAGCCGTCAGATAATAAAACACAATTGTTCTGATTACTAAAACGACTGAATCATATTTATTTTTTACGTTCTTTTATACACAATTAATTAATAATAAAATGCTTAGCTTATGAATAATAACAAATGGATAAATTGTTAAACTTAACATAAAAAATGACCTAATTTATAAATAGTGTAAATGAACTTAAAAACAAAATAAGTAAACAAATTAAAATGGTTAATGAACTTAAAATACTGTGTATGCGATTAACAAAATATTAAAGGAATTGTGCAATAAGCAATTAAACAAAAAATGAAACTAAATATTGTGTAAGCAATTGGTTAATGCACTAGAATTAGGTCAAGCAGAATAAATGTATATAAATGTATTTAAATATATTAAAGTATGTTCTTAACAATAATAATAAAATGAACTTAGTGCACCTAGGGTGGATTGATCGACTGGTTTCAGGGTTCTACCACAGATATTGTTGATGACTGTGACCTCATAGCTGGCTTGGGTGTGAACTGAGATGTTTTATTGACTTTTGAACGGATCTTCCAAATCAGCAGGCAAAGTAATATAATGATACAACAAATAAGCGAGGTGTAGCTGACAGCGTGATGATGTTGACTTTTAGCGTTGATGAGATGTGGTAAATGTTCTAGAGTTGACTCATTTAATTGTTTTTGTAGATTTTTCAGCTCCTCTAAGTGGACCTTGTATTGAGTCCCTTTAGTGTTAACAAAAATCTTTTCTATTTCCTGTGGTCGACTTATTGATTCGATATGTTTTAGTCTTACATAGGAGGTATGTATACTATTTGATGCTTCAAAATGCCCTTGTATTGTTACAAAATTGTTTTTCATTACACAATTGGAACCAATTTCCATTATTCCTGCATTTCTAATTGTGATGAGCGTGGGTTTCATGTCACATACCATTGACGCTTCAATGTCGGTTGTAGTAGCAAAGATCCACTTATATTTATGATTCAATTGACTCCAAACTGTTGTTCCTGGGATTCTTTGAAAATTGCAATTGGTTGTTGATTGATTATTGAAGATATTGATCTCACAGGGATTGGCGTTTGCATTTCTTCTGAGTTTGGACTGCTGATTTTTACAAATATATTCGTCCTCCTTGGCTTTGATGCAATTTGCTACGTCCTCTGAATTGAGAAGCATATATTCCTCTCTATCTACATCTGTAGCTAGGTATGATTTGTCTGGTTTGATGGCGATTAAAGTATTATTTTTTATTGTTGGAACTGGTACTATTTTAAACAGCTCAAAGAACTGCTGATTAACTAGAGGTATCTTAACTTCGAAAATAACTTCATATTTTGTTACAGCTCCCATGACCTTCATAAGCTTATATAGTTCAATTAAGTTATCACCTACTGTTGGAAGAGTATGTGACGCTGGGAGATTAGCCTTGATGACAGTAATCTCCTCTCTTAATTGATTAGGAGACAATAAAACAGGGCTTATTTTTCCATTATGAGTATCAGTAAGTACATTAATGATTTCGGCCTCTATTCTCTGTAGATTTATTGCTGTTAATGCCAAGTGAGTTGATAGAATTCCAACAAGTTGCGAGTTGCTTAATTGGGAAGATTCCTTAGCTACTTCATTTTCGTTTTGCTCAACCATTTCTAAGATCTCATTTATTTTATTCCGAGTATTAATTTCATCCTGTTGAATGACGTTGATGGTTGAATCAATTATTGATGTTTGATTTTTTAAAAGACTAGTTATGTGGCCGTGTTCGATTTTGGCCTTGTTAATAGTCCTTGACATTTCTTCTGCGTAGTCTGCATCAAGAACACCAAAAAGTGAATGGGCAATAGTGCCAACTATGTTAAATGGAGACCTTTTGAAACGTCTGTTGGAAAATAATTCTTCATCTTGGAGTAATTCATTTTTGATTTGCTTCATGTTGTTCACCAAGATATTGCACATCGAGTGTTGTTGCATTACAGGGAACAGTTGCTGTAAACTTTGCAAACCTGATGAAAAGGATTTTATTTCTGAATAAAATGGCATTAAATCGTAATACACTAACATTATCCATTCCGCCGTATTTAGTTTCACATTTCTTAGTCCTTCGAAATACAACCCTGGGTCATTCTGAAATGGTGTAACTATCAAGTTATTGCACAGCACCATAGGCATTAGGAATAGTGATAATAATGCAGTTAGTATTATCGGGTTATTTGAAGCCTTGAATCTTTTTGTTGGGATGGTATCCTTTTCGTCTTTCCTGGGCAAAGATCGTCCTAGTGCTGGTTTTATTTCTGTTGGGACTTCTTTTTCATTTTCTGGAAATAGTGGAGCCAGCCTGTGAATGGGTCGCTTAAAAACCCTTGTTGATGTTTTTACTTCAGCCACTCTTACAGCACCGTCATCACCAGTGAACACATTTAGAATTCTTCCTAGAGGCCATTTCATCGGAGGAAGGTTATCTTCTTTGATGATAACCATATCTCCCGTTTTGAGATTGCTGATTTTTGCTTCCATTTGTGACGTTGTTGGAGTTCATGTAAATATTCTTCTGACCACCTTTTCCAGAATTGGTGTTTTATGTGTGAGATTAACTTCCAGTGTGATATGCTGGACTTCTTAAGAGTATCAGCTCTGCTGTCTACTTGCGATGTTAGTGCTTCACCGATGAGAAAATGACCCGGTGTCAATGCTTCAAGACTGTTTGGATCGTTTGATAGTGGAGTGAGAAGGCGAGAATTCAAAATTGCTTCTATTTCGATGATAATGGTTTCTAATTCTTCATGGGTTAGTGCTTCTGTTGATACACTGCGTACCAAGAGATGTTTTGCGGACTTCACTGCAGCTTCCCATAGGCCTCCAAAATGTGGTGCTCTCGGTGGGATAAAGTGAAATTGTATGCCCTTTGAGCTGGGGGCTGAAATGATCACTTCCTGTGCCTTGTCTGAATATATGTTTTTAGATAATTCTGCCAAACTATTTTTGCTCCGACAAAATTCGTAGCATTATCACAATAAATATTTTGACAGTGCCCACGACGAGCAATAAATCGTTTAAGAGCCCCAATGAACGATTCAGTTGATAAGTCAGACACAAGCTCCAAGTGGACTGCCTTTGTTGCAAAACAGCAGAACACAGCCATGTAAGCCTTGCTGTTATCTTTCCTTTTATTGGCCAAAACCTTTGCCTTATTGTACTTAGAAGTGCTTGTACTCTTCTTGCGTCATTGTAAATAATAATTTTACCAAGGGATCGTTATATGGTAATATTATTGGGTGCTTTGCGTCTGGTTGTAGATTGGAATGTTTCAATCTTCCTCCTACGCGAATAATGCCTCCCTCATCTAAAAATGGTGATAAACTGCTGATAGAGCTATTTGTTTGTTGCCTTTCAATTGTTTCATTTCGACTGCAAAATCTGAAGCTTGTATGGCATGAATAATTAAAAGAAGGGAGTCGTCTAGCTCCTTAGGAATAGGTGATATATTTTTTGGTCGCTGCGTATTTGACATTCGTAAGTTTCTTGGGAATCTGAGCACATATGCCAAAATCCTTTGCAATCTTCTAAACGAATTTTTGTGTTGAATTCTATATATGAAATCGATGTCCGTCGTTACTATTGCTGCAGTAATTACCTTTTTTAATTCCATGTTGTTTGGAATAAAATGTTGAGGAGATGCGTCCGCCCGCCACAGCTCTTCTTTTCCATGAAGAAATACTGGCCCATGAAACCATAATCCACATTTAGACAGATCTGATGGTTGAAGACCTCGGGATAGAATGTCGGCAGGATTATCTTTCGATTGTACATGTCTCCATTGTTCTGGCAATGTTATTGTTTGGACAGTTGATACCCTATTAGCGACGAATGTTGTATATAAAGACGATTGTGATTTTATCCAGGAAAGCACTATTTCGGAATGTGTACATAGGAACATAGTCCGATCTTGAAACTTTAAGTCGATTTTTACCCTGTTAGTAAGTTGAGCTGCTACTACTGTGCCACACAGCTCTAGCCGAGGTAGCGTTTGTTGTTTTAAAGGAGCCACTCTTGATTTCGCACAAAGCAATCGCACAGCTACTCTTCCATCCTTTGTAACAGAACGAATATACACAGCCGCGCCAAAGGCCTTTTCCGATGCATCTGCGAACACATGTAATTGTGTTTTTATTGGAGTCTCGTCATAAAATATATGCCGAGATATTTTGAAATTGTTGAGACTTTCCAAATCACTTCGAAATGTATTCCAAGTAGCACAGAGCTTCTGAGGTAATGGTTCATCCCAATCTAGAGTAAGTTGCCACAATTGTTGAATAAATATCTTTGCTTTCACAACAATAGGAGCAAGGAGACGAAGGGGATCGAATAGTTTTGCGAGCTCGGAAGTAACTGTGCGTTTTGGTATTACTTGAAGATGGTTAGTTTTTACCTTAATGCAAAATTGATCGGTTTGAGGCATCCAATATAATCCCAATGTTTTTATTGTTTTGCTTATATTGTCATTGAAATCTAAGTTGACTTCTCGATCACTATGTGGTATATCCTTCAGTAATCTAGAAGTATTTGAACACCATTTCCTTAGGTTGAATCCGTGTTTTTTCAAAATAGCTATTAGTTCCCTTTGAGTTTCAACCGCTGTACTTAAGCTATCAGCACCACCGAGACCGTCATCCATATAGATATTTTCTTTTAGCATTTGAGATCCAAGTGGATAGCGAGCCATGTTTCCTTCTGCAATTCTCTGTAAACATTTTGTAGCCAAATAAGGAGCTGCTCATGTGCCGTATGTTACTGTATTAAGCTTATAATAATTAATTGGTAATAAAGGATTTTCTCTCTATATGATCAACTGGTATTGATGGTTGTCTGGACTGATTAATATCTGTCTGTACATTTTTTCGATGTCTGTTGTAAAGACAAATTTAGGCATTCGAAACCGTAGTAAAATAGAAAACAGATCACTTTGGATAGTTGGCCCAGTGTACATTAATTCATTTAGAGAATAGCCTGTTGACGTTTTTGCAGAAGCATCGAAAACTACTCTGAGTTTTGTTGTTGTGCTGTCAGGTTTTAGAACACAATGATGTGAAATAAAGTATTTTGGATTTGATATGTTATCCAAGTTGACCTTTTCCATGTGTCCTAAATTTTCATATTCCCTCATGAATTTAATGTACTGACCTTGCATATTTGTATTTTTCTGTAGCCGTTGCTCTAGACTAATGAATCTATTGTATGCCATTTGATGAGAATGCCCCAATGCTGCTGGATTTTCGCTAAACGGAAGTTTGACAATAAAACGACCACTTAAGTCCATCTGAACGTGCTGATTGAAGTGAGATTCACACAGATTTTCTGCTGGAGACATTATTTTTTCATTTGACTCTACCTTATCGAGTTTCCATAGTTGTTCGATTGCTTTTTCTAATGAGGTTTCACCGTCAACAACCGCACATATTAACGTTGCAGATGGGAAATCAATTGTGGGTTGTTTGAGTAAGCCGCCTACAATCCAGCCAAGCGAAGTATTTTGAAGTATAGGATGATCATTCGAAATCTTTATGGTACCAGGTTGTGTTAGACTAAAATAAAACTCCGCACCGAGAAGAATATCAATTTTTCCTTGTGTATTAAAATTGGGATCTGCCAAATGAATTTCCTGTGGAATTTTCCAATTAGAAACATCCAAATTATGATTTGGCTGTGCTGGTATAATTGTTGGTAACACAAAGGCTTCCAAGTTAGTCGAAAATTCATGATTACGGGACATAATTTTCATATTTACGCGGTGATATGCCTTTTTTTACTCCGTCAATGGACTCTCTGTCTCTGTTGTTTTAAGCGATAACTTTCTTACGAGCCTTTCAGTCACTATATTCACTTGTGAACCTGAATCCTGTACAGCCCTAAATTCTTCTAAAATTCCATTTGCCGCCTTGATAATAACCCTTGCTGTAGCTAAAATCACGTTTTTCTTGTCTTCTGTTGATGCTGAGGAGACTGCGGCTGTATTGGCTGGTGTAAAATCGTGCTTTGTGGGTGGCGTTTGCTTTGAGGCTATTGATGAGACGTGAAATTTTTTTTGATAAATGTAGTAACGTGTTGTGCTTGTTATTACATTTTTTGCAGTTGTCATAAGTACAAGTCTTGGCTAAATGATCAGACTTAAAACAGTTCACACATAGTTTCTGTTGTTGTACCCATTTGAGTCTTTCAGTTTCTGTCATTGCCATGAATTGTTTGCAATGATAAATGCGGTGCTTACCATTATTGCATAGTTTGCAATTGCTGTTATTCTTCACTGAAGCAATAGAGGAAACAACCTTGCTGGAACCTTGATGGGTAATTAATGTTTTACCAATCGACTCCATTGATTCGAATTGCATCTCCAAAAATAAAAATAATTCTCTAATAGTGGGCACCTCCTTCGGTTTCGATAAGGATTGTATAAACCGAATGTAAAGAGTGTGATCTAGTTTTTTTCAGCATTATTTGAATTAGTAGGGCATCCCAAGCGGATGTGTCGATATTCAAGTTGTTAAGTGCTAACATGCATTCTTTTGTTGTATCGTGAAGAGTCTTGATTGATGCAATAGATAATGTTCCCTTTGGTTGACTCAGGATCCTTTCTACTAGCGTGGCTACAAGAATCCGTTTATTGTTGTAACGCTCCTGAAGAAGGGTCCATGCCGTTTTGTAATTTTCTTCTGTTAGAGTTAGGTGGCTTATAAGTTTGCCAGCCTCCCCCGATAAATTGGTTTTGAGATACCACATTTTTTTTGGCATTCGGGAGAGACTGCTTGTCTACCATTTCTAAGAAAAGTTCATAGAACTGACGCCACTTTAAACAGTCGCCATTAAATTGAGGAATCGTTACCTTTGGAAGGGGCAGTGAACTGTGTACTGTCATGTCACTTCCCAGACGTGGCGCAAGAGTTGCACCCTCATTGCATTTGTCTGTTAATACTGCAAGTTTAACTAGATATTGTTGAACCAAGTCTTCGAGGGCATCGAATTTATCTTGATGTAGTCCCACCTTTGATAGATCTCCAGTCTTTGGACACATGTGGTCATATAAATCTTATTTTTCACAGTGTCTGATTTGAGTTGATAAAACTGTTTTGGCTGATCTGCGTCTATTGAGTCTAAGCCATGTAGCAGACAAGTAAGTGCTGTCATACGAGCAGTTATCCTTCTAGCTAGTCCATGAATTGATTCCTCTTCTGCGTCATACTGTTTAGATGCAAAGTCTTCTGATATCTTCTCTTTTATAGTTGGCACTGGCTTGGTGTTTAAAGGCGTCAGTTTCTTTATTTCTGACTCAATGTATTCAATTGCAGAGCTGTATTTTGCACCAGTTGATTTGTATAAATCCCTTACAATATAAGGATCCTCTTCTGACAAAGTTGAATCGCTACGAATTCTATTCTCTGTTTTCTCAAATGACTGCCATACGGAAACGAGTTCATTCCGTTTACTTTGATAAAATTCTTCAGTTCTTCTGTCGAGTGGAGCTTTTTTGATAATTGAAATGATTTTTTCAATATTACCAGCCCTTATTTCCTGTTGTGCCACAAGATCCTTAATGGTTGCCATTGTGAGCTGATTGCGTTGTGTTGAGTTTGTGTTTGAGTTTGAGTTGGCCTCTTGTGGCTACTCCTTTTGATTTGTCAAGACCTGCACTACTCGTGAGGGTTTTTCAAAATAGGAGTTGAACTTGCTGTTGCCGGAACTGATAGTATTCTAGCAGTTAGCACTGTGTTTGTCCTCATACACACAACCGGTAAATCCTGTTAACGTCTTGGTTGCGTGGGTTGAAAACTTGATAACTTCAAGGTGTCCTGATGCCTTGTATTATGCATTGGAGTAATTCATTTTTGATTTGCTTCATGTTGTTCACCAAGATATTGCACATCGAGTATTGTTGCATTACAGGGCACAGTTGCTGTAAAGTTTGCAAACCTGATGAAAAGGATTTTATTTCTAAATAAAATGGCATTAAATCGTAATACACTAACATTTTCCATTCCGCCGTATTTAGTTTCACCTTTCCTAGTCCTTCGAAATACAACCCTGGGTCATTCTGAAATGGTGTAACTATCAAGTTATTGCACAGCACCATAGGCATTAGGAATAGTGATAATAATGCAGTTAGTATTATCGGGTTATTTGAAGCCTTGAATCTTTTTGTTAGGATGGTATCCTTTTCGTCTTTCCTGGGCAAAGATCGTCCTAGTGCTGGTTTTATTTCTGTTGGGACTTCTTTTTCATTTTCTGGAAATAGTGGAGCCAGCCTATGAATGGGTCGCTTAAATACCCCTGTTGATGTGTTTACTTCAGCCACTCTTACAGCACCGTCATCACCAGTGAACACATTTAGAATTCTTCCTAGAGGCCATTTCATCGGAGGAAGGTTATCTTCTTTGATGATAACCATATCTCCCGTTTTGAGATTGCTGATCTTTTGCTTCCATTTGTGATGTTGTTGGAGTTCATGTAAATATTCTGCTGACCACCTTTTCCAGAATTGGTGTTTTATGTGTGAGATTAACTTCCAGTGTGATATCTGGATGTCTTAAGAGTATCAGCTCTGCTGTCTACTTGCGATGTTAGTGCTTCACCGATGAGAAAATGACCCGGTGTCAATGCTTCAAGACTGTTTGGATCGTTTGATAGTGGAGTGAGAGGGCGAGAATTCAAAATTGCTTCGATTTCGATGATAATTGTTTCTAATTCTTCATGGGTTAGTGCTTCAGTTGATACACTGCGTACCAAGAGATGTTTTGCGGACTTCACTGCAGCTTCCCATAGGCCTCCAAAATGTGGTGCTCTCGGTGAAATAAAGTGAAATTGTATGCCCTTTGAGCTGGAAGCTGAAATGATCACTTCCTGTGCCTTGTCTGAATATATGTTTTTAGATAATTCTGCCAAACTATTTTTTGCTCCGACAAAATTCGTAGCATTATCACAATAAATATTTTGACAGTGCCCACGACGAGCAATGAACGATTCAGTTGATAAGTCAGACACAAGCTTCAAGTGGACTGCCTTTGTTGCAAAACAGCAGAACACAGATATGTATGCCTTGGTTGGTCTTTTACCCCTGACTTTGTAGTGTACCCAAAATGGGCCACAATAGTCTACACCACAGTTTATAAATGGTCTAGCAGGAACTACTCTTTGTTTTGGTAGATTACCCATTACCTGTTGGTATAGTTGCGGTCGCGCTCTAGTGCACCTTATGCATTTTTGAATAATTGATCGTGCTGTTATCTTTCCTTTTATTGACCAAAACCTTTGCCTTATTGTACTCAGAAGTGCTTGAGTTCCACAGTGCTTGTACTCTTCATGCGTCATTGTAAATAATAATTTTACCAAGGGATCGTTATATGGTAATATTATTGGGTGCTTTGCGTCTGGTTGTAGATTGGAATGTTTCAATCTTCCTCCTACGCGAATAATGCCTCCCTCATCTAAAAATGGTGATAAACTGCTGATAGAGCTATTTGTTTGTTGCCTTTCAATTGTTTCATTTCGACTGCAAAAGTCTGAAGCTTGTATGGCATGAATAATTAAAAGAAGGGAGTCGTCTAGCTCCTTAGGAATAGGTGATATATTTTTTGGTCGCTGCGTATTTGACATTCGTAAGTTTCTTGGGAATCTGAGCACATATGCCAAAATCCTTTGCAATCTTCTAAACGAATTTTTGTGTTGAATTCTATATATGAAATCGATGTCCGCCGTTACTATTGCTGCAGTAACTACCTTTTTTAATTCCATGTTGTTTGGAATAAAATGTTGAGGAGATGCTTCCGCCCGTCACAGCTCTTCTTTTCCATGAAGAAATACTGGCCCATGAAACCATAATCCACATTTAGACAGATCTGATGGTTGAAGACCTCGGGATAGAATGTCGGCAGGATTATCTTTCGATTGTACATGTCTCCATTGTTCTGGCAATGTTAATGTTTGGACAGTTGATACCCTATTAGCGACGAATGTTGTATATAAAGACGATTGTGATTTTATCCAGGAAAGCACTATTTCGGAATCGGTCCATAGGAACATAGTCCGATCTTGAAACTTTAAGTCGATTTTTACCCTGTTAGTAAGTTGAGCTGCTACTACTGCGCCACACAGCTCTAGCCGAGGTAGCGTTTGTTGTTTCAAAGGAGCCACTCTTGATTTCGCACAAAGCAATCGCACAGCTACTCTTCCATCCTTTGTAACAGAACGAATATACACAGCCGCGCCAAAGGCCTTTTCCGATGCATCTGCGAACACATGTAATTGTGTTTTTATTGGAGTCTCGTCATAAAATATATGTCGAGATATTTTGAAATTGTTGAGACTTTCCAAATCACTTCGAAATGTATTCCAAGTAGCACAGAGCTTCTGAGGTAATGGTTCATCCCAATCTAGTGTAAGTTGCCACAATTGTTGAATAAATATCTTTGCTTTCACAACAATAGGAGCAAGGAGACCAAGGGGATCGAATAGTTTTGCGAGCTCGGAAGTAACTCTGCGTTTTGGTATTACTTGAAGATGGTTAGTTTTTACCTTAATGCAAAATTGATCGGTTTGAGGCATCCAATATAATCCCAATGTTTTTATTGTTTTGCTTATATTGTCATTGAAATCTAAGTTGACTTCTCGATCACTATGTGGTATATCCTTCAGTAATCTAGAAGTATTTGAACACCATTTTCTTAGGTTGAATCCGTGTTTTTTCAAAATAGCTATTAGTTCCCTTTGAGTTTCAACCGCTGTACTTAAGCTATCAGCACCACCGAGACCGTCATCCATATAGATATTTTCTTTTAGCATTTGAGATCCAAGTGGATAGCGAGCCATGTTTCCTTCTGCAATTCTCTGTAAACATTTTGTAGCCAAATAAGGAGCTGCTCATGTGCCGTATGTTACTGTATTAAGCCTATAATAATTAATTGGTAATGAAGGATTTTCTCTCTATATGATCAACTGTTGTTGATGGTTGTCTGGACTGATTAATATCTGTCTGTACATTTTTTCGATGTCTGTTGTAAAGACAAATTTAGGCATTCGAAAACGTAGTAAAATAGAAAACAGATCACTTTGGATAGTTGGCCCAGTGTACATTAATTCATTTAGAGAATAGCCTGTTGACGTTTTTGCAGAAGCATCGAAAACTACTCTGAGTTTTGTTGTTGTGCTGTCAGGTTTTAGAACACAATGATGTGAAATAAAGTATTTTGGATTTGATATGTTATCCAAGTTGACCTTTTCCATGTGTCCTAAATTTTCATATTCCCTCATGAATTTAATGTACTGACCTTGCATATTTGTATTTTTCTGTAGCCGTTGCTCTAGACTAATGAATCTATTGTATGCCATTTGATGAGAATGCCCCAATGCTGCTGGATTTTCGCTAAACGGAAGTTTGACAATAAAACGACCACTTAAGTCCATCTGAACGTGCTGATTGAAGTGAGATTCACACAGATTTTCTGCTGGAGACATTATTTTTTCATTTGACTCTACCTCATCGAGTTTCCATAGTTGTTCGATTGCTTTTTCTAATGAGGTTTCACCGTCAACAACCGCACATGTTAACGTTGCAGATGGGAAATCAATTGTGGGTTGTTTGAGTAAGCCGCCTACAATCCAGCCAAGCGCAGTATTTTGAAGTATAGGATGATCATTCGAAATCTTTATGGTACCAGGTTGTGTTAGACTAAAATAAAACTCCGCACCGAGAAGAATATCAATTTTTCCTTGTGTATTAAAATTGGGATCTACCAAATGAATGTCCTGTGGAATTTTCCAATTAGAAACATCCAAATTATGATTTGGCTGTGCTGGTATAATTGTTGGTAACACAAAGGCTTCCAATTTAGTCGAAAATTCATGATTACGAGACATCATTTTCATATTTACGCGGTGATATGCCTTTTTTTGAATTCTTCCAACTCCGTCAATGGACAAAGTGGTCTCTGTTGTTTTAAGCGATAACTTTCTTACGAGCCTTTCAGTCACTATATTCACTTGTGAACCTGAATCCAGTACAGGCCTAAATTCTTCTGAAATTCCATTTGCCGCCTTGATAATAACCCTTGCTGTGGCTAAAATTACGTTTTTCTTGTCTTCTGTTGATGCTGAGGAGACTGCGGCTGTATTGGTTGGTGTAAAATCGTGCTTTGTGGGTGGCGTTTGCTTTGAGGCTATTGATGAGACTTGAAATTTTTTTGATAAATGTAGTTGTGCTTGTTATTACATTTTTTACAGTTTCCATAGGTACAAGTCTTGGCTAAATGATCAGACTTAAAACAGTTCACACATAGTTTCTGTTGTTGTACCCATTTGAGTCTTTCAGTTTCTGTTATTGCCATGAATTGTTTGCAATGATAAATGCGGTGCTTACCATTATTGCATAGTTTGCAATTGCTGTTATTCTGCACTGTAGCAATAGAGGAAACAACCTTGCTGGAACCTTGATGGGTAATAAATGTTTTACCAATCGACTCCATTGATTCGAATTGCATCTCCAAAAATGAAAATAATTCTCTAAAAGTGCGCACCTCCTTCGGTTTCGATAAGAATTGTATAAACCCTCAGAGTGTTGCTCGTCTTTAGTGCTGTCTGTAAACCTTCTTTTTGAAAAAGGTTAGTTAATCTATATATTTCTGGTCCTGTGTAAGTAATACATCCTAGTAAAAAAGGACGAAGACTGGACATTCTTGAAAACATGGAAATATACAAAACACGAACGTTTAACGGAGATATTATTAACGAATAGGTAAATACAACCTCGGACACAATTTTTACACCACTTAAACTATTAAAACAAACTTACAAACGCAAAACACCCACAGATGGTCACACTTACCTACCTAATAATAAAAGACAGAAATATTAAAATTATATACCTTCAATAAAGATGACAGATATCTGGCAATCTACCTGCATAATACCATTTTAAATAGACACCATCCTAACGGACAAAACTACCTGTACCCACCACTATCTATGCAACAAACACGTTACACTATCTAACCAGTACTAATCAAAACGCGGCTTGAAAATGATGTCTTTGCATCGAAAGCGCTCGCCAATCGTACTAAATAAACAGCCAGTGACGACGGTCTACACCGAAAGGTATGACAACAATTGTATGTTAATTGCTTTATTGATGCAATTAACAATATTAAATGTAAAAATACATTGGTAGGACGTACTTTCTACGAACTACGCCACGTACCTGAGATCTTGTAGTTTTGGAGTCGTGTCTTTTAAATCGAACATAGCTAATTACCTAACTGCAGACCTCTAATATATATTGTAGCAATTTTTATAAGGAATGACAGACTTAAATTGTAAAGTTCTAAACAGTTATCGCAAAAAAAGATTTATTAGTTGATATCACTGTTTTTAGTAACAACAACAAATAATAATAATCTTTTTTGAGGCTTTCGAGAACAATAAAATAGAAACAACTGTCAAAAAAAGGAAAATACATACACTGCCGACCACTTGAATAGGTTCATTAATTGTTGCTCCTATATTTTAACTTCTCTTCACATAAAGTTTAAGAGAACAATTTTTTTCACTTAAATTAAGGGATATTATGAATGATCAAATTTTAGGAGAATAAATAACGGTGCAATAAATAAAAATTTGTTATTTTTTGCTTTTACTTCAAAATGCTGCGAAAACACGCGTAAATTTTGGGTCACTTGAATAGGTTCACCAGGAATAAAATTCGTTTGCTTTTGACCATCGACATAATAATTAAAATTTTGAATATTTGTGAGTTACCACAATACTTTTTTACATTTTTTGTTCAAAATGGGCGTGGCAAGCTATTAACTGAAGAAGAAAAAGGTAAAATTAAAGCATTCAAGGAAACTGGCTTAAGCCATAGGAATATCGCCAAAAAAATTTGCCGCAGCCAGAATGTTGTAAGTAATTTTTTAAGAAATCTCTCCGATTGCGGAAAAAGCATGAAAGGGCGGATTAAAAAAGCCACAACAGAAGCGGACAGAAGAGCTATTATAAAAGCTGCCTCAAATTCAAGCGATTCTGCTGGAAAAATTAGACAAAAATGGGGTATCACAGCTAGCGTAAACACTGTAAGACGTATTATTCGAAGTTCCAAACATTTAAAGAGATTAAAAATTAAAAAAAAAAACATCTCTTAATGGTACTCGTAAAGTGAAACGGCTGCAGTTTGCACGAGAACACATGAGCGATAAAAAAGAATGGTATCGTGTTGTCTTCTCATACGAAGGTCCGGATGGATACAACTTCTATTTCCACGACTTACGTAAGGAAGAACACTACCTTAGTCGTCTTCATAGCTATGAGGGAAGTGTAATGGTGTGGGGGAAAATTTCTTATTTTGGTACATGTGAGCTTCAATTCCTCACACCAAAAATGAACGCGAACAACTACAAAACAGTACTTGAAAAGGCGTTTCCATATTTTTCTAATATTTTTGGACCAATTCCCTGGATATTTCAACAATATAATGTCCCGATATATAATGCCAGGGTTATAAGGCGTGAATTCAAAATCAGAATGTCAATATGTTGCAGTGGCCACCATATTCTCCTGACCTAAATATTATAGAAAATGTATAGGGCTTGCTTTCTCGCAAAGTCTATGAGTCCGGAAGACAATACGAAACAAAAGAAGCTTTAGTTGGAGGAATTAAGAAAGCTTGGTCCGAAATTTCATTATCATTAATTGAAAATTTTTATAACTCCCTCCCAAATCGTATTTTTTAGTTATATGGAATAAAGAAGGATATACCCATTACTAAATCAGTAAAACATTGTAAGAAGTCTTAAAAAATAAAAACAGTTTTACAAAAAAATAATATATTTTTTTTTAGTTTTTTAAATGAATGATAGTCAACCTATTCAAATGGCACAAAAAGTTGTGTTGAAAATCATATTAGTTTTGGGAAAAAATCACTCAAATTCAGTTATCAGTAATTGAAACAATTTTTTTTTTATTATAAACTCACATAAACCAATATTTTACCATTTTAGAAAATAATGTAACTATAAACTTAATTACTTTTAGAAAAAAATTAATTTGAATGTAATGAAAATAGTGAACCTATTCAAGTGGTCGGCAGTGTATTGCACTTATAGAGCTATGTACGTCTTACTCTAAAATTTTTATATGAAAATGCGGCTTAAAAAATAAAGTTAATAGCATCGGATGTACTAGATATTTGTACTTTTGTTAAGTTAAAAATAATAATAATAATAATAATAATAATAATAATAATAATAATAATAATAATAATAATAATAATAATAATAATAATAATAATGATGATAATAATAATAATAATAATAATAATAATAATAATAATAATAATAATAATAATGATAATAATCATAATAATAAAAATAATAATAATAATAATAATAATAATAATAATAATAATAATAATAATAATAATAATAATAACAATAATAATAATAATAATAATAATAATAATAATAATAATAATAATAATAATAATAATAATAATAATATATAGCACACCTAGTTCAAAAGTGACTCAACTCAAAATTTATATTTTCTGACACAACTAAAAATAAGTCGTATAACACATAACTGCTTTTTATCAACAGTTAACAACATCAAAATACACTGATATTTTTCATTTTTATAAACAAGTGTATTGTGCATAGTTTAAACATATAAACCAGAAAATTTAAAATTTTGAATTCAGTCACTTTTGAACTATGTGTGCGATATATAGTTTTGCACGGCTACAGCAAACCAACAACACAAAAAACAACAAGCTACAAAATCTAGGTATGTTGTCAAAAAATATTGTTGTTTAAAAAGGAAAAATAAAATATTTTATTTTTAGTTATCAAAAGTGGTTGCAATTTTAAAAATTAAAACAATTAAACAAAAATGAAGTAATATAAAAATTAAAATATATATCACCACTAGTTTGCCTGTTCATATGCGATGCTGATACGAAAGTCGTAAAGGTAAACACACCTTTACGACTACGTGTACAAGTCATATGGAATGTCAGATTTTCCATATGTGCATCAACACACATAGTGTAAACCTCATGAAACATAACATACAGTCAGGGAAATAAGTTTAAATACACTCCAATGATTGTATGTTTAAAGAAATGTAAACGTTTCAGAAATACGTAAAGTATGCAGTTTTATTAAGTTTCATAAATAACAAAAAACAATAAAAGAAATATTAACTTTATTGAAAACATAACGGTAAAACTCACAATAACTATAAAATGCAGCAGACAAAAGTTTAAATTCATCTTTCAAAACAAAGAACTCTCCTTCATTTCTTAAGAACAAAGTACAGTTATATATTATATTTTGATGAAATTCTTTTATTACAACCCAGCACTTGTTATTAGTATCATTCTTGCCTTATTATTAGTGTTTTTTTTCGAAAGTTATGGGCAAATTAGAAAATATAAATAGAATGGTTCAGTTGCAAATATGTTCAAAAGCGGTCGTCCGAAAAAACTAACTGTTTACGTCAGAAATTATATACATATTTGTATTTAAAAATGAAATATTATTACCAATTATTGAACCTCTAATTAAATGATCATTAGTGTTAATTCTGCTCACATGTACAACTTTGTTGAAATCTCTCTCTTATGCTCACAGATCATATCATGTAATTTCTCGGTCAATTGAATTAGTATTACTTCTTAGTTTTTAGTAGAAAGTGAGACGTTGTCAACAAAGGTAGTACAATCCCTACAATAAAATAAGTTCTTATTCTGGATTTATTAACATTAATTTATTGTGTTTTATTTCCTCGATATTCATCCGTGATGTATACATTTTTTGGTCCAATCGAACCGGATCGCCGAATATAATCGAGAGGAAAATAAAATATTTCATTTCAGACAAAGAAGGCCCCTGAAGCACATTTTTATTTGAAGCTACTTAAGGAAAGAAAATATAGTTAAAGCCCTTGGAGTTAACTCAACATTATCTTCAACTTCACAAAATAAAGCAAGTTATTTCAAAATACATATACAAGGTATGTGCGAATGATTTTTGAAAGTAAAAACAACAACATTAAATCGTGAAAAAAAAAACAACAAAGAGTTGAAGTTTAATCTTTTGGAAACCGTTAACTTTTATTGCCTTAAAAAATTTCCCTTGTTAAAATTAATGAATTCCACAAGCTTTGAAACAAAGTCGCAAGCAAATTTAATATACATTGTTGTTTCGAAACAAATTGAAAATAAATATTTCGTTGAACGAGCTTACATACATTGCGTCCTGCAACAAGTTGTGGTTGGAAATTAATTAATCGTACACAATATACATTTTGTATTTAAACAAGTTGATAGTCTATATTTGACATATGTTTAAACTAAACACTAAAAATATTTTACGAAAACATTTTACTAAGTAAACATTTTGTTGTCTCTGCAACACTTAACTTTGGCATCAAAGATTTATTGTTATGTTAATTGGGGTAATTAGGAAATGAATTAGTTGTTATGTGATGAAACATGGTTATTCCAATTCTTGTAATAATTTGGTACTATTAAATTACATTGTGTACGGGACGGAACTCTGTTACCTATTCTTTAGTGCCATTTATTTTGGCAAACATTGGTTTTCAATCCTTATACTTAGTCAAGTTACATAACTGAAATTTTTCTCTGAATTAGTCCTCTTAAGTTGGACAAAACGTTAATTACAAGCTTAATTCTTGGACACTACCTTTGGGCCTAGAAGTTTTAATATTTAACTGGTATACTTCAACTAAAGCCATTGCTAGTGATTTCAAATCAATGGACTGAACACAAATCTATTTCATATCTTAAATTTGGATTCAGTGATAGATAAGTTTACAACACGATATTGTGCGTGGATAAATTCAGTGTTTATTTTAGATTAATTTGATTTTATTGGTCGACCTTTGTACGTCACGATGCCCGACAAGTTGGATGATTTTATACGCGCGTCTGACCGCGTGGTTGAATTTAGCGAGTACTTCTCTTCACTTCCTCAAGAAGAATACACATTTCACAGCTTACAAGTCCACAAAGAAGAAATTGTACATTTATGGGACGTTTTACGCCCTTCGTATGATAATCTTTTAAAAGATATTTCTTCTCTGGGGAAAGAATTCAGTGTGGAAACTGTAAGAAATAAATATTTTGTCGCATATAATGCTCATATTAAGTGCCTTTCACGGGCCAATGAATTTTTAGATTCGCTTAAAATAAGTCCCACTCTTACCTCCCATAGCCCTATGAATCCGCTCCAAGCCTTGACTCGTATTAACCTTCCACCCTTTGATATGGAAAGCTTTAATGGAGACTACTATTCTTGGCCAACTTTTCGGGACCAGTTTTCTGCCTTATACAGTGAACAGAACCATATTCCCCCTGTCGAGAAACTCTGCCACCTACTGAAAAAGACCAAAGGAGAGGCTCATGAAATTGTAAGATCATGCCCTTTCACTAATACCGGATTTCAAATGGCATGGCAAAGTTTGATTGATCGCTACGATAATAAAAGGGTACTTATAAACGCACAATTGAAAACGCTTTTCGGGCTTACGCACATTTATAAAGAATCAGGCCCTAATATAAAAACACTTCAAAGAACCATCAATAATTGTGTTACCAATTTAGCATTGCTTCATATAGATACCAACAACTGGGACGTCATATTTATCTATATTTGCTCCACATGTCTACCAGATATTACAATTAATTTGTGGGAGCAATCACTCAGGGGTAATACAACTTTACCCACTTGGAAGGATATGGATGAATTCCTGTCTAACCGTTTTAAACTTTAGAGTCTGTAAATGATATTCGATCCTCCTGTACCTCTCATGCTTCTTCCAAAAGAACTCCTCCATTTAAAACAGATGGATTTCGCGGAACTCGAAAGTTGAATTCCTTTCACACAAATATTGCTTCAAGCAAAACCGGAAAATGCTCCCTATGCCAAGATTTCCATCCGCTTCGTCTTTGCCCCACCTTCTTGCTCATGTCTGTCAATGAACGATTCACATTAATTAAAGATCAGAAGCGCTCCACTAATTGTTTGGCCAGCTCACATGACGTAAAAAAATGTCGAAGTCAATATGTTTGCTCTCTTTGTCAACAGAAACACCATTCCCTTTTACATCGCATAACTAATGCTACCCCTAACCCGAAATCGTTACCTGGCCTCACAGACAATCGCACCTCCGCAACAACTTCAAATAACTCCTTAAGTGCTACTACCCTCGAAAGACCCACGACTTCAACTGAAGCTTCTCGCACTCGGCAATCGTATTCGACCCATTTACAGTCCGCTAACTCTCAGTTAATTATTCTCGGAACAGCTTTAGTAAATATTAGCGTTAGAGATCTCACTTATAGTGTCCGAACTCTAATCGACCCCGCATCGGAAGCCTCTTTTATATCGAGATCTTTGCAAAAGAAATTGGCGCTACCTTCCCGACACTCGCAAACGAATATTTTAGGACTTTGTGGATCTGTCTCAACCACATCTTCACAAATAAGTCAAATTCAGATTAAATCATCCCTAGAGCCGACATTTAACGCTCTTGTTGATGTCTTCGTTGTCGAAAACCTGACGGGAAAGTTACCTTACCACCCCCTTTCATCTCGTCATAAATCCGATTTTTGTGAGTTACCAATGGCAGATTATAACAATCATTCGAGTTCACATATAGACCTTCTTCTAGGAGGCGATATTTACCCGAAAATTATTCGTAGTGGTGTCCGGTGGAATAAAGACCAGTCCCTGATAGCACAACAAAGCGTGTTTGGGTGGATTATTACCGGTCGCTCTACCTCCCATTCACCATGTTCTCGAGTGGCCTCGTTTTTCAATAAACTTGATGTCAACTACTTGTTAGGTAGATTTTGGGAACTCGAGGAAGTCCCTTATATAAGGAAAATTTCGGACGAAGATAAATATTGTGAAGAGTTGTTTAAAAAAACCACATATCGTAATAATGCAGGTCGGTTTGTTGTCTCTCTTCCCTTCGTTCAAACTTTTCCCAACGGAAAGGTTCTCGGCCAATCTCGAAATATTGCTATGTCACAATACATTCGTAATGAAATACGTTTAAATAAATACAAAGAAACAAAATCGCAATATGACCGTGTCATAATGGAATACTTAACCCTAAACCATATGGAAAAGGTCACCCCAGATAAATATCTCAATCCAAACACGTTCTATTTACGCCATCATGCCGTGTTGAAACTAGAAAGTGCCACCACTAAACTGCGAGTGGTTTTCAACGCATCATGCCCTTCATCTAATGGCGTTTGCTTAAACGATATTCTTTACCCCGGTCCGGTTTTACAAACCGATTTAACCACACTTATTCTAAAATGGCGTTTTTTCAAATACGTGTTCAACGCCGATATAGAAAAAATGTATCGCCAGATACTCGTTAACCCCAGTCACACCCCTTTTCAACGGATTTTGTTCCGTAATTCACCCCAGGAAGACATTTGTGACTACGAATTAAAAACAGTCACCTTTGGTATTAATTGTGCTCCCTATTTGGCGATACGCACGTTGTTGGAATTAGCTAATCAATGTGAAAAAGAAAACCCCCATGTTGCTAACATTATCAGAAATTATATGTACGTAGATGATGTGCTGTTCGGCTCACATGACCAAGCCGACGCCGTCAAATCAAGAAATGACCTTACAGCTATACTAGCATCTGCTGGTTTCCCTTTACGGAAGTGGACGGCTAATGATGCCACTATTTTAAAAGGTCTGAAACCTGAGCATTTACTGGATACAGAGTTCTTAAATCTTTCCGACACTTGCACATCTAAACCATTGGGATTGCGATGGAACGCTGGAAACAATTTCTTTTATTTTAAAACCCTGCACCATCCTAGCAGAGAACATTGTTCAAAAAGAGTGGTATTATCCGACATAGCCAGATTATTTGATCCCGCTGGATGGTTAGCCCCCAAGCTAGTTGTTGCCAAGATGTTAATGCAACAGATATGGAAAGATAATACTGACTGGGACGAGATGATTAAACCATCGACTCTCAAACTGTGGTTAGATTTCCTCGAAGATTACCCTAATGTAGAAAAAGTCAAAATTCCTAGGTTTGTTGACTATCATCCTAGTTTTTCTCTTCAAGTTCACGGGTTTTGTGACGCGTCAGAGAAAGCTTACGCTGCCACGCTCTACATCAGATGCCAATCGTCAGATGGTAAGATCTTTACACACCTCTTGAGTTGCAAAACAAAAGTTGCACCTGTGAAATACATAACTCTCCCTCGAAAAGAACTGTGTGGTGCTGAACTTTTAGCCAAGATGTTCAAACATTTTCAATCTCAATTACCCATTACAGACTATCGTTCCTTTATGTGGACCGATTCCACGATCGCTTTAGCATGGTTGCAAAAACCCCCATACAACTGGAATACTTTTGTAGCTAATCGCACGGCTGCAATCATAGAGAAAACCGATGTTAACAGCTGGTCATATGTCCAGTCTAAAGATAACCCCGCCGACGTAGCATCCCGAGGCTGTTATGCTAGTGAGCTTGTTGATAACGAATTATGGTGGCATGGTCCACCTTGGCTTAAACTACCTCCAACTAAGTGGCCTGTTAACAACGAAGTTTTTGAAACTTGTGAAGAAGTAAAACCCATTCGTGCTCATTTGACTAAATTATCTAAATTCGACATCTTAGACCGATTTTCTGATCTTTCTAGGGCCATGAGGGTCATCAGCTACATATTTTGCTTTTTCTGCAGATCCCAACCTAAGCACAAACAAAATTATCACTATCGATCTACTTTGTTGAAACAATCTGAAATCTATTTTGTCAAAACCCGTCTTATCGTACTGTGTCAACGTCTTCACTTTTTCGAGTATGACCTCTTGTCGCGAGGAACTCCTTTACCTAAAAAAAGCCCCCTACTGCGCTTCAACCCATTCTTAGACGATAAAGGGTTGTTAAGAGTCAATGGTAGGCTATCCCAGTCACCAGTGTTAAGTTATGATGAAAAGTTTCCTAAGATTTTACCATATGCAGGAAGATTTACCCGTTTGCATTTAGAAATGATGAATAAATGCTCGATTCATGGCGAAAACGCCTTACTAATACGCTTAATGCGAATAGAATTTTGGGTTCCCAAATTAAAGAATTTAATAAAAACCATTATTCATATATGTAAGGCTTGCGTTTTACACAAACAAAAACGAAGTAAACAAATCATGGACGCACTGCCAGCGGAGCGAACTTCTGTGTCTCGTCCGTTTACATGTACTGGTGTCGACTTCGCTGGGCCTTTCGACATTAAATCGTATGCAGGCCGCGGTTGCAAAATGTCTAAAGGATATGTACTTGTGTTTGTGTGCTTCTCGACTAAGGCAGTTCATTTGGAGCTCGCAACCGAAATATCAACTAATGCGTTTTTAGCAGCATTTGCTCGATTTTTTTCCCGCCGCAGTTGTCCCTTATCGATATACTCGGACAATGGTACAGCTTTTGTCGGCGCTGCTAATATTTTCTTAGCAAATCGCACGCAATTTTTGATGTCTGTCCGAAACGGCCTTTTATCTCAACACACATATCAGAATATTGACTGGCATTTTATTCCTCCTGGTGCACCACATATGGGAGGATTATGGGAAGCGGCTGTTAAGAGTTTTAAATTCCATCTGAAGAAAATAACGAATTCTTAAAAATTTACTTATGAAGAATTTAACACTATGTTGATTAGAATAGAATCTTGTCTAAACTCCAGACCTCTTTGCCCTATTAGTGATGACCCCTCTGAACTCAAAGCTTTAACCCCGGGTCATTTTTTAATCGGATCCCCACTCTTGGCCCCTGCCGAACCGAACGCTTCTGATATGTCTGTAAGTTTTGTCAATAGATGGCGCAAGTTGGTAATACTCCATCACCACCTTGCAATACTATGGAAAGAACAATACTTAAAGGAATTGCATAAACGAAATAAGTGGAAGTACCCCAACCGTAACTTTGCCCCCAACGATTTAGTAGTTATAAGACGTGAGAACTTACCTCCTTCACAGTGGCAGCTAGGACGAATAGAAAATGTCTTACCAGGTCCTGATTCCAAAGTCAGGGTGGCGCAAGTTCGTACATCCCGAGGGTTAATAACCAGGCCAATAGTTAAGCTTGTTTTGCTACCCCCTTGTGAATCAAATTAAACCTCTTTTTTGTCTTTATTTGCAGCCATAATGTCAACACCGCCTCGCCGCCAGAAAGTAAATCGTAACCTTGCTGAAGTTGCAATGATCCACCAGTCAAAAAACCCGCTTGCATCTCCCCAGCGAAAATATAAAGATTGTCGCTACTGCGACAAGGAGCATCCTTTAAGAAAGTGCTTTCGTTTTAGGCGACTACCAATACAACACCGGCTAAACGTGGTACGTCGTTTCAGGTATTGTTTCAACTGCCTAGCGCACTCTCATCTCGTCAAGATGTGCCGGAGCCGTGATAGATGCAAGATTTGCTTAGGCACCCACCACACTCTGTTACATCGCAAACCAAAATCTGGGAACATGCAAATTCAAGAATTACGTGCGTCCATGAAAACTAGTCAAAATGGTCGAAACCTTAACCGTTTACGTAATCCTGAAGTCCAACCGCAATCGCAGGTATCTACTTCATCAAAAGCTGCACCAACTATTGTCATCAATGTATCCACTAAGTAAAATTTTAATTTTGTAATTACAACTTATTATTTTTATATATATTGAACGTTACTCTCTGAATTTGAAACTTAATTACACATCTGCCTCATCTTCGGTGTTGCAATACTGCAAACGGGGCGGAATGTTTACGTCAGAAATTATATACATATTTGTATTTAAAAATGAAATATTATTACCAATTATTGAACCTCTAATTAAATGATCATTAGTGTTAATTCTGCTCACATGTACAACTTTGTTGAAATCTCTCTCTTATGCTCACAGATCATATCATGTAATTTCTCGGTCAATTGAATTAGTATTACTTCTTAGTTTTTAGTAGAAAGTGAGACGTTGTCAACAAAGGTAGTACAATCCCTACAATAAAATAAGTTCTTATTCTGGATTTATTAACATTAATCTATTGTGTTTTATTTCCTCGGTTAATATTCATCCGTGATGTATACACTAACCAATCGTGATGTTAACCACATCGTAAGAGAAGTGAAGAAAAATCCAAGAATAATCGCCCCAAAACTTGCAGATGATATCGCTAATAACTAGAACAAACATGTTCACCCAAGAACTGTTCAATGAGCATTGCGAAAAAATGGATACAAAAGCCGAGTTCCCCGAAAAAAACAGAAAACTAAGACTGGAGTTTGCACATAAGTATAAAAACAAAGACGCTGAGTTTTGGAGAACAGTTCTATTCACAGACGAGTGTAAATTCAATTTGTTTGAAGGCGATGGACGTGCAGAAGTTGGCGCTAGCCAAACACTACTCTTCAAAAGCAAAACTTGGTTCCTACAGTAAAACATGGTGTTGGCAATGTAATGGTTTGGGGAGCTATTTGAGCAGCGTGGGTTGAAAATTTGGAGTTTATTGATGGTATAATGAACCAACATGCATACAAGAGTATATTGGAAAGAAATTTGCAAGCGTCCGTCGACATCTTAAGCCTTGGACCTCATTGGATCTTCCAACAGGATAACGATCCAAAAGAGTGGTTGCTGTATTATGTTTCCAGACAGCTCCATAGCCCAATTGAACACGTTTGGGATTTAATGAAGCGCAAATTACCATCAACTTCAGTAACAAGCAGAGATTCGCTTAAAGAAGCTTTTAAAATAATATGGTCAGATATATCTCCTTCTAAAACAGAAAGCTTGGTACTTTCTATGCCAGCCGCTTGCAGGCAGTTATTGATAGCCATGGCGGTCCAACAAAGTATTGAAATGTTTTCCTTTTTTTTATTTATTTAAAAAAATGTGCTAACATTCCAAATTGTGTTTAAATTTTTGTCCAGTGCATTTTATCGTATTTTTAAGGATTACAGTTATATTTTTAATGAAGTCTATATTTTTTGTTATTGCTTTTGTTATTTATGAAACTAAATAAAACTGCATAATTTAAGTTTTTCTGAAACGTTTACTTTTCTCTAAACATAAAATTTTTGGCGTGTATTTAAACTTTAGTCCCTGACTGTATGCTATTTTCCTATGTGTTATAACATGTGTTAATTTTTTAATTACGACACGCTCTATTTGATATGTAAAAACCTAACAGAAGTTTTCAGTGATCCTAACTTTTACTTTTAAAAATTCCACTCAAAATACTAAGACAATTAAAGTTAGATTTCTAAAAAAAAATTATTTTCTTAACTTTTGTTGTTATAATCGGTTAAACAGTAATATATAGGCACTCAGCGCTAAAGTATATATGTAGTACAAAATGATTTGAAATCTGAGTTATTGCCCTATTACCTCCTTTTTGTTTTTTTTTTTTTTTTTTTTTCTTAGTGAAAGTGTACTTCAAAAATCATGATCCCTTTTTTTAGGTGCGACGAGTATTTAACAATTATTTTAAGTATTTGTATGTTTGTAAAGGAAAAAAATAATAATTTTTAATTTTAAATGTAAATATTTTAAACAAATAAAAAGAAAGTTTCTTGGATATAATAAGCTTTTATTGGTTTTTAATAATCATATGTTGGTTATTCAGAAGTTTAAATTTTTTTAACTTCCTATGGTTTTTTATATATAAAGGTGTGTGTGCATCCTTCAGGTAGCGAAAACTTCAGAAACATCCTAAAAATGAAATTGTTTACAACAATCCTTTCTTTAATGGAAATTTTTGAAATTTTTTTCTTTTTTTACAACTTATCAATAGCACTTGCATACTTATTCATGAACAATAAGCAAGAATTGTATGTTAATTGCTTTATTGATGCAATTAACAATATTAAATGTGAAAATACATTGGTAAGATGTACTTTCTACGAACTACGCCACGTACCTGAGATCTTGTAGTTTTGAAGTCGTGTCTTTTAAATCGAATATAGCTAATTACCTAACTGCAGACCTCTAATAGATATTGTAGCAATTTTTATAAATTGTAAAGTTCTAAACAGTTATCGCAAAAAAAGATTTATTAGTTGATATCACTGTTTTTAGTAACAACAACAAATAATAATAATCTTTTTTGAGGCTTTCGAGAACAATAAAATAGAAACAATTGTCAAAAAAGGAAAATACATACACTGCCGACCACTTGAATAGGTTCATTAATTGTTGCTCTTATATTTTAACTTCTCTTCACATAAACTTTAAGAGAACAATTTTTTTCACTTAAATTAAGGGATATTATGAATGATCAAATTTTAGGAGAATAAATAACGGTGCAATAAATAAAAGTTTGTTATTTTTTGCTTTTACTTCAAAATGCTGCGAAAACACGCGTAAATTTTGGGTCACTTGAATAGGTTCACCAGGAATAAAATTCGTTTGCTTTTGACCATCGACATAATAATTAAAATTTTGAATATTTGTGAGTTACTACAATACTTTTTTACATTTTTTGTTCAAAATGGGCGTGGCAAGCTATTAACTGAAGAAGAAAAAGGTAAAATTAAAGCATTCAAGGAAACTGGCTTAAGCCATAGGAATATCGCCAAAAAAATTTGCCGCAGCCAGAATGTTGTAAGTAATTTTTTAAGAAATCTCTCCGATTGCGGAAAAAGCATGAAAGGGCGGATTAAAAAAGCCACAACAGAAGCGGACAGAAGAGCTATTATAAAAGCTGCCTCAAATTCAAGCGATTCTGCTGGAAAAATTAGACAAAAATGGGGTATCACAGCTAGCGTAAACACTGTAAGACGTATTATTCGAAGTTCCAAACATTTAAAGAGATTAAGAATTAAAAAAAACCATCTCTTAATGCTACTTGTAAAGCGAAACGGCTGCAGTTTGCACGAGAACACATGAGCGATAAAAAAGGATGGTATCGTGTTGTCTTCTTATACGAAGGTCCGGATGGATACAACTTCTATTTTCACGACTTACGTAAGGAAGCACACTACCTTAGTCGTCGTCATAGCTGTGAGGGAAGTGTAATGGTGTGGGGGGAAATTTCTTATTATGGTTCATGTGAGCTTCAATTCCTCACACCAAAAATGAACGCGAACAACTACAAAATAGTACTTGAAAAGGCGTTTCCATATTTTTCTAATATTTTTGGACCAATTCCCTGGATATTTCAACAACATAATGCCCCGATATGTAATGCCAGGGTTATAAGGCGTGGATTTAAAATCAGAATATCAATATGTTGGAGTGGCCACTATATTCTCCTGACTTAAATATAATAGAAAATGTATGAGGTTTGCTTTCTCGCAAAGTCTATGAGTCCGGCAGACAAACAAAAGAAGCTTTAGTTGGAGGAATTAAGAAAGCTTGGTCCGAAATTTCATTATCATTAATTGAAAATTTTTATAACTCCCTCCCAAATCGTATTTTTTAGTTATATGGAATAAAGAAGGATATACTCATTACTAAATCAGTAAAACATTGTAAGAAATCTTAAAAAATAAAAACAGTTTTACAAAAAAATAATATTTTTTTTAGTTTATTAAACCCATTCAACCTATTCAAATGGCACAAAAAGTTGTGTTGAAAATCATATTAGTTTTGGGAAAAAATCACTAAAATTCAGTTATCAGTTATTGAAACAATTTTTTTTTATTATAAACTCTTATAAACCAATATTTTACCATTTTAGAAAATAATGTAACTATAAACTTAATTACTTTTAGAAAAAAATTAATTTGAATGTAATGAAAATAGTGAACCTATTCAAGTGGTCGGCAGTGTATTGCACTTATAGAGCTATGTACGTCTTACTCTAAAATTTTTATATGAAACTGCGGCTTAAAAAATAAAGTTAATAGCATCGGATGTACTAGATATTTGTACTTTTGTTAAGTTAAAAATGCTTGATAAAAAAGAAATAAAACTAAATAACACTTAACAATAAATTACAACAATGGTTAACAGAGTATTTCATTTAAGAACATTACATTTTAATCACAGCGTGTAAAAATTTTTGTAAAGTCGAAAAGACCTAATATAGTTTGCACAGACACAAATTTAAGAAGAGTAAATATTCTTCTCGTTTTTTTTTCTTGACTTGAACTAGTCATATAAAATGTATATACATAAATTAAACATATATATACAGACACATGTGTACATATATTTCCTTTAATTTTTAAATAGTTAACTTTTTTTAATGTTATCACAGTATATAATGATTATTAATAAAATCGAAAACACCTAATACAGTGTAAAACAAGGTAAATTTAAATATATTTATATATACGATTTCTTTTTAGTTTTATATCTTTTATGTATATCGCTAAAGAAATAAGTTTCTTTTTGATAATTTTTATTATAAATTATAATATTTTTATATATAGCTTAATACGAGTATATAATAAATATTTTTTTCGGAACTCATCCCCTGTGGGTTCCTGGGCTGACTTTTTGGTAAAAATTTGACAGTTAGCAAGAGTTTTGACCCTCAGGTAAGTTTTTGGTACGATAAAATACCAACCGGAGAAAGGTAATTTGCTTGGGACCGGCTAATATTACATTCCCGGCCATATATATCTTTTATAAAGATATTGTCATGGAAATTTAGCTTGTCAATAAACTTCCTATGTAATGATAGGGCATACTGGCAAAGTGGTACCACTGCAGAATTTGTGTAAATAGAGTTGTTGGAATAGCGTTTGGTGTGAGTTTTGTAGTTTTTATTAATACATTTCCTTAGAGCTTTGCGCTCAAAAACCTCCAATCCTTTGGCAACTGTTTCTGCGAGATCGTAAACTAAATGGAGAATAGATCTAATTGCCACTTTATATAGGAGTAGTTTTGTACTTAATGGAAGATAAAAGTTATTCAGAAGTATGAAAAACATTCCTAGAACTCTTCTGCATTTGCAAAGGACGGATCGTGCATGATTGTTAAATTTTAACAGTTTATCGAAGTTGCCACCCAAATATCTAAGATTTTGTTTTAATGGTATTTCAACGCCATCCAGCACGAGGCGGATTGTTTTACTTTCAGGAACCACGAACCTTGGACATTTTCCAGACGGATGTCTTATGCAGATTGCTTCCGATTTGTTGGCATTTATTTTAATACCCCATTTATTTTAAAAGTCTGGAATTGATGCAATATGGCTTGCAGCTTTGTGAAGAGCACTAATGGGGATACATCGCTCGAGAAGATTAAACAATCATCTGCATAGAGTAATGCCTATGAGGGAAGTCATAAAGGTATAGATTAAATAAAAAAGGCGTCAAGACGCTTCCTTGTGGGACACCGCTGTTTACTCGGCCAAACTCGGAAATTGAGTCAGTTATTTGTATATAAAATTTTCGTTCCGAAAAATAAGAGAAAAATAGTTTTACGAGATAGGGAACAATAGCCAACTCCACCATTTTAAACGTAATGCCTTTTTGATAGGCATTATGTCTTCTGGATGTCCAATGACACCGCCAGCAATAGCGCAGTTTTGATTTCTCAAGTTCTGGATCACCTCATTATGGAACTTTAAAAGGGCATGTTGGATCCAATGGCCTTGTCGAAACCCAAATTGGTAGTCGGAAATGGGATCAATTATCAATTCAGCTTCTAGTTTCTTCTTTATAATGTGCTTGAACAATTTTCCTATATTTGGCAAAAGGGAAATTAGGCGAAAGTCTTCAACCTGACTACTATTGTCTTTTTTCTTTAGTGGTATGATTTTTCCAATTTTCCAAGGTGTTGGAAAGTACCTTTATTGATACGATTATTAAATATTATTACCACAAATTTTACTGATACATCTTGAAGTCTTTTAATTATGAAATTTTAAGTGCCATCGATGCCACTTGATTTTTTGTTATTAATATATTGAACAATTTCCTTAACTATGTTTGGTTTGACAAAATGATAATTATTGATTTGAACTCATCATTAAAAGAATAAATGGACTCAGGTACTTTAGAGATGTAGGTAGAAATACGACTGCTGAGGTCAGGAATATGATTTTCAAGTATATTTTCAGTGTACACATTTTCGCAATGCTCTCGGAACAATTCGCAGTTGTCATTGTCATTTATGATAGTTCTATTGCCGACGTAAAGTTTATCACAAAAGGTTTTGTTCTTGTTGTGAGTGATACTGTAGATTTTTCTAAAAGCTGAAGGACCTGGTTTTATCTTCTCCAGTCGATGATTAAATTTGTCAGCCTGTTCCATGTTGACCAGCTCCTTTATTAATATTTAGTTAAATTTGTTTCGAGAGCAAGATATAATCTCTACCTAACCTATTTGCATCCCCATGATATATTCTTTTGAGGTCTTTCTGCCATCTCCATTTTACACGGAAAATTTTTTTTTATTTTATTGGAAAAAAAAATTTTGTATTTTCCTAATTCAACTTTTTTGGAATGAATATTCGAGACAGTATACTAACACTTGTTGAATTCATTTATTAGTGCACCAATTTGCCCAGTTAGGAGGTTTCGATCTACTGGAGGCATTATACTTAGCGTTGCTGATTCCATATCGCGTCTGGAGAGCTGCCAATTGGTGTTTTTGAAGGATGTGAAATATTTTGAGGACCTTAGAATAGGGTTTAGTTCCTTAAATTTGATTTCCAACATTATCGGAAAGTGGTCAGAAAATGTAGCCAAACTATAGATTTAATAAGTTGGTGTATTTTGGTTTATGAGGTTTGTGCTGATTAAAAAATGATCAAGGTATGATGACCCATTTGGAAAAGTAGGGTTGGAGTCCGTTAAACGAACTTCGCCTACCATGTGGTCTTGGAGCCATTTAAATAGAGTTCTGCCATTATTGTTCTGAATTTAATTCCTCCATATTGGCTTTTTGGCATTCAAGTCGCCTCCTTCTATTATTCCATCAAAAATTTTTGATATATTTAAAATTTTGGATAAGCCATTCTCGATCTTAGTTCCACTAAGGTTGCAAGGGATGTAGACTGAGCCAGCTAGAATTTTTTTACACAGATTTTTATTTCAATAAAGAAACAACAAAAATCAATGCCTTCTATATTAAACTGACTTTATGAAAAGGAATCTTTAATCACGACTGCTGCTCCGATTGGAGAATGGTCATAGATAAAAATGTAGTTGTTAAGATGAATGTTGGCTCTGCCCCTAAGATGGCATTCCTGCACATACGCGATATCAATTTTGTTGTGGAAAAGTGTGTTTAAAAGATCTATGCGTCGACTTGAGTCAACAAGTGAGCAAACATTGAATGTTAGAAAAAAAAGATTTCTACGGGACATATGTCCTTTGCACTTTTGTTAGCAGCCTTTTAAATTCTGATTTGGCTACATCCATTGACATTTTAGAATAACTACCAAGAAATTCTTGAACCTCTTGTTCCAATGTCTTTTTTTCAGATTTCATAAAAATTTTTGTCAGTTCTAAAAACTGAACTATGAATTGATGAGGTTTGAGTGTTTTGACTAAAGTAGCTGGCATAAGATCTGCCAGGTAATACTTCTAAAGATTGCATTAGTCTACCAACGTTGGTAGCTGCTTCCTTTCTCCTGTCGCGAGCCTCTAATTTTAGCATTCTTATTTGATATGTATTTTCAATAGGCAAGGCAGCCTTTCCAGTTGGCCGGATGTCCTGATTGTCCACAGCTAACACAAATGGGGTCAGAAGGTTCTTCCTTGTCTTTAACACATTGTCCGGGTTCGTGGTCTAAGTTACACTTGACACACTTGAAACTACGATTACAGTTTTTAGCCATGTGACCCCACATTTGGCACCTACGACACTGAATTTCTTGCTGGTTGCATTTAGGTTTCTCCCAGGTTATTACTTGATTTATTATATATCTTATGTGACTAATGTCTTTTAAACCTTTTCAAGGTTTTAACGTAATTAAAAACAAACTAGTCTCCGTTTTGTTTTTATATGAACATTTTGTTTAAAACTTGGCGACATTTGCAACCACATGTGGTATCACTGCGTCTAGATATTTTTTAATCTTATCTACCTTGGTTTTGTAATAAAGACCACGCATTACAAAAGAAAGTTGGCGCAATCAGCTGAATGATATATTTAATGATTATGGGAAGCTATTTGACTTAATATTTATTAATGAGTACATGGACATCACTGTTAAATGCTCTGAGCCGATTACCACTCCAGAAGATCGATACCATCCTACAATAGAAGTATATTTACCAATTTACTTTATCTCAAATCTACAATCTACTGAGGTAAAGGATAAGGTTCTGGTTTTTAAAAATACAAACTTTCATCTTCTCAATAACCTTTTGAGTAATATAAACTGGAATGAATTATTTTTACCCTTAGGTACTGCTTTGGATGAAATAGTAGAACATTTTTATACTAAAATTTATTCTCTTATTGAATTGTGTACCCCTAAGCTATCTTTACGTAAACCTTGTGGTCCTCCCTGGTCCACAAAACATCTGTCAGCAGCCAAAAATAAAAAAATAAGACGAAAAAAATAAGACGAAAAAAATAAGCTGTACAAAAATTACAAAAAAAACTGGTAGACTAATGGATTATTCTAAATATGTAACTGCTCGTGCTGAGTATAACGCATTAAACATATCGTGCTACTCTAATTATCTTCGTAAAACGAGAAATAATTTCAAAAATAATCCTAAATCATTCTATCATTTTGTAAACTCTAAAAGAAAGTCAACCGTATTTCCTTCAGTAATGAAGTTCCAGGACAGTGAATCCTTCGATGTTCTGGACATTAGTAACATGTTTGCGGATTTCTTTTCTACTAAAGCCATTATATTCTGCTGAATATAATGGCTTTAGTATTCCATCAAGTTCGCAAGCAACTAATCAAAATATATCAATTCCTTTCTTTGATATTTCTACAGTCTTATATAATTTAAAAAAACTTAAATTTTCTCACAGAAGTGGTCCTGATAACGTTCCTAGCAGTATATTGATAAACTGTGCTGAAGTTCTCGCTGTACCGTTAACTCGCATTTTTAACGCGTCAGTAAAATGTGGATATTTCCCTAATATCTGGAAAAAATCGTTTATTTTTCCGTTGTATAAATCTGGTAATAAGTCTGACATTTGTAATTATAGAGGAATTGCTAAACTAAATATTATTCCAAAACTTTTTGAAAAAATGATAACTGAACACATTTCTCATCATATATCGTCTATATTGTCGCCTGCTCAACATGGCTTTCGAAAAGGTTGCTATACTACAACTAATCTTTTACAACTAACAACCATTATTAACCGGGATTTTGTGCAAAGAAAACAAACGGACATTGTATACACGGATTATACCAAGGCCTTTGACAAGGTAAATCACAAACTGCTCTTTGTGAAACTAAACTCAATCGGATTTTCATATAACTCTCTTAAATGGATTGAGTCTTATTTAATACGTCGAACACAATGTGTTTGTTTTAAAGACATCACATCTAAATCCATAGATGTTTTATGTGGAGTCCCACAAGGCATCATCTTGGACCATTGCTGTTTACTCTTTTTATCAATGATCTTCCCAACGTGATTAAATTCTCCAACGTTTTAATGTATGCTGAGGATGTAAAAATTTTTCTAAGTTTCAAACAATATGCTGATCACAATCTACTTCAACAGGACTTGCACTCATTTCAGTCATGGTGTAATTTAAATTTAATAAAGCTGAACTTGCAAAAATGTAAACATATGTCTTTTTATAGAGGAAACCATATAAATGTAAATTATTCTTTGGGGAACTATCAGCTTGAAAATGTTGTTACTATATTAGATCTTGGAGTTTTGTTGGACACTAAGTTGAACTTTATAAAGCATATTTCCATAACTGTAAATAAAGCACGACGTATGCCGGGTTTTATCAAGCGATGGGCAAAAGAATTTAAAGACCCATATGTTACAAAGCAACTTTATGTTTCCCTTGTGAGACCTGTCCTAGAATATGCATCCGTAGTTTGGGATCCTACATATATGACTCACAACAATTAAATCGAATCTGTACAAAAAAATTTTTTATTATTCTGCCTTCGTAGTCTACAGTGGAACCCATCTGATCTTCCACCTTACACATGTCACCTAGCTCTAATCAAACTTCCAACTCTTAAAAGCCGAAGGACTATGTTGAATGTATCGTTTATATTAAACATTATAAATGGCAATATTTCTTCTAATTTCCTGCTTAATAATATTTTATTTAATGTTCCTCTTCGTTCATCTCGAACTATGCGAATGCTGATCCATTTAGAAGGATGTGTAGTCAATTTAATAAATTTTATAATATTTTAGATTTCTCAATAGATGCAAATGTTATTAAACGTAAAATTATCGTCTTTCTAAATAATTAATAATTTTGTAGTTTAATTGTGTTTATTTTATATTATTTTATAGTTTAATTGTCTATAAGGATTTGATATCCATAGACTAAGGTGTAAATAAATAAATAAATAAATAAATTAATTCTTTGGGTGTGAACGAATATGAGTTAATTTTCCCTTCTTTCAGTAGGGACATCATTTCAGTACAAACATTTATGTCAGAAATAAAAAGTGCCTATTTATGCTTTTAATTTTGAAGTGTATTTTAGGCGTCTTTGCCTCTAATTGGTCTACTAGTGTTTTCACGTTAATATCATACAAAATAATTGGATGACAGAAGGTCTTTTTTGCCAGAACACTACTGCTGTTATTTATGTTATTACCGCTAACACAATTATTGTTGCGGTTGTCACTATTGTCAATACCCTCAATCTGTAGGTCTGCCAAAAAGGCAAATCTGTTTTGTGATTTAGTGGTGAAGGTTGAAGTAGTCGCTGAATTTAACTTGGATACAACCAGGTTTGTTGGAGATCCAATAATATCAATTCTTTTCTTTTAGGTATGCTGGTATTACTTATATCCATATCAGTAGCTGCCGTTCTTGGTATAGTTGTAGCATTGTCATCCTCACTCTCCTCGCACTCCATTGTGCTGATATGCCCACAGTCCTTACGAATTCAGTCGAATAAACTCGAGATGAATTGTGTAGAAGAATATATACTTTTATTATTATTAATTTTATAAAATTTCTCCGGTAAAAAAATAAATCTTGTCTATTCGTAAAATAACAAAATCACTGTTTTTAGTATTTATGTTTTTTTTTTTCGACGGCATGAGGTTATGTCATATGTACATAACATATGCAAATTTGAACATGAAAATTATTAACCGCTGTTAAACACTGTTTTGACATACACACGAAATTACATATTTTGATATTCCATATGACTCGTACACATAATGTAAACACACCTTTAGAGCATGCTCTATTTGATGAGTAAAACTATATGACGACAGATGTTTTCTGTGATGCTAAATTTTAGTTTTAAAATTTTCACTCGAAATATTAAGGCGATAAAAGATAAATTTCTAAAAATAAAAAAATTATTTTTTGAATCAATTTATCGTAAGCTATACAGCAAAAATAGAAACTCCTGAACCTTTTTCTATTATGATAAAAAAATAAATATTGAAATTAAGGATTTGGAGGTTATCGCTTAATGCAATTGAAGTCTATAGTAAAAAATAAATTGAAATCTGAATTATTCGGGGTTGTCATGGAATCCAATTTTATTGGAATTGGATTTGAAACCGACAAAAAATCGTGTCATAGAATCCAATATTATCGTTTTTTTTTTATTGGAAATAAAACAAGAAGTTAACAGCTGACGGAATTAACTGGAGGGCTATTGTTTTTATTTATTATAGTTATAATTTGCAAAAATGTAAGTAAATAAAAAAGATAAAAGTAACATACGAGTGTTAATTTTACTTTATGAATCTTTAGTAAATTGGAACCAAATTGTGATTTACATATTTAAATACAAAATAGGGGAAAACATAAAAACAAAATACAAAACCGCATTCTTCTGGAATTTATGGAGAAGTACACTGATTTGGCAAAGGGTTCACAAAACGTGATAAGCCAATTGTGGATTCCCTCTGGCAACAATGGTTTGAGCAACTAAATAGTGCTGGCCCGCCTCAAAACGATATGAATGGCTGGAAAAAGTTAACGTTGTTTTGCAGCGATACAATGTATTGTTTTTTACAGACATGGACTGAGTGGAAGATTGATGTCAAAAGAAAGCTTGCTCAAAGCAAAGCCAAGTCGAGGGCCACTGGTGGGGGACCTTTTTCAAAATACCAACTGACACAGACAGAGGAAAACATAGTGCGGTCATGTGGTATTGCAAAATCTGTTGAAGGCGTGGCGGGTATTGCCATTGGAGTTACAGAAGAACTAGGCGATACAAGTGACAATGAAATGTTAACTACCTCAAAACGTCCATTGTCTCCGATTTCAGCGCACTACACTCCAAAAAGGCAAGGAACAGAGAACATTAATGAAAGGCTGAAGAAATTTTTTGACGAGGACAGTGAAAAGAATTTTAAAATAACTGAGCACTCAGAAGAGCTGATAAAAGCAGTAAAAGAAAACGGTAGCAGTTTAAGACGGATTTACAGGGCTATCGAGAAAAAAAATGACGATATTTTAAGTGCCTTAAATGAAATAAAAAACGAGTTCGCCCGTATCAGTAAGATGATGTTGGAAACAATGCGAGAGAAACATGAGATTAAAAAAACAATTAGAACTAGACTTGCTCAAGTTTGTGTACGAAAGCAAATCTTAAAAGTATTTTTTTTTTTATTTTTTTTATAACATAGTTTTAGTTACACATACATACACACATAAGACTGAATTGTTAAAATTTGTTTTTGTTTTCAAGAAATGAAATATACTTAATTTTTCAATATTTTATTAATTTTATGTTGAATTATTTCTACAAACTATTAGCTATCTCATCCCTGATTCTCCGGCCTTCACTTAGCAAAGTTGCATTGTGTTATAATACGTTTTCTTCAGCCTCATCAGAACTAAACAATATAGTCACATTATCTTCATTATATTCCACGTTGTAATGTCTGGATATGTTGTGTAGTGCACAACAAACATTTATAATTTTGATTACTTTTTCTGGGCGATAGTACAAGGTACAAAATAAACAGCGAAACCGACTTTTTAATACTCCTATAGTTCGTTCTACAATGTTTCTAGCCAAAGACTGCGCTATGTTAAATTTATATTCCACGGAATTATAAGACGGATCTCTAAACGGCGTTAATAGAAAAGGTTCTATGCCGTACCCACAGTCCCCTAATAATATTGATGTTCGGTTGGCTGCCTCATAATTTCGAACGAAGTGTTGCCTTGCGCGGCTTAAACTCCATACAAAAGAGTCATGGCTGGAGACGGGGTACCGTTCATCTATAGCCCGAATTTTCATTTCACATTCGCAAATCTAAATAAACAATTACACATAGATATATTGTGTAAATAAAAATGTAAATGCGATGACAAATTTAAAATTATGATTTACTTACAATCATTGCATTCATACTGAAATATCCTTTTCGATTGTAATACAAATGCCCGTCAATACTGGGCTTAACAATCTTGACATGGGTACCACCGATGCAGCCAATTGTTGATGGAATCTTGTAATTGCTATAAAAATAATTTCTTGGTCTGCATTTCTAACTGCAGGCAAACGTAACGCTCGATAGCCACAAGCACATCGTGCAACACTATTGATACAGTGCTTCTACGAAAACTTATACCTCTGATAAGATCCTTCAGCTAAACGCGTAACGTGGCTGCTAACTGCAACACAGGTGGTATTTTTGATCGTTGCAAGTGTTCTTCAATAGTATTACGAACTTCTCAAAAAGCCACTTTGCCTAAACGGTAAGAGGCTAGGAACCTGCACAACATTTATGTATATATATGTATATATATAATATGTACATATATATATATATATATATATATATATATATATATATATATATATATATATATATATATATATATATATATATATATGTACATATTAAGATCTAGTTACTGTCTCCGGCACTTTAAAGGGATTGCTGCAGTCCTTCAAAATTTTTCTAGCCACCTTTTCAGAGTTTCCTTCTTCCAATAACAAATATGCTGCAATGCCGGATGCCATTTTAATTATTTATGAAATTTATACACTTTTTTCTTTGTTTTTATTTAGAAAGAAACACAACTTTTAGCAATATTTTAGTACAATTTGGAAAATTTTGTAAAAAAAATGCACCTAAAATTGTAAACAAAAGAGAAAAAACAGCTGGTTCGAATATTGGTTTTATTTCCAATCGAAAATAACAAAACCGACATGTTTTCATGACACAAAATGAATCCAATATCAGATTTCAAAAGGGATAATTATCAAATCCGAATATATATATATATATATATATATATATATATATATATATGTATATACATATATACAAAAAGTTGGTAAACTTTCCATTTTTTATTACCCCTAGATATGCTCTTGAATTCGATTGACTGGAACTCATTTAGGATTTCATTCATTTAAATTTCAATTCGTTATTGGAACTTATTTGAATGAATTCAAAAACAATTTAATTCAAATGAATTGGAAATAAATTGCAATTCACTTTGAAAAATTAATTTGAATTAGAAATGAATTGCAACTCATTTTACAAATTCGTTTGAATTGGAAACGAATTGAAATTCACTTCTGCCTAATTTGTTTGAATTGATTCAAATTCATTCAATTATTTTTTGTTGTGAAAAGAATTAATTTAAAATGTAGTTAACTCGTAACGAATAAAAATCAAGGAAGAATGATTTATATATATATATATATATATATATATATATATATATATATATATATATATATATATATATATATATATATATATATATATATATATATATATATATATATGTAATGTTAAGTAAAAAATGACTTTATTCGTTTTAATACTTATTACTATTTTATAAATAGGGAGATTTATATATTACATTTATGTTGTGTTTATTAACAGTGTCTATAAATACACATCTTCCTTTTTATAAAAAGATAAAATATATATTATATGGTGTTGTATCGAATGTTTCCTTGCTTTCTTAATAATAAACTCGCAGCACTTAGACATATGATTCACAGACTTAAGACAATCCCACTTTCTCCATACAAATATAACAATGAACTTGATACAATTTACACTATAGCTAAATATAACGGTTACAACCGCACTACTATCGACAAACTACTTAGACAATGCAACACTAAAAACAAAAAGAAAGAAAACAAGGAGACAATCGATACAACACGACGAGAGATTTTTACTTACACAGGACTAGAAATATATAGATTAACTAACCTTTTTCAGAAAGCAGGTTTACAGACAGCACTAAAGACGAGCAACACTCTACGAAACAATCTCATGACATCAACAGAAATAACCGATAATTTTAACACCAGCGGAGTATATAGACTTACTTGCATCTGCAACCATACATACATAAGACAAACTGGACGAACATTAAAAACAAGGTTCACAGAACACATACGATCATATAAACGGAAAAGAGAACACTCTAACCTCCCAATACACCTTAACACACATGAACACGAGCCAAAGGAAATAGATGAATGTATGACATTAATACATCCTAGTAAAAAAAGGACGAAGACTGGACATTCTTAACGGAGATATTATTAACGAACAGGTAAATACAACCGTGGACACAATTTTTAAACCACTAAAATTATTCAAAAACACAAACGGAAAACACCACAGATGGTCTCACTTACCTACCCAATCATAAAAGACCGAAATATTAAAATTATATACCTTCAATAAACATGACAGATATCAGGCAATCTACCTGCATAATACCATTTAAATAGACACCATCCTAACGGACAAAACTACCTGAACCCACCACTATATATGCATTAAACACCTTACACTATCTAACCAGTACTAATCAAAACGCTGCTTGAAAATGATGTCCTCACATAGAAAGCGCTCGCCAATCGTACCAAATAAACAGCCAGTAATGACGGTCTTCACCGAAAGGTATGACAACAGTAAAATTTTTTCTATTCCCAACATTTGCATAATAAAATATTTCCAGAACAAAATAACATATTTACGGGGCCAGTATACTCGAGAAGTGAAAAACGCGAACCGAAAAACTAAATTTTTTCGAAAAAAAATTTTTAGGATTCAATCTCTGTGCAGATAGACGAGTCATCTGATTCGCTGCCGCCACTGGAAAATTATTCTCCTCAACCGAAAAAAATACGAGTAACAAGCAACGCGTCAAGTTCAAAGCGCTACCAAGAAGAACTAATGCTAGCAGCAGCGGCTAACGCACTCCAGAACATTGCCAAAAAACCTGCAGTTAATGAGAGTGATGAGGCATTTTGCAATTTTATAAGGTCCGAGCTAGGAAAAATAAAAGATGAAAATATTAAGGAAGACCTTATAGAAAGCATAACTTATTATTAGCATTATTGATGCCAAAAAAAAGTTGCTCAACAGTAGTGCAGCAATTTTATATTTTGTTCATTGTTGTTTGTTTTTTCTTTTTTTTTCTTTTGTATAATATAAAGGAACTTAAGGAAAAACAATTCAAGTCAGCAATTGAAATTCTTTATAGCTTCACGTTGCCAAGGGACTGATCTAGTGGTATTAAAAAAAGCGGAATATGCATCTCGTACCTTCCTAGCCTCTTTTCCAGCTCGGTTACCTTGACACTTTTGAAGGTTGGTTAGGGTAACTTTACTACGCCAGGATCCGTTTTGTAGGCTTACAGCTTTAGTGTTTTCAGAATCGAATAAGTGTATATCAAAGTCATCTCGCTTTCTTATAAAATTGTGCAGCCTTAGTTATTTTTCCCACTTTTTCGATTGATAAGTCTATTTCCCTCTGAAAGATTTGAAACTTATTTGCTAAAATGCCAAAGGCATTTTCGACTACTCGACGTGATCTGCTCAATCGGTAATTGAAAACTTTATTTGCATTTATTGACCTCTCCCTGTAAAGTTTTAATATTCTGGTACATAATCGAAAGGCATCGTCAGCCACAAAGACAAACGGCACTCTTGTATTAGTACCAGGTAATTCAGCTTCGGGCAGAAAATCAAACATATTGTATTTTATACCTGTGCATAGTGATGATTCATTAAATACAGCTGCATCATTCGCTCTGCCATTAGAACCGACATTCACATAAAGAAAATTGTAGTCTGCATTTACAACGGCTAAAAGTATCACGCTGTGAAACCCTTTGTAATAATAAAAGAAGGATCCATATTCCTTCCTACTTCTTATAGCGATGTGTTTTCCGTCTTTATAAATAAGCAAATTAGAAATCTATTCAATATAAATACATAACTATAGGATTATTACCTATTGCTCCTAAGCAAAAGGGAAAATTCCATTTCCGCTAGAATACATCAGCAATTTTCTTCCAATCATTTTGATTCTGCGGAACCTAGAAAAAACATACATATATGTACGTATTTGATACACTTACACTATTAAAAGAAATGCATACTTTCAGAAAATCGTCTTTCAAGACAAAATAAATAGCTTCGATTGTTTCCGGTACAATTTGGCTTATGGATGATACAGAAATCCGAAATGCATATGACAAATTTATGTATTTCTCATCAGTTGCTAAAAAAAAAATAATCTAGAAATATATATACACTACGTTAGTTGATTTTGACATCTGAAAACATATTTTAATATTGTTGTTGTAGATGTCTTAGAACTGCTTTTACCTGTTAAATTAATAGGCCTTGGCTACTACCTAGAATATTAATATGCCTTGGATTAGAGTATAGAGAAAGTTTTTAAAATAATAGAAATATAGAATAAGAATTCTAAGAAAATTTGTGTTCTTTACAACGATGCTCTTTGCTTACTGCCTTTGCACTGGATTATTTTGAAATTATGAGTTAACATAAATACGCGTTCCCATACCCAAAGCAATAAGGAATTTTAACACATTACTAATATACCCAGCAAGAAATGCTTGACAGAAACTAATACTAACACTATCTGTACACTAACACATTTGCAACAATTTTATATTGAACAGCGTTGCCGTTGTAGTGTTTTTGGTACTGAATTGGGATGAATTTTTTTTTAATACACTAAATTTTATTTTTCGCTTGAGTTTATAGATAATAATGCAGCAAACTATAAAATACAGCTTACAAAATGTTTTGTAATTAAAATTGTGCCAAAGGTCAAACAAAATTTTTATTAAATTTGTAGTAAAAAGTTAGCCGGTTTTAAGGAATTTTTGAAAGAAAAAATAAGGAAGAGAAATTTCTTGTCAGTTGCAACTTTTTTTGCACCAAACAAACAAATTATATGCAAGAATGAAACAACTAATATAAGTTTTATTTCGTGACGTTTAGAAAATTGCGCATTTATCAGATAATTATAAAAGTGGTATGGTGATTTATTAAAAGCAAAAATTAAAGAAAAAATAAATAAAAAACAATAATAAATTTAAATAAATTTACTAGTTCTATGTGGAATTAAAAAGGTAAGTTGCATTTGGGATTGCAAGCAGTTGAAGTGCAGAGATTGTGTCCGATGAACCTGACACTGGAAACCCAAAACTTCATAGGCATGATGGGGATATTAAAAACCGCCAAAGCCTTTAAAGAGTTAGATTCGAGTTAGAAAAATTGTAAGTTGTTTTTTAATGAGTAAAACTTTTCCTTATTTGCTTAATTTTATGTATTTCTTTGATTTATAGTCAACAACAGTGTTTGGTAGAAACACTCAAGATGTGTGCCCCAACATCACTGTCGTCCAAAAGTGATCGGAAATAAAAAGGTTATATATAACGTTTAAAAAACTATATTGGTTTAAAATATTTGTCCATTTAAGGCATTCCTTCCCTTTCAAGATTAGGTCCAGGGTCAAAAGGAAATTTAAGCCCGGCTTGAAAAACTTGAGGAAAGTATATGTGAGTATAAAATTATAATTTATTTTAAATTTTAAAAAGTTTTTCAATTCGTATTGCCTAAAAATTTTCATGAAGTGCAAGGTGGTTGTCAAAAAGGTTAAGAAAACCGTCTGTCGGCTGGCTGGGTAGACTAACGACTCAAAACTTGATGAAGTCGTCAGCATGCACCCGTTGCAGGACCTTCTACCGTTGGAAGAGTTGGAGAGGAAGTTGGAGGAGTCGAAAGGTTTCACTGAAGCAATGATAAAGAACTTAAGTTCATGCTTAAAGTATTTTAATAATCTTATATTTATATTCTTTTAGACATCACATCTAAATATGATTAAGGGGACATCGAAGGATGTCAGCACTGTGATGTGCTCAATTTTTACCGACCACCTACTAGAAAAATATAATTGGGATGGAAGGTGGGATAAGCAAGCCCTCTGAAAGCTCTCTTGGGTTAATAACTCCCTGCGAGGTATGTACTACAGATAAGTCAATCAAAATGTTATTTGTTTATTGCGTATTAAATTAAATGTACATATATTAAATGTATATCTTCTTTTACTTTAAGGTGCTTTTCAACAGCAAGGAGCGTTTGATTTTGAAAAAAGTTTGAAGAAGTCAGTATAGCGAAGCTATTATGGACTACAACAAAAAAAATATTTAAAGAGATAAGAATTAATTATTTTATTATAAATAAAATCATTTTTTATACTGTAAAATATTAAGATATCAAAAAAGAAACATATATATATATATATATATATATATATATATATATATATATATATATTTATTAAATTTAGTTTTATTAAAAAAAGCTCGATTTTTCAAATGATGGTATATCCATCAACCGTGACGGGTATATCCATCAAGTGTGATAAGAACTTCTGGCATTACTACAGAGTAAACTGCAGTAGTGTGAGCAGTGCAGATATATGTAATTCATAATGGAAAGATTCATTAGTTAGAGGGAGATGCAAAATCACATGTACACAAAAGTTTCCATCAAGTTTTTTATTTTTTCTTTAAGAATGTGATAGAAACTTTGTTCTACGCGATGATGGATATTTCCATCATCAGTGATTGTCATTTGATGGATCAAATGATGGTCACTGTTCTTGTAGGGTAGACGGGGGGTGAGAATAATCAACGGTGGTTGACCATTGGCGGTAGCTGTTGGTATTATTTTATAGTAACAAAATCTGAAATTACTTTTAACTATTTGATAACAAATATGTAAATTCTGTACAATTATTTAATGCACTCTAATCTTCTTCATATTTTGAGTACAAACAAGGTTATTAAAATTGACAAATTTTCAGTAATTCCCTTACAAGAACAGTGACCATCATTTGATCCATCAAATGACAATCACTGATGATGGAAATATCCATCATCGCGTAGAACAAAGTTTCTATCACATTCTTAAAAAAAAATGAAAAACTTGATGGAAACTCTTGTGTACGTGATTTTGCATCTCCCTTTTACTAATGAATTCTTTCTATTACAAAACAGATATATCTGCACTGCTCACACTACTACCGTTCACTATACCAGTCACAATTGATGGATATACACTCAATTGAAAATCGAACTTTTTTAATAGAACAAAATTAAATATTTTCTAATACATATACTATACATGTTCTTTTTTTAATATCTAAATAATATTTTACAGTATAAAAAAAGACTTTATTTATAATAAAATACTTAATTTTTATCTCTTCTTAAATATTTTTTTTGTAGTCTGTGGTGGCTTCGCTCTACTGACTCCTTCACACTTTTTTTTTAATCAAACGCTCCTTGCTGTTGGAAAACACCTTAAAGTAAAAGAAAATATACATTTATGTATAATAATTTAATACTCAATAAACAAATAACTTTTTGGTTGACTAATCTGTAGTACATGTGATGTCTAAAGATAATATATACTCGTATGTAAGATAATTAAAATACTTTAAGAAAGTTTTGAGTCGTAAGTCTCCCTAGTCAGCCGACAGATGGATTTCTCAACCTTTTTGATGACCACCTACACTCCAAAATTTTTAAGCAATACGAATTGCAAAACTTCTTAAAATCTAAAATAAATTATAGTTTTATAATCACATATACTTTCCTCAAGTTTTCCAAGCCGGGTTTAGATTCCCTTTTGACCCTGGACCTAATCTTGAAAGGGAAGGAATGCCTTAAACGGAAAAATATTTCAAACCAATATAATTTTTGATACGTTTTAAATAACCTTTATATTTCCCATGTTGAAGCAAACAGTTTGAGTATTTCTACCAAATACTGTACAGAGGAATACATAAAATTAAGCAAATAAGGAAAAGTTTTACACATGAAAGTACAGCTTACAATTTTGGATTTAAAGGCTTCTTAGGTTCTTCCAACCCGAATCTATTTTTTTGAAGGTTTTGGCGTTTTTAAATACCCGCAACATGCCTGTGAAGTTTCGGGTTTCCAGTGCCATGTTCATTGGACGCAAACCTTGCACTACAACTGCTTGCAATCACAAATGCAACGTACCTTTCTAACTTCACATTGAACTTGTATATTTATTTTAAATTCTTCGTTTTTTATTTATTATTTCTTTACTAAATCACTATACCACTTTTATAATTACTTGATAAATGCGCAATTTTCTTAACGTCACGAAATAAAACATATATTAGTTGTTTCACTCTTGCATAACAAACAAACAAACAACGTTGCAACTGACAAGAAGTTTCTCTTCCTTATTTTTTCTTTCAAAAACTACAAAAATTCCCTAAAACCGACTAACTTTTTACAACAATTTAATAAAAATTTTGTTTGATCTTTGGCACAATTTTAATTACAAAACGTTTTGTAAGCTGTATTTTATAGTTTGCTGCACTATTATTTATAAACAGAGGCGAAAAATAAGATTTAGTCTATTAAAAAGATATTCATCCCAATTCAGTACCAAAAAAACTACAACGGCAACGCTGTTCAATACAAAAATGTTGCAAATGTGTTAGTGTAAAAATTGTGTTAGTATTAGTTTCTATCAACCATTTTTTGCTGGGTCCGTAACCCGCCGTCTATATTAGAAATAACCCTACAAGAACAGTGACCATCATTTGATCCATCAAATGACAATCACTGATGATGGAAATATCCATCATCGCGTAGAACAAAGTTTCTTTCACATTCTTAAAGGAGAAATGAAAAACTTTATGGAAACTTTTGTGTACATGTGATTTTGCATCTCCCTCTAACTAATGCATCTTTCCATTATGAAATACATATATCTGCACTGCTCACACTACTGCAGTTTACTATGTAGTGATGACAGAAGTTATTATCACACTTGATGGATATATCCGTCACGATTGATGGATATACCCTCATTTGAAAAATCGAACATTTTTAATAAAACAAAATTTAATATTTTCTTATATATATACATGTTTCTTTTTTAATATCTAAATAATATTTTACAGTATAAAAATATCTTCATTTATAATAAAATAATTAACTCTTTTCCCTTTAAATATTTTTTTTGTTGTAGTCTGTAGTGGCTTTGCTATATTGTCTTCTTCACACGTTTTTTTAAATCAAACGCTTCTTGCTGTTGGAAAACACCTTAAAGTTAAAGAAGATATACATTTATCTATATATAATTTAATACGCAATAAACAAATAATTTTTTGATTGACTAATCTGTACCTCGCAGGGAGGTTCAGAGGGCTTGTTTATCCCACCTTCCATCCCAATTATATTTTTCTAATAGGTGGTCGGTAAAGATTGAGCGCATCACAGTGCTGACATCCTGCGATGTCCCCTTAATCATATTTTAATGTGATGTCTAAAAAAAATAAATGTAAGATTATTAAAATACTTTAAGCATGAACTTAAGTTCTTTACCATTGCTTCAGTGAAACCTTTCGACTCCTCTAAATTTCTTTCCAACTCTTCCACCGCTAGAAGATTCTGCAAAGGGAGCATGCTGACGACTTCATCAAGTTTTGAGTCGTAAGTCTGCCCAGCCAGCCAACAGATGGATTTCTTAACCTTTTTGGTGACCACCTTGCACTCTATCAACATATTTAGGAAATACGAATTGCAAACTTCTTAAAATTTAAAATAAATTATAATTTTTTACTCACATACTTTCCTCAAGTTTTCTAAGCCTAGTTTAGATTTCCTTCTGACCCTGGACCTAATCTTGAATTGGAAGGAATACCTTAAATGGAAAAATATTTTAAACCAATATAATTTTTGTATTTCCGATCACTTTTGTATTTCCGATACTTTAAGCATGAACTTAAGTTCTTTACCATTGCTTCAGTGAAACCTTTCGACTCCTCTAAATTTCTTTCCAACTCTTCCACCGCTAGAAGATTCTGCAAAGGGAGCATGCTAACGACTTTATCAAGTTTTGAGTCATAAGTCTGCCCAGCCAGCCAACAGATGGATTTCTTAACCTTTTTGGTGACCACCTTGCACTCTATCAACATTTTTAGGAAATACGAATTGCAAACTTCTTAAAATTTAAAATAAATTATAATTTTATACTCACATACTTTCCTCAAGTTTTCTAAGCCTAGTTTAGATTTCCTTCTGACCCTGGACCTAATCTTGAAATGGAAGGAATGCCTTAAATGGAAAAATATTTTAAACCAACATAATTTTTGTATTTCCGATCACTTTTGGACCACATTCTGTTGTTGACTGAAAATCAGAGAAATACAAAAAATTAAGCAAATAAGGAAAAGTTTTACACATTAATAAACAACTTACAACTTTGGATTTAAAGGCTTCATAAGTTCTTCCAACTCGAATCTAACTCTTTTTAAGCTGTGGCGGTTTTAAATACCCGCAACATGCCTGTGAAGTTTTGGGTTTCCAGTGCCAGGTTCAATCTCTGCACTTCAACTGCTTGCAATCCCAAGTGCAACTTACCTTTCTAATTCCACATTGAACTATTATATTAATTTGAAATTCTTTGTTTTTTATTAATTTTTTCTTTAATTTTTGCTTTTAATAATTCACCATACCTCTTTTATAATTACCTGGTAAATGCGCAATTTTCTTAACGTCACGAAATAAAACATATATTAGTTGTTTCACTCTTGCATATGATTTGTTTGTTTGGGGCAAACAACGTTGCAACTGACAAGAAATTTCTCTTCCTTATTTTTTCTTTAAAAATTACAAAAATTCCTTAAAATCGGCTAACTTTTTACAACAAATTTAATAAAAATTTTGTTTGACCTTTGGCACAATTTTAATTACAAAACATTTTTTAAGCTGTATTCTGAAGTTTGCTGCACTATTATCTGTAAATACAAGCGAAAAATAAGATTTAGTATATTAACAAAAACGCTACAACGGCAACGCTGTTCAATATAAAATTGTTGCTAATGTGTTAGTGTACAAATTGTGTTAGTATTTGTTTCTGTCAAGCATTTCTTGCTGGGTAAATATGTTAGCAATAAGGCAATGACGTCGGCAGAGTAATATGACAAATTTGCTTATTGCTTTGGGTATGGGAACACGTATTTATGTTAATTCACAATTTTAAAATAATCAAATAGGAAGGTTGTAAGCAAAGAGCATCATTGTAACGAAACAAAATTTTTTTAAGAGTTCTAATAACTATATTTCTATTAGTTTAAAAACTTCCTCTATAACTTAATCCTTGTCTTACGATAGAAAATCTAAAAGCAAAACAAATTTGGTACAATTAATTACTATTTTATATTCGCGCTTTTTCTTTTAAATCAAACCACAAATGACAACCGAATTTGACGTTTTATGTGTGCCAAGGTACATTTATTTTACTAGGTAGTGTCGTCCGCCCAGCCGGTTTGTAGTTGGACATGTCAAAAGTTGTTTATATTTTACATTTTTTGTTTACGAATTAAAAAAAACACTAACAACAAGCATATGCAGAACAAAGAGAGCGTTTGTTTTTAGAGCAATTATCTTTTAATTTGTCTTTCTATTTTTGACATTTCCAACCACAAAGCAACAATAAAATGCCATGTTGTTTTTACAAATGTTGTATTTGTTGTAGAGCCGCTATTACCTAGTACAATAAATGTACCTTTTATTGGTGCCAATAAACATATACAAAAAAGTGATATCTACATTAAAGATAAAATAATTTTGACTTTTGCTGCACTATATGTAAACATATTTATTGGTAATCTAAATATAAATCATTTTTCATATATTGAATGTTTTTATAAATATTTATTCAATAATATATGTTAAAAGAAGCAAGCTAAAGATGTTTAAAAAGCAAACAAAAAATTAATAAATAAGTTTGTTGTTGCTAATATACATTAAAAGAAAACACTTATTTTTTAGTTTTGAAAAAATTTATTTAACAAACTTTATGTAAAACAAAAACTAGCTTAAAGGTATGTTTATACTACGACGTGCACAAGTCATATTGAATGTCAAAATCGCATTCAAACTTGTATATGTTACATACATGTGACATGTTGTTGAACAGAAAACTAAAATACTTAACAGCTGATTTTTAAAGTTTTCTGAGGAAAAAGCATAGGGAGAGATAGATTAAAAAAAAGTTAAAGTTATGGCAAGAGAGAAAAAGGCTACAAGGAAGTCGGACTTTGTGGAGCCAAAAAAAATTTGCATCGTAAGGAGAGTGGACATGGTTTTACGTCATTGAATACAGACTGTCTTTCTTTATTAAAATTGCTATAATTTATATTGGAAGTCTGCACTTACACGAGCTAATTTCTTCTGGTCTCTTGACGTATGTAGTTGGAAATTAAAGTTAGCTACTCGGGGAATTTTGTTGTTTGTTTTTACATTTGAAATTGTTAATTGACCCAATAAAGTAATTAACATATAAGCCCTGCTCATTGTTAATAATATGTATTAATATATGCAATTATTATTTAAAACACATTTCAAAAGTTTCTATTCAAGAAAAAATTGTTGTAAACAAATTCGTTTTAGGGTATTTTTGAACTTTTCATTACCTGAAACATGCACTTACAAGATTCTCTTAAAAAACCATAGCACGCTGGAAAAAATTAAACTTTTTCCAAGAAACCTTCTTTCCACTTGTTATAAATAATTACATGTAAAATTTAAATTGAAAATTTCAACATTATTGTATGTTTTTTACGTGTGTGCATACAAATATTTAAAAATAATTTTAGAATACCCCTCGCACCAAACAAAGTGATCATGATTTTTTAAGTACGCTTTCACTAGCAAACAAAATAATTAAAAGAAGGTAAAAAGAGCAATAATTCAAATTTCAATTCATTTTTCACCAAAGAGTTTGGAAATGAGTTTAAATTGCAATTTTGCTCTTAAAAAATGTATTGAGCGGTAAACCCCAAATCCTAAATGTTAATATTTCTTTTCTTTTTATCATACTAAAAACATCAAGGGTTTTTGTTTTTCTTGTCGTGGTTAACATAGTTATGGAAATGTTCAAATTTTACTCTTTAACCTAAGATGTAGGTAATACAGCAAATATTACCTACAAAAGTTCAAAAAGTAACTTTTTTATTTTTAAAAATCTAACTAAAAGCTAAAGTTACCATCGCTGAAAATATCTGTTGTCAGAAAGTTTTATATATCAAATAGACCGTAAGTTATATACACACCAACACCAGCAATATCGCACCAACACCAACTCAAAGGCCAATGCACTAGACAAAACGTTGCATAATTTAATTCTTTGTAAAATCAATATTTTATTTAAAAAAACTGTGCCTTGTGCGCAAGTTTAATAAACTGAACTTCCACACAAATAGTAACATTTTTCCTAAGAATTAATCCAAATAATATTTAAGCTTAATTAAGTATTACTAAAATATTATAAACAATCAATAATATTTTTCCTAAGAATTGATCTAAATAATATTTAAGCTTAATTAACAATTAAGTATCACTAAAATATTGTAAACAATCAAAAATATTTTTCTTAAGATTTGATCTAAATAACATTTAAGCTTAATTAACAATTAAGTATTATAAAAACAATGTAAATCAAATTAAAAGATCAGAAATAAATTGGCAATTAACTGAGAAGTTGTTTTTTACTATTAAACCTTAAAGATAACATATTTGGCGCAGTCGTATAAGACAGTTGCGGAATCGGTTCGGTGGCAATAAGCTAAAACAGTGAAAAAAGGGAAAGAATATCGTCATTAACAAAGAAAAGTGAACAATTAAAAAAAAAAGAGAGAATATCCACAGTGAAAAAAAGGAATATCATCACATATAACCAGTATAAAACAATTTGTAGTAAAAGGGGAAAGAATATCCTCATAAATAAAGAATAGTAGACAATTTTTAGAAAAAGGGGAAAGAATATCCTCATAAATAAAGAATAGTGAACAATACTTAGAAAAATGAAAAAATTATGCTCTGTGAATAAAAGAAAATATATCTTAATACAAAAATAAACTATTTTACACGAGTTAAAAAAATAATAATAATATAAATAAAAGACCAAAAACATTTCTTCAAAAAAAAAAAATATAAAAACGGTGAAAGAATATCAAACTCAGCATAGGACACTGAATTTGAAGTCAGCCGAGCCGAAACCGTTGGATTTCAATTTATTTCAATCCACTCCTGCTTTTCTTGCAAGCTCTTAAAAATAAGTATAATTATTTACTAAATGTTTAAAAGAAAAGCAAAAACTGTAGCTTTATCGAATTTACAAAATAAAAAAAAAAGAAATCAAAAAGCCCTGAAACAATACCTATACAGTGGCTCTCATTAATATTCGGTATTTAGTTTTCGTTGTTGAATTCCTTCATTTTTAAATAAAATTTATGGTATTTTCAAAAATGTTCTATAAAATAATAAACCTATTCATACCTCTTTTCTGTGTTATACAGTTTTTATATACATTAAACAAATCAAATTATAAAAATTGAAATGCTCAAACATATCACAAATATATGCCTCATTAATATTCGGTTTTTTCATCCTGCCGAAAAATACAACCAAGTAATTTTGCAACTGTGCAAAAATGTCTGATATAACGGACAAATTGAACTTTAAGAAAGTCGAGTTATTGGCTTTGTAACGTTTTTTGTTTGATTTGCTTGTGTATTATGAGCAATGGATAGTAAAGGTGAAAATACTTCATTGGGGAAAAGAGAATTGTTGATTTTTCATTATAATAATGGAAAAATGTACAAAAATATTTTTAAGTATTTAATATGAAGCGTAATACTGCCGGTGACATTGTTCGAAGATACAAAAACGGAAGCCGCATTGATTTAAAAAAAACAATCCGGTCAGCTTTAAAAATTAACCGAAGTGGAAGAGCGCTTTATTGTTAGAAAAATTAAGAGTAATCCGCGCTTAAGTGCTACTAAAATCATGAAGTTAAGGAGGAATTAAATAAGACTTTATCTACAAAAACAATACATCGAGTCATTTAGAGGCATGGGTACAATGGCCGAGTTGCTCGTAAGAAGCCGTTCCGGAATTTAAAGAATAGGAAATATCGACTCAAATTTGCAAAGGACCATATAAAAAAGACAAAAGTTGGTGGAAAGACGTTTTTTTCCTTGATGAAACCAAATTCAACATATTTGGTAGCGATGGAATAAGAATGGTCTGGCGTTAACCCAGTAAAGAATTGAAAGCAAAGAACATTACTTCCAGAGTGAAACTAGTGTTTATTGAAGGCACAATGAAGAAGGATATATATATACTTAAAAATTTTACGGTAGAATTTGAAGCAGTCTACCGAAAAAATGGGATTTTCTTCGAATTATATCAAGACAACGACCCCAAACATAAAGCCCATGTTGTTAGCGAATGGTTGCTTTACAATTACCCAAAAGTGATTGACACACCTGAACAATCCCCTGATATTAACCCAATAGAAAATTTATGGGATCATTTGGATCGCCAAGTGCGTAAAAGTCATATTTCATCCATAAATAAGCTTAATAAAAGACTGCAGAAAGAATGGTATAAGATCAGTGTAGAATATTTAAAAAAATTAATTATAATATGGCTAACCGTCTAACAGAGAGATATTAGTTTTATCCGTTTGACATAATATTGAAAGAGTTTAATTTAATTTCACAAAAAAAAACCGAATATTAATGAAGCCTGAATTTTGATAAGTTTTAAATTTTTGTCCTTTAAAGCATATGTTTGTTAATGCTTTATACTCTAAGAATAAATTAATTTCATTTCGAGAAATACATTTTCCTTGCCAAAACATAAAATTACAGGTTTTATTCACCGTCTTTCTGAATTTCTCGTTTAAATAACTCGAAATAAAAATACCGAATATTAATGAGAGTCACTGTATATATATAGAAAAATTACATTGTCAATCTCAATATTTTAGTCTACAAATTTTAAAATTAAAATGCAACATCAAGATTTAACACAAACTCAATCCACTTCCCACACTACACAGCAAAATCAATTCCAATCCTATCCGAACTTGCGAGAAATCTTTAACTCCTTAAGAATTCCGGATGTTATTAAAGATCTTCCCAGTTTTGACGGGAATCCTTATCTACTATACGATTTTATAACTAACGTTCAAGAAATATACTTATGTCAAATTATACTTAGGGCAACCAGTAATAAAATTGTAGGGACAGCAAACGAACTATCGAACACATATTTAACACAGTTAGATTGGGCTTAAATCAAAAATAATTTAATATCAGCCTTTGCAGACAAAAGGACTGAAACAACACTGATCAAAGATCTTCATAATATTAGCCAAACTGATCGAACACTCGAACAGTTCCACGGAGATATTATTGAAATCCAAGCAGAACTTCTAACTTACGTCCTGATCAATGAAAAAGATCAAAAAGTTATCAATGCAAAAAGGGAATTATTCTCCGAAATGTGTTTGAACGCATTTCTTTCTGGACTCAAAGACCTATCAGGCGCTACGATTCGTGCTATGCTTTCAGACACCTTACCAACAGCACTTACTTATTGCAGAAAGGAGAAAAACATTACGTCAGTAAAACAGGTCCAAAAAACACACAAGCCATGTCATCCAAAAACTTCACCACCATATTATAAATTCCAGGGACCATACTATGGACAAAGACAGTTAAACAGACCTCAATTTAATCGTTATTTCAACAATAACAATTTGACTCACAGTAATCATAATATTAGAAACGATATTATGCCTGTTAAAATAGAACACGTCTTTCTCATACAATATCGGGTATAACCAAACAATACTTTCAGCCAAACTCAAATTTCCATAACATTAATCAAACTAAAAACTACCCAAACCTCCATAACATTAATCAAACTGAAAACTATCCAAAATTCTATAGCAATAATCAAACTAAAAATTATCCAAATTTCCATAACATAATCAAATCAACAATCATCCAAATCGCGGGTCTCTAATCATTCCTAACATTGATGACACCTAAAATTTTCAAGCATTAGCCTCGAAAATTCCACAGGTCATATAGATATAAACAAGCATGGGACAAAACTACCATTCATACTGATATCATCCTTATTTGGTCGATCCCTAAGATCCTAATTGACTCAGCAGCCTCTTAATCATTTATTAACCCCGAATTTGTACCTTTAAAGGACCAAATAACTTGTCAATCAGTAACTATCACTACTATATCTAATAAATAAACATTAAATTCAAAAACTTACATACCAATATTCAGAGAATTTAATGAAAAAAATACTTCGACGGGCCTTTAGGAATCGATATGTTACAAAAACTCAAAGCAAACGTTGACTTACGAAATAATTTGTTGATAACACCAAACTGCACCATTTCTTTGTAAATGAAACCAAAGACAACTTCACTTAAGTATATAGTACAGTTAACTCAAAAAACATTCTAAAACTTCCAGTCGATATCGAAAATGTTAAAATCCTTGTTAATCAAACAAAGATTTCACCAAAATCTGAGATTTCCGAAAGCATTTACATTTCAGATAATTTGCATATTAACATTGAAGTAATAAGTAAATCAAATTACGATCAAATTCTACACCTTGAGCAACCCATAAAAGCAGACCCTTATGACTCCTCAAACTACGTGGAGCTCAATTACATTAATCCAGAATATTTTGGAAATAGACATAAAATTCTCACTACGACTACAGCATTTAAACTCTGTCGTCAATTCAATTCGGTGTTTTACAAAGAAAACCAAAACCTTTCATTTACAAATCAAATTAAACACACCATACAAACAACATACGAAATACCAACATACACTAAATCATATCGCTACCCTTACATTCATAAGGATGAAGTAAGGAAACAAATAGGTAACATGCTAGAACAAGGCATAATAAGACCGTCTTACTCGCCCTGGAGCACTCCCGTATGGGTAGTTCCAAAGAAAAAAGATGCCAGCGGAAAACAGATATGGCCCCTTGTTAGTGACTACCGCAAATTAAGCGAAAACAGTTTCGGACAGATACCCTCTACCGAATATCACAGATATTCTGGATAAATTAGGTTAATGCATGTACTTTCCAACACTAGATCTTGCCAGCGGATTCTATCAAATCGAAATGGATCCGAAAGATGTCCAAAAGACTGCTTTCACAGTGGAAGGTGGGCATTACGAATACATAAAGATGCTATTTGAACTGAAATATGCCCCCTCTACTTTTCAGAGGGTAGTGGACAATGGTAAAAGATTTTATAGGAAAAATATGTCCAGTTTTCTCGACGACATAATTATATTTTTCTACTTCTCTGGAGGAACATGTTAAAAATTTGAGACAAGTTTTTGAAAGATTAAAAACAGCTAACTTAAAAATACAAGTAGACAAATCTGAGTTTTAAGAAAAGAAATTGCATTCCTGGGGCATTCTGTCTAACAGAGGGCAATCAAAAATTTTCCAATACCTAAAACACCAAAAAAAAAATCAAAAATCGCAAAAATTGTTAAGCCTTTGACAATGTGTCTAAAGAAAAACAGCAAAATCAATTTCAACCAAAACTATAAAAATGCATTTGAAACATGCAAAAATATATTATCCAATGATCCTATTCTTCAGTATCCAGCTTTTTCTAAGCCATTCGTTCTTACAACTGATGCTGGCGGAATTGCTATAGGAGCTGTTTTATCACAAGGCCCAATTGACAGTGGTAGACCAAAATACTATGCTAGCCGTACATTATGCGATTCCGAAATCAACTACTCTACTATAGAAAAAGGGTTATTAGCAATCGTATGGGCAACCAAATATTTTCGCCCATACTTATACGGTCGGCAGTTTAAAACTGTCACTGACGATGAAACTGGAAGAATTCGACTATGAGATACATTACAAAAAAGGTACACAAAATACTAATGCCAATGCTTTAAGCAGAGCCAAAATTGATGTAAACCACATAAATGTCGATACTAACGTTAATAATTCTAATCAAGGCACCCAAGGTACTACAATTTATTCTTCCAATGAAAACTTCGAAGATATCAGAAAGACCTCTTAATGAATTTAACATACAATAGATTTTAGAGAAAACTGAATTGGGAATCCAATAACGTTAGAAACTATATTCAGAAATAGGCAAAGGCGTGTTATAAGACGACCCCATTTTAATGAAGAAATAATGACTATATATACCGAAGATAACATCTTTAGGACAGTACAGGACACCTATACAAAATACTTTTCACTTGGCAAACTTTTTAAGTTACTAAGATTTAAAGAAATTTTAGAAGATATCAGACAAAATGATGATCAAGAAAAGTTGATAAAAGAGCACCATGAAAATAGTAATCAGAGAAGCATAATCGAATGCTACGAGCATCTTAAAAGGAAATATGTACTACTTTCCCTATATGAAAGTATTAATAAATAAAACAATTAATATTTGTGACAAGTGTCAAACACTTAAATATGATAGGTAACTTATGATTCGATTGCGATTCATTACTCTTTTTTAACGACTTTCGCTTGGTTTAATTGACCTCACAACAAAATTGTCGATTTTGCTATTCAGTAATACTTTTAACGATTTTGGTTGTTGCCTTAAATCACTTGTTATAGTTAGCAAGTTGCTAATCGTTAAAAAAGCGACTATAATTTTTGCGTTGTTAAGTTTTTCGACGAAACGAACGACCTACAACATGTGTATGTACATTTATACATACATATAAGCATACATGTAAAAATATATACATATTCGAACACAAAATAAATATGTAAATAAACTAAAAACAGTTTGCTTTCAATTTAATTAAATTAAATATTATTGTTTTACTAAGTATAACTAAGAGCATTTAAAACTTATTTTAAAAACAAATCTCTTGTTAAAAAAATTTACAGATAAGCATATGTTTTGACAGTATTCAAGAAGAGGTAACCGCAATTCTTCAACCAAAACAATTACTATGCCTTTCTTAATGTCAAACTCCATACATGCATATTAGATAACACGCATTCATGTGTAAATTGACATTCTAGAAATAAACACATGCATGTGCTTTGATTGAGTTCACATGTTTTTATTCTTCTCTTTCATGTATTTCGTATATTTGCTGACGGAGATGCCACACAATTTCAATTTGTCTTGTAAGAAAATTAAAAATGTTTAATATCGTTAAATTTATGTTAGTGAATCACATAATTGTTACTGAAAACAACTAAAAATGACGACTTATATAACAATTGTTGTATTGTTTAAAGTTATTGAATCGCACTACAGAAACACCATCTAAGCCATTAGACATATTGCATATCGATACTTGCACAATGAATAACCACCAAAATTTAACAATTATCGATTAATTTTCCAATTTCGCGGCAAATAGTATGACAGTAATTAAATCACTTAAAACTTTTATATGCTCATACGGTATTCCCAAAAAAATCGCTTGCGATCTAAGCTCAGAGTTTACGAGCAACATCTTTAATGAATTTTGAAGACAATATGATATCGAACTTCATTATACATCTTTTGAAAAAAACTAGTAGCTACTCACCTGTAGAAAGACTTCACTCTACGTTCATTGGAATTTACAGAATAATTTTGAAAGGCAAAAAGGTTAATGGGTTAGAAATTGACCACGAAGAAATGATTACAGAGGTAGTAATAACTTATAACAACTCAGTACATTCTACTAGTATATTAACACCTTTTTAACTTTTTCTTGGGCGAACATACAAGTTCGACAAAAACGTAAAATTTGACAATGAACATAATAACCTTAGGAAGCTCAACGAATTCCAATAAACATTGTTTCCAAAAATTAAAGAATAAATAGAATCTTCCGCCTTGAAACGCATAAACATATTGAATACCTCCAGACAGGACCCCGAAATTAGACAAATTAATGACACTATATACTGGAAAAATTGCAGAAGGAATAAAATCACCCCAAGATTTTCCACACATAAAGTAAAAGACGATAACCTTTATACAATAACTACAACTAAAAAATACATAAATCCCGCATTAACAGGAAACAAAATTTTTTTCTTTTTAGGGCCAAGTTAATTTCTGCACAATATCTTGAGATTCGCGACTTATTAATAATAAATTCATTCTACCAATAAATCTAGGATCAGCATGGCATGTCACAAGCTATAGCAATCTTAATTATATTGGTAATCTAAAAAAGTATAGGGAAAACATTGACAAAATCAACAACACAGTTTAAGCCTTCGAAAAAATAGTGCAACAAAAAGTTATACGGACACAACAAAAATAAAACTGAAAGAATTGAAACTAAAATTAAGTAGTTTGATGACGGAACGCACCAAACGTCGCCCAAGAAATAAATCGTCAAATTGGAGAACTGAAATCTAATAATGAAATAATTAAAAATCCCATGGAAAGAGATCATAAATTTTATATGAATACGGTTGCGATTCTCTAATAAACAAACCACATTCATGAGGTACAAGGAACCATAGAATTTTTTTTAACTAAAATACAAATCAAACTAACTACCTTGTGCACAGAAACCACAACTAGAGAAATGCAATACCTCAATCAAATAAACTACAACATTGACATACTTACTAGTCACATAAATTACATTTTAGAGGCCATTATTCCAGCAAAACTTAATATAATTCCTAAACTAATTTTATATCCAGAAGAAATTAAACACATTAGAAGACACTTAGAAAATTCAACCATTAAAACGAAATCTGTAGAAAACATAAATGAATTACTTGGACTTCGAGCTTACTATAATGAATCCAATATTAGTTTTAACGTTCACATTCCCAACTTCGATCTCAATCCCTTTAATATTATCATATTATTCCCTTACCTATCAATAAAACAAAAATTATTGTTACAGAATCTTATATAATATTAAATGAATTTAAGATTATGCTTACTTTGGAAAAATGTCCAAAAATAGAAAATATTTTCTTTTGTTCTAAAATTAAAAAAGGAGAAAATGCCTTAAACTCTAGTTGTATTGGTCATATATTTTAAAAACCAGGGTGCAAGGTGCGTTGTAAATGACATCGTTGACGCACAATCCATTTGGCAGCCGGAACCTAACTTAATTTTATTCTATAATATACCAAAAACACAAATAGAGACGACTTGCAACATCAACAAATATTCATTGAATGGCACAGGTGTAGTACATAGAGAACTGCGAAGTATGCGTAAATAACATTACCTATAGTGATGATATAAACACTTTTTGGGAAGACATATATATTGCTCCATTATTTATCTCCGAAATTTACGCCTCATCTGAGATTAAAACAATGACATTAAAAAAGCTATCAGATTACAATTTCAACCAGCAAAATAAAATCCTTTCAATATCATCCACACTAACCTTGCAGAACGGCATCGAATCACTTATATGGGTTATTCATTTTATTTAAACAGTAACAGTAACTATTCTAAAAAGGATGTATGCAACTCAAATTAAATAAGCAATCCTAAATGAAGTTCCAGTCTCTTCGTTCACTTCGCCTCAATCTGGGCAGGGAGGAGTTACATACACACCAAAAGCAATATCGCACCAACACCAACTCAAAGGCCAATGCACTAGACAAAACGTTGCATAATTAATTCTTATTTTCATTTGGAAATTTTTCAATATCATTTGGAATTTTCTCAGCTTAAATGAAAAATGGTGAAGTACTTTTCTATATACATTCTATAACCTTCTTAATAATTGCTTGCTGTTATGGTAACAGTAGACCATCTGTGGGTGTTTTGCGTTTGGTCACACTTACCTATCCAATAATAAAAGACTGTAATATTAAAATTATATTCCTTCAATAAACATGACAGATATCAGGCAGTCTACCTACATAATACCATTTTTAAATAGACACCATCCTAACCGACAAAACTACCTGAACCCACCACTATGCAACAAACACCTTACACTATTTAACCAGTACTAATCAATACGCGGCTTGAAAATGATGTCTTTACATCGAAAGCGCTCGCCAATCGTATCAAATAAACAGCCAGTGACGACGGTCTTCTACGAAAGGTATGACAACAGTATTTTATTTACTGGCGGAATAAATCCAATTAACTTAATACCAAAATAAAATTTATTTAATTAAGTTAGCACCATTAGCATTTTAGGATGTTCAATTGTGGTTTTTTGCGTTCCAGCAATTTCGGACCACTATGTCACATTCAGAGAGTAATTTCTTTTTTACTCTCAAAAGTCCGAACTATTTTGTTATGCATCTGGAACAGACCTATTATTTTGCCATAAGTTATACAACCCTTATCTTTCGTCTTTTGAACAACTTTACAAGGTACATTTATTTTACTAGGTAGTGTCGTCCGCCCAGCTGGTTTGTAGTTGGGCATGTCAAAAGTAGTTTTTTTTTTACATTTTTTGTTTACGAATTTCAAAAAACACTTACAACAAGCATATGCAGAACAAAGAGAGCGCTTGATTTAAGAGCAATTATCTTTTATTTTGTCTTTCTATTTTTGACATTTCCACTCACAAAGTAACAATAAAATGTCATGTTGTTTTTACAAATGTTGTATTTGTTGTAGAGCCGCTATTACCTAGTAAAATAAAAAGTATATAAAAAGTAGCATATCAGATCATTACTCAGTTTTTTGTTCGGTATATGAAAAAATAAATAATCAGGGTAGGGAAAAAGTAAAGTTAATCTCGCAGGAACAGCAATTATGCAATTACAAAATTAATAAACAAATTCGAGAAACAGACTGGAATAACATAATTAGCCAAGCAACAAATGCTAATAACGTGTGTAATAAAATCAAAGACAAATTTAACGAAATATATAGAAATTTAACAACAACAAAACAAAAATTAAGCAAAAAAGATCCAAAAATCCATGAATTAGTGAAGAGATAGTTAAGTATTGTGACACTAGGGATAAACTTTTCAAGAAGTGGCGATATAATCGCAATAAAATAACACATTAAAAAGAATTTAAAACTTTTAGAAATTTTGTAAATAAAAAGATTATATTTGAAAAAAATAAGTATTTAAATAGTATTGACACCTTTATTATGAAAAGTTTTAACAATGAAAATTTAAATATAATATTAGATAAGTTTGCATCGAACTTTTGTACTAACATTATAAAGCTTTTACACACCTGCAACATAAAAACAACCGAAACCTTTGGAAGTACCCTTCAGAACACGATATACGTTGAACCTACAAATGAGCACGAAATGTATGGTATCTTAAAATCAAAAACAAAACAACAAAATTAAGACAGCAGAATTAAATTTTATGATTACGTTGAGACATCAAAAACAAAATTAAATTTAAAAGCTAGTATTGATCAAAGTAATAAACAATGGTTTAATTTTAATAACAATGAGAAAATGGTATTAAAAATTTTCATTAGCAAATTGCCTAATAAGCCGAAATTATTATTTCAATCAAGAAATCCTCATTTTTTAATAAAAGCGAAAGAAATTCTTTTTAAAACTAATTATTTTTATGTAAGTAAGTTTCAAAGTTCACAATTTTTACAATCTTCTTCTTTTAATGTTTATAGTAATCAAAATAATTCATGTCCAAATAATGATCAGTATAATTCAAGAAGTTTTGGTGAAAATAATTTTATTAATAATAATGAATCTCGTAATAGTACTCTTGAAAATAGTGATAACTTTGTAAACCATAATTTTAGAGAAAGATTTTATAACAATGGAGATTTTAATAGAGGATATAGTAATAAAAATAGAAATTTTGTTCAAAACTTTGACGACAATGGTGGATATTTTAACCAAAATGGAAATTTTAACAAAGAACGAAATTATAGTAAAAGAGGCAACAGAAGTCAAAATAGTAAAATAACTTCAAATAGCAGTGCACAAAATAGTGTAAAAAAAACAATTCCAATGGACATTGATTGTACTGAAATGTCAAATTTTCAGTTGCAAGCCGAAAAATTTTCCCTGCATTGTAGTTAAGTCTCAGTCTGTCTCTATTAAATTATTAATATGTAGTTACAAGTTCAGCAACTACTCTTATAAAAAACCTATTATATAATACTTTTAGATAAAACTTAGAAAAAAATTTTTTCCAAAACAGTTACAAATACAAAAGTTACAATTCCGTTTTTCAAAGAATTTAATTTACCAAGTAACAAAATGGAAAAGCTAGAAACAGAAATTTTAAATAATCTTGATGGTATATTAGGGGATAACATTTTAAGAACCCTAAGTGCAAAAATGGATTTTAAAGAAAACTTAATGTTGACTGAAAATGCGAAAATTTCCCTAATATTTGAAAAAGCTGCGGAACCATATAGCGAAAATGACATATCCTATTTTAAGGATATAACTGTAGATATAAATTTCAATGAATAGAGTATTTACCCCACAAATTTAAAAGAGAATATTTAAATAATGAGGAAATAATGGAGTTAACTAAACTTATTAGAGAGTTTAAATCCGTATTTTATATTGAGGGTGAAAATTTATCTTCTGTTAGAAAATATGAACATAAAATTCCTACCATTAATGGTATTCTAGTGTATCGTAAAACATATCATAAAATATATGAAATGTGGAATTCAGGTATTAAAACCAAGTCATCAACCCCATATAATGCTCCAATTTGGATTGTACCCAAAAAGGTAAATAACTCTAAAAAACAGAAATGGAGAGTAGTAGTAGACTACAGAAAACTAAATGACGTAACAATTGAGGACAAATTCCCAATTCGAAATATAAAAATTCTATTAAAAAAGTTAGGAAGTTCTCAATATTTTAGTACACTCGACTTGGCGAAGGAATTTCATCAAATTCCAATTTTACCTGAAGATAGGCATAAAACGGCATTTTAAACTCCAATGGGACACTATGGATTTACACGTATGTCTTTTGGATTAAAAAATGCACCTGTATCCTTTCAAAGACTGATAAACGAGGTACTTCATGATTTTATAAATAATATTTGCGTTGTATACCTAGATGATATTTTAATATTTTCCACGTCACTTCAAGAGCATATCGTATCCTTGAAGAATATTTTTAAAAGATTATCCGACTACAACCTTAAAGTACAGGTTAATAAATGCAATTTCTTTAAAAGAGAATCTGAATATTTAGATCATATAAATACTCAATCCTGATAAAATTAAGGTCATTCAAAAAATCCCATTACAAATAACTATTAAATAAATTTGATCATTTTTAGGCTTGTCTGGTTTCTATCGAAAATTTAATAATGATAATAGCCGAATAGCTCTTCCAATCATATCGTATTTAAAAAAGGGATCTGTTATTGATACTAATAATCAGAATTTTAGTGATTCCTTTAATAAATTAAGGACAATTTTGTGCACTAGTCCAGTTTTAACATATCCTTATTTTAAAAAATTATTTGTTATAACCACAGATGCTAGTATGGGAGCCTGCTTTCACAAAATGGACAGACATCCCATTTCCTATACGTCTCGAACATTAAATTAACATGAACTAAAATAACGTACAATCGAAAAGGAATTATTGATAGAAAATTTAAAATTCAAACGGATCATCAATGGTTAAATTCCTTAAAAGAACCAAATATAAAGCTACAAAGATAGAAGCTTAATGAATATGATTTCGGAATAGAATATATTAAGGGCAAGACAAATAAAGTAGCAGATTACCTTAGTCGCTTGGAAGTTAACATTTTACGAGAAGAAAAAAATCCCAGGGGGGTTACTCTGTATTACGATGCGTAAGAAAATCTGAACGAAAATGAAAAATTGATACTCTTGAATGCGATTGTACGCTTGGCTTTCGCATTTTTTACTTTTCTCATTCGCAATTGTGGTAGCACTGCGCATGTCAAAAATATTTTATACACACAAATACTTGCGACAACCAAAGAGCAAACGCAAAGAAAGAAAAAGATGTAAAATTTTTTACTTTTGATCAAAATTAAATTAACGAAACAAAATATATAAAAATTGTCACGCACAACCATAGTATTCATACTGTGTTTCAATTTTCGGTTACAGTATAAATGTTGACTTCTAACTGGTCTAACCATTTGGATATGAGTGACATTCACTGCACCAATCACGCCCCAGTTATTTTAATGTAGCGCCTAATTTTATCATATTCGGAATCGATGTCGATCGCCTTGCAACTTTCAGCTCATGTTGTATACTATTTAAAACATAAACAAACGCGTCTTTATTAAGACGAAAATATTGCACAAAACTAAAAAAAAACAAATTCTTTACAACATTTTTCACAACAAATTATTTGATTCCTACGGTCACTTAATGAGAGTATATCGCACCTACTACTTCTTAAGATTCTTCTTGTAATTCGTGCAACAGGTTCGTTGTCGTCTGCCATCCATATCGCTACGGAATCCATCACAGTTTTATTTTGCACTAATGATATTTATAAAATATTAATAAAATAATATTATAATAATAATATTTATAAAATTACTCACAAAAGCTTTAAGTTTGTTTTGAAATGTAATTTATTTTTTCTTATTTTGACAGTTCATAATAACGATGTTATTCAGTGTTGCATACATTAAAACAAAAATCGCAAACGTGTTTGCGAAAGAGTTACACAGTACCAAATTATACTCTTAACGCATTTACCTTTCGCATCGAATTTGCTTTCGCATCGCAATACAGAGTAACTCCCCAGTTCTGCTTTAGCTACAATTCATAGAAGGAATGAAAATTTAAATTATCATATTTTTATTTCTGATGATCATATTTTTATTTCAATTTATATAAGAATCAAATTATCATTTCGTTGGAAAATACCTTCAAATACGAAGCTAAAATTTTATTTAATAAAAGTGTAAGACACATACATAATTACATTAAATTATTACTTTGAGAAAAAGTTACTACAATTAAAAAAATCCAATTTTTTCTGCTAATTTCGAAATTTATAAAAATTTGCAAGATATTCTAGTTCATTATTTTTCTAATGTACCTGGAATGAAGTTTGTGTGATGTACTAAATTTATAAAATATATTTTACATAAAGAAAATCTCTTGATTATACCAGAAAAATTTCATAATGATAAGAATTACAGGGGAATTGAGGAAACATTCATGGAATTGAAAAATATTGTATATTATCCAAACTGAAATAAATTCATAAACTTAATTATAATTGTGTTTTACGCAATATGTGCAAATTTGATAGACAACCTGTTAAAACTAGATTTTGTGTAACTGGAACTCCTATAAAATCTAACGAAATTATTTGTATGGATATATGGTTCTGAAATAAAACTTTAACCTATAGATAAACTTACGAAGCGTGTATCCGTACATTATTTGAGCGATAAACACTCGTTAAGATTATCGAAAAAAAAACAGGGAAAGACCTGCTATTATAGGAAAACCAAATAAAACTGTAGCAGACAATGAATTTAATACCGCTATGATTAGAGATTTATTAAGATCGGAGAATAAAGATTATCAAATATTGAGCGTTTTCATCTTATGTTAAATGAACATATTTAATTGTTTAAATTAGGTAAACGTGATCAAGATATTGACGATAAGGCTTTAGTATATAAAACTGTTTAAAAATATAACGATACAATTCATAATACCACAGGTACTAAACCTAATGAATTATTACACAATACGGTTTATAAATCGATCTGGCAAAACTTACATAATGTTATACATGAAAAGAAAATTTAAAGGATTGCGAAAATAAACAAAGCCCATTTCTCGTTTAGCCGCAATTTCTTAAATTCTTCATATTGTTGCACTTTATTGTTTATTATTATTTAAAGAACTTCCGCCTTAATATGTCCCAGAATAAATACTCTCTTTATGCATAGATCATATATAGTGAAAATATGTAGGTTGTGGAAATTTTTCTGTAAGTTTGGGAAAATATATATTATATATATTATATATATTTTTAATATATATATATTATATATATTTTTAATACTCTATTTAAAATTGCTTAAAATTAATGTATATATACATAAATGGAAATTAAGTTGATAAGAGATATTATTTTGATAGATTTGTTACTTGGCTACATGCTTTAAATGAAATCTTTAGAGTCGTGCATTTAAGATGTTAAATTAAATAAATTTTTTTTTCTGTTAAGTCTAGATAAGTCTAGAACTTATACAATTACATTTAAGGAAATCATTTTTGTACTTACTCGTAATATCATGTAATCATTTTGGCCCACGTAGGCTTTTTGATTATAAATAAATGAAATAAAATGAAATGAAATGAAAATAAAAATGCACTGACAGCTCGGGACAGCTCTTCTTTACGTTGTTAGCTGCTTCAGTGGGCACGTTTACCGAAGAACCAATTTTTCCAAAATTTGGTGTGACCACTTTACTACCTACTTCAGACGTATTATAAAGCCAAACACCTAACGTTTTGATTATTGGAACACTTTCGTCCCTTCGCTATATAGCTCAATTTAATTTGTGTTGATTCGGTAATTTGTCCAACAGCTTCTTCACAAGATTCCATTATTGCACATTTATTTTGAATAATAAGTGTAAACTCGATTAGAGCTTCTGACTTGGAGAGAGTAAACTTTTCGCCTTACTTATAGCACGTTCTAAAATATCCTTCGGGCGACCAAGGAAATGCGAAGCGGCTTGATGGTTGTAGAGGGTCTTGCGTTCTGCCGGCGTTATTTTCATGTATTTTTCAATTTGATGGCTAGTGCAGACGTAGGGTAACAGATGATTAGAGTTGTTGTTAATATTAATGGAAGAAGGGACATCATTTTCATACAAAAAAATTTATTTTCGTTCTTGGAACTCTTATTCGATTTTTCTTTTCTCCTTTAATTGCTACAACTTTAACTTTCTTTGCCTTCCCAAACAATCACTAACGCTTTGAACACTCTTTGCTGCGTTTTATTTGTTTAAAACCGTAAATTTTGCTGTTGGTAATTGATAGGCAAACACAAAGGGACCAATCAATGACCCAAGTGGGCTGTGGCAACACGTCCGCCTGCCTGACCTAACCTAATTGATAGGCATTGTTGTTGTTAGTTGTGTTACGTGAGTATACGAATGAGCAGTGGTGTCAAAAACTTGTCTAGTTGGACGGATAATACGCATTCTTGTAGGAGCCCCAAACATATATTAATAAGGTGCTTTATAAAGTTGTGGGCCATAGCTGATTCGGCGACGAGAGCTCTGTTGATTCAGCAGTACTAATTGATGTCATTGTAATTTGAGCCGACGGAATTTGGTACGTTAAACCCGTATTGGCAACCACGAGTGATAGTGCGATTGATGTTAATGAAACTAATGGTGACGAGGTTGAGCCTCAAGACAATTTGCTTGGCCTGGGTTAGCAGCAGCAGAAGACCTGTTGTCGCAAAATTCGCAGTTCCAGTCGTAATCAGCCACATTGCTATCTACCCCCACGCAACCGTAATGATACCACATTTGTCACACATAACCATTCGGTTGTCGTCCAACTCGTTACACTTTCCACAATTATGTTGAGTATCCTCCAACATCGTGGTAGTTTTTACAAAATATTAGATTTTAGGAATTATTGCCTGGAGCAGCGTGAAAATTAATAGAAAATACGTTTAAAGAATCCTCAAAATAAAACACTCCTTTAATATAAAAACAATTTAAATTCAATTTATTATTTCACTTTAATATAATTAAAAAACTTGAAATAATTACAAATATCTACATAGATCAATTTATTAACGACCGGCGTGTGAGAGCGAGAAAGCGCGACCACTTTAAAAATTTATTATTTTTTCCGTCGCATTTGAGGTTTTTTACACTATTAGGAATTAATTTAGCAAATTCATGTAATTTTAATAAACATAAAATACATGTATGTATGTACCGTATGTTTTATATATTATTTTTTAAATATGTATAGAAAAAACAAGAAAGGACCGTTATTTTCAGGAGAAATAAATATAATAAAGAAAAGATAAATAATGAGATCAAACAAGCATACATATATATGGAGTAAATATGTTAATAAGAGAACAGCACTTTGGGTCATCAGCATTTTGGTTAACATTTCTCAGATTCTTTTTAGTCTAGTTTTAACATTTGTACACTACGCTTCCATCTTGAGTGCATTTGCTCAATGTGCAATCAGAGAAATCGTCATTACCTGCACAAGCCGAAATTACGTTGACTTGGTTACAGTTCTTAGCAACTTGACCAAACACTTCCTTGAAATGGTCTTTTCCGAAAATATATTACAAAAATACCTTATTGTCATTATTTCAGGTTTTTAAACATGTTCCCTATGGAACTCGGTTAAATACATGCTTATTAGACCGTTTGGTTATAATTATACCCTTCACCACAAAAAGTGGAAAAAGTTTATATATTAGTTTGTCATTCCGTGTGTAATTTCTACAATATCCATTTCCGACCCCACAAAGTATACATATATATTCTGAATTCTTATGCATAGCGAAGTCGATTTAGTGATGTCCGTCTGTCCGTCCGTGTTAGTGTTGAAATCAAGTTTGGCGAGGCACTAGATCAGCTATGTCAATCAATCAGACATAGTGTCGAAAGAGGTGCTATTGGAAATCAGAATGATCGGTCCATGTCCTTCGAGGCAGCAGGCAAAACATCACGCCTACCTTTAATTTGTTCATGTCATTTGCAACAATAAAGCTATTCTAATAAAAAAATATAAATATATCAGGCGATAGAGATTTTAAAAGTAAGAAAAAAACACCAAGTGAAAAAATTGGCGCTCGCCTATATTTTCCGAATTACTGGCTCTGAAATTTTCAAATTTTTTAAAATATCAATATACCTATTGTAGCGGTATCATCAGATTAAGCATTATTAAATATACATGTATGTCAGTTAAAATATACTACAAATATCCCATCTTATAAGCGATAAAGTTAAGAGAAATGAATACGCAAATGGATGCAATGAAACAACGCATCTCCGAGAAATATTATTTAGCTTTAAGATTACAAATAGTGGTTAAGAGTTAATATATAGGTTAAGTTTAGTTTAGTTCTGATATAGAAGTTGCACAATAAAGAGCTTATATAAAAATATCACGCTTCTTAGTTTTAAACAAAAAGTTAACCCACATGGGTATCAAAATGGTGACCCCGACGTCTAGCAAGTTAAATAAAATGCAAAATTAATAAATAAATTTAAGGGTTACTGCGAACCTACCAGTTAAATAATGTTAGCAATATTTTTTTTAAAGTTCAGAGTGATAACCAATTGGACGATTATGTAAAATACAGCATTATGCATGCATACATAAAGATTTCGCAAGAGATAATAACCCTCAAAAAAAAAAAATCAAAGCCATCCTACATTATTATATTATAATAAGTTAGTTAGTTAGGAGTGGCAGCCTCTCGCGACGAAGCTCACTTGAGCACAAACGAATGGCCCGTTGTGATACCACAAAGAAGGCGGCATAACTCCCATTACCCAGCCGAGAACCATGAGGATTCTCGGATGAACTTCGCTATGTCCCTTATAGAGTGGGATGATAGCTCCGTAAGAGTTCCAAGGAAAGGAGAGCCCAGAATTCTTAGTCTTCTTCAAGCCAGGGATGGGCAGTGGCACAGGAGGTGCAGTACGGTATCTTCCTCATCCTCCGAGCCACAGCTACGGCAGAAATCATTAAAAGGCAGACCAAGTCTTTCAGCATGCCTACCGATTAGACAGTGTCCAGTAAGTACCGAGACCGTGATACTTATGGATTTTCTGTCCAGTCTGAGTAGCTGCCTGGTCCGCTTGAGGTTTAGCGTAGTCCACAGTTGTCTGGAGACACAGCAGGAACTTTCATCTACCCATAATTTGCGAGCCAAATTTAGATAGTGGTTCTTTATGGCCATTTTCACCGTTGCCAGAGGAATTCCAACGTCTGGTAGCGGGGAGACATTAGGAAGCAATGTGCCCCGTTTTGCGAGATCATCGGCCTCACAGTTACCCTGGATATCCCTGTGACCAGGGACCCAAAACAGGTCAATCTGTGATCGCTCCGATAAAGTGTTCAGTAATGAGCGACAACTCAGGACTAGCTTAGATGTACTATATGCACCAGCAAGCGCCTGATTGCCACCTGACTGTCCGAAAATATTCGAATAGCATGACCAGGAAGATCGTCCCTGAGCGCTATTTCGGAATTTTTTCAGAATGGCCATTACCTCAGCTTGAAAGACGCTGCAGTAGTCAGGGAGTCTGAGGGAGAGTCTTAGTCCAAGATAATTGGAGAAGATTCCGCAACCGACTCTGTCGTCCAGTTTCGAGCCATCGATGTAGATGTCAACAGTACCAACCACGACCACTTCGTTACGGACCCAAATCTCCCTATTTGGAATATGGATCCGAAACCCGTGGTCCAGAGCGGGAGTAGAAGAGATGGCAGTGGAACATCCCGATCGATAATCTTAGAGTGCCCTATGTCCAGCCTGAGCCAGCGTGAGAGGGCATTAAGTCTGGAGAAGAGCAAACTGAGCCTTTGTCGAAGTAGTTCGAAGAGCCCCAGTAATCAAAATAGCGGCTGTTCTCCCGACTTTGTCAAGAGGCTTTTGGTTGACCAATCTCTCAAGAGCGGGCCACCAAAACACAGCACCATAGAGAATATTTGGCTCTATAACTGCCTTGTAGAGCCAGGAGATGATTCGAGGCTGAAGGCCCCATCTTGGTCCTAGAGCTCTCTGACAGAAAAAGAGCGCACAGGTCGCCTTTCGAGCTCTTTTGGCAATGTTTGCCTTCCATTCAAGTTTGGGGTCAAGTATCACCCCAAGGTATTTCACACTTTTACTAACACTTAGCACAATGCCATTCAGCCTAGGTGCAGTAAAATTCGGGATCTTGTATCTCCATGTGAAGAGCATAACCTCCGTTTTGCCGGGATTAACAGCAAGATCAAAATCGCAGCACCATTGAGACAGAACATTAAGCGAATAGTTCATCCGTTCTGTGAGTGTTGTCAGGTACTTCCCAGAGACTGCGATAGCAATGTCATCCGCATACGCTATCACCCTATTACCCGTTTGGTCCAGTCGTCGTAGCAGCGTGTTGACTGCCAGATTCCAGATGAGGGGAGACAATACGCCACCTTGTGGAGTGCCTCTTTTCACTACCCTTTCAACGTGATCATGTCCCAAAGTGGACGTGATGATACGTGTCTTCAGTAGTTGTACAATGAATTCCACCAGATTTGCATCAAGATCGAGATCCAAGAGGGCCTTTATAACGGCATTGGGGCAGACGTTATTGAAAGCTCCTTCTATGTCAAGAAACGCTGCAAGCGTAAATTCCTTATTTGAAAGGTACTTTTCAACATCGGATAATAACACATGCAGCGCTGTTTCCACAGATTTCCCTTTCGTGTAGGCATGCTGCCAGCTAGAAATGAGCGCGGGATTTATGGAGTTCCTGATCTGAAGATCAAGAATCCTTTCCAGCGTTTTGAGTAAAAAGGACGACAGGCTTATGGGCCTAAAGTCCTTGGGTTTAATAGAAGATGTCTTCCCCGCTTTAGGGATTAAAACAACTCGGTCTACACGCCAACCTATGGGCATGTAAGTATTTTCCAGGCAAGCATTGTAGATTTGCAATAGCCATGGTTTTATGAGGTCTATGCCATGTTGCAAGTCCGCTGGAATAATATTGTCAATTCCAGGAGACTTAAAGGCATCAAACCATATGATGGCCCACTCTATGTGAGCATTGGTCACCCGGAAAGTGGGTGGAAAAACCGACGCGGAATTCACAATCCCCATCGCTTCGTCAATCCCTTCACTACCAGGGAAGTGAGTATCAAGCAGCGTCTCCAAGGTATCGATTACAGAGTCCGTCCATTTACCGTCCGGCTTCTGAATACTCTCAATAACTCTCGGGGACGTGCTAAGAATCCTGCGTAGCCTGCTGGTTTCGGACGAGCTTTCTACGTTGCCACAGAAAGTTTTCCACGAGGCTCTTTTGGATCTACGTATAGCATACTTAAACTCGTTTTGTTTATCCTTGTAGGGCAGCCAGTTTCCACTATTTTTGGCCCTATTAAAGAGTCTTCTACATTCCTTACGTAACTCTGCAATCTCCGTATTCCACCAAGTCCTTGCAGATTTTAATTTCATTTTTTTGCTATGTCGATGACATTTTGATAGCAAGCAGATCACAAGAAGAACATAAGAAACATCTGCGTTCAATTTTCACCCGTCTGGAAACGTACGGTATAACAATTAACCCACACAAGTCAGTTTTCGGTGTTGAAAAATTAGATTTCCTGGGCCATGAAATTAGCCCAGAAGGCATATCTCCTTCGAGACAACGCACAAAAGTTATTGAAGATTTTCCTTCACCTACTTCTATTAAGAAATTGCAACGCTTTCTCGGAATAGTCAATTTTTATCACCGTTTCATACCGAACATAGCAAAAATTTCAATACCTTTATACGATGTATTAAAAATAAACAGTAAAGAAAACAGAAATAAGAAACAACCTTTTCTATGGTCCGAAGTCCATGAAACAGCTTTTCAAAATATCAAATCCACTTTCACAAAAAGCGTCTTGCTAGCACACCCGAGTCCTTGTGCGAAAACAAGTTTATTTATTGATGCATCAAGCGTCGCAGTAGGCGCTGTCCTACAACAATTACAACCAACCGGGAAATGGGAACCTTTAGCCTTTTTCTCTAAAAAAACTAAAACATGCCGAAAAGAAATACTCTACTTTCGATAGAGAGCTTTTAGCCATATACCTATCCATTAAACACTTCAGGCATTTCGTTGAAGCAAAAGAGCTTATAATATTTACAGACCACAAACCACTTACAACTGCAATAAATTCTAAGACAGAAAAATCTCCAAGACAGACGCGACACTTAGATTACATAGCTCAATTTACCAATGATATCAGATATATAAAAGGGAGCAACAATATCGTAGCAGATATACTCTCACGAGCATCAATTGACATCATTGACGAAGCAAAACTTAATACCGACACATTAATAAAAGAACAGAAAAAAGATGAAGAACTTAAAGACATATTAGAAACCCACAAAAAAAGAACAAACAATCATACATTTTAGGAAACATATACCTGCCGGTTGAAGAGCAAGAAATTATTTGTGAAACTTCCACTGGACACAAAAGACCCTATGTACCAGTGACCCTCAGAAGAACTATTTTCAACAAAATTCACAACCTCTCTCATCCCAGTATTAGAACCACGAGAAAATTACTAACTTCGAAATATTTTTGGCCTAATATGACCAAAGAAGTTACTCTCTGGGCAAAAACATGCATCAATTGCCAAAAAGCAAAAATTACCCGTCATACTAACTCAAAATATGGAATATTTAACACCCCAAGAAGTAGATTCGAACACATCCATATGGACTTAGTAGGACCTTTACCACAGTCCAATGGGTACACATATCTTTTAACAATCAAAGATCGATTTTCTTCTTCCCTCTCAAAAGCATAACTGCACAAAATACTGCAAAACACTTCGTACAGCAATGGATTTCTAGATATGGAACACAACTCACAGTTACCACTGATCAAGGTACACAATTCGAATCATGTTTATTCCAAGAACTTTCGCACATCCTTGGCAACCACCGCATTCGAACTACAACGTACAACCGCCAATCGAACGGCTTAGTTGAAAGGTTTCATAGACAGCTTAAAACAGCAATAAGAGCTTCAGATGATCCTAAGAAATGGTATGAAAACTTGCCCTGGATTTTGTTAGGATTAAGATCAGCCCTAATTGAAAATATTAACGTGTCACCAGCACAATTGCTTTACGGTCAGATCTTACGACTCCCTGGCGAATTTATCGCTACAGATGCCAAAAACAAACCTATCTTAACAACAACCATAGCCAGAGACTTAAAGAATTCAATCGCAAAAATTAGACCAGCGGATAACAAAAACCATACACAAAAAAACATCTTTGTGTCACAGGGTATGAAAACGTGTACTCACGTATTCATACGGCAGGATGTATACAAAGGAAATTTAAGTCCACCTTATTCGGGTCCTCATGAAGTAATTTCTAAGCACGATAAATATTTTAAAGTTTATAACGAAAATAAAACTAAAAACATATCTATCGATAGATTTAAACCAGCATATCTATTAAATTCAAACATATCTATAAATGAAAAGGAAAATATATCAATTACAAATAATAATAAAAAGAAAGTGTTGTTTCTAACATGAATAATATATGAGCAGGCACTTTATGATTAAAAAAAAAACACATAAGTTGATTTAGATTAAATGCATTTAAAAGTAGATTGAATGAATATAACTCGAATTATTTTTTTATATTGTTAACAAAAATCCATTTACTGATAATAACATATAGAATAGAATTAAAAATAAGTATATTTTTTTTTCTTAAGGGGGAGTAATGTAGCGGTATCATCAGATTAAGCATTATTAAATATACATGTATGTCAGTTAAAATATACTACAAATATCCCATCTTATAAGAGATAAAGTTAGGAGAAATGAATACGCAAATGGATGCAATGAAACAACGCATCTCCGAGAAATATTATTTAGCTTTAAGATTACAAGAAGTGGTTAAGAGTTAATATATAAGTTAAGTTTAGTTTAGTTCTGATATAGAAGTTGCACAATAAAGAGCTTATATAAAAATATCACGCTTCTTAGTTTTAAACAAAAAGTTAACCCACATGGGTATCACACCTATTTTAAAGCTTTTGAAGAGATGTTTAAGGAAATACTAAAGTTTTATAAAAATGCTTATCCCATCAAGAGCAGATGGCGTTTTTATGTAAAATTAAATTGGAAACAAAACGACGCATATCGAAATCAAAATGTTGCAAATCAGGGTAAAAACGATGCAACTTGATATCGCAATCAAATTTTTAGTTTTTAAGAAGCGACCCAAATCGAAACAATGCAAATCGGGACGACGAAATTCAGGGCTCTAGTGCACTTAATTTGTATACCCTTCACCACAAAAAGTGGAAAAAGGATATAACTAAGTTCGTCATTCCGTTTGTTATTTTTATCCATTTCTGATCCCATATTTTCCGAGTTACGGGCCTCTGAAATTTTCAAAATTTATAAATATTAATATAGATATATTAAAGCTTTTGAGGAGATCTTTCAGAAAATACTTTAACTTTTTAAAAATCCAATAAGAGCCGACTGCACTTTTATGTAAAATTTTATATAGAACATTTTACCAAAAATATTAAACTTTGCTAAAAAATTTGTTTTGAAATGAAAAATTGGAATTTTTACTAAAAACTGAAAATTCAACAAAAAAAGCTCTTGATTACCAAATTTTCACCAAAAATTTAAAAATTTAGCAAAAAAAACTTTATTTGTAATAAAAAATTTGAAATTTCATTTAAAACCGAAAATGCACAAAAAATAATTAACCACTTTAAACAATTAAAAAGTTTTTTAAAAAACCCCATATTTGCATAAAAAATAAAGAGAGCGCAGATCAGACGCCAAGGTGATACATAAGCAACTCAACTTCACCCCAAATATCTTCATAGTGCAATATCAAAGATTACCAAAAAAATTTAAATTTTACTAAACGATTAAAGTTTTACCAAAATATTTTTTTTTTCACGAAAATTTCACCAAAAATTTTAATTTTTGCAAAAAATCTACTTGCAATAAAAAATTTGTAATTCCATTTAAAAGTTTTCTGAAAATCCCATATTCGCAACAACAAAAAAACACACCTTAACACTATTGAGTCATTCTCAAAAAATTTTAATTTTGACAAAAAACTGTACTTGCAATAAAAAATTTGAAATTTATTTTAAAACCGAAAATCCACAAAAAACAACTTACCACTATCAACGATTAAAAAAATACGTCAATCGATCAGACATAGTGCCGAAAGAGGTGCTATTGGAAATCAGCATTATCGGTCCATGTCCTTCGAGGCAGCAGGCAAATCAACACGCCCACCAAACTCCAATCAAAAAAATAAATGTATGGGGCAATAGAGAATTAAAAAATTAGAAAAAAAATATTAAGTGAAAAAATTGCCGCTCGCCCATATTTTCCGAGTTACAGGGCTCTGAAACCTTCAAATTTTTTAAAATATCAATATGGGTATGGTTTTAAAGCTTTTGAAGAGGTCTTTAAGTTTGAGATTATTTTTGTTCGAACTGATTTTAAATATATATTGCTCACCAATTAACCTAAATACCTAAATAGTGGAATCCACTATTATCGGTCGAAGTTTTTTAACCGTATTCAAAAAAAAGGAAGTTAGCAATTTGGCTAAATGTTGCTTTTTTATGCCTGTGCCTTTAGAATCTGTAATTTAATAAATAATGCTTACAGATTGGCCCCGTTTTAAAAACAGCTTATAATCTTAAAGATTAAAGGGTGTCTCCATAAAACATACATGTTTTTTAAGTGTATTATGAACCGTAAAGCGCACTTCTTTAAAATTAAAAATTGCGTATTACCATAACTTCCTATAGCAAAAAGTAATACAAAAAGAATTCTAAAAATCAAGCGATGTCCTCATAGGAGATGTAAATTGACTTATATTCGCCTATCTTTTAAACAAACGCTTCAAAACTGACAGGATGTCGATAACTATGACCGTTATAATAACAATAATAAACATTTAAAATTATAAATTAAAGGGTGACCAATAGCTGATGTCATTTGATGTATGTGGCCAAACTTTAGAACCGTTATAGAGAGACAGCTGAGATTTACAAAGAACGTGTATTGCTAAGTCTGCTATAACAACAAGTATATAATTTGAATTTAGAAATTAAGGGGTTTTTCCATATTTGAAGAATTTTAACCGATATGGCCCTATATTATGAACCGTTATATAGAAACACTTGGAAATTAAACAAAATGTCCACTACTTTGTCTGGTATATTAAAAAGTATAAATATTTAAAATTATAAATTTTAGGGTGTGACAATAGTTGCTGTTATTTGACGTATATGACCAAAAATTTGTATACAGTTGATTGAAATTTGCACAGAACCTTTATTGCTAAGTCCGCTTTAACAAGTGGCAAACTAGAAATTAGAAATTAAAGGGTGTCCCTATAACTGATGTAATTTTACCTATATGGCCCTATCTTTGGAACCGTTACAGGCAAACCCTTGAAAATAACACAGCATGTCTATTACTATATCAAGTATAAAAACAAGAATAATACAAAGGTTACTGTTCTCTTTGATTGCTGTTGAGTCATGTAATGTGGCTGTGTTTCTAATTTCTAATTTAATAATTGCAATGTCATATATTAATTTTGCCATGCATTCAAATGAATGGCTAAGATTTTTTTTTATTACCGGTTTATTAGTTTCATGTTTATTAAGAGAACGGCTTGCGTATGAAATTTGTAAATTACTAATTATTTCACCATGTGAAAGTACTGCTCCTAACGCAAAATCAGTTGCGTCAGTGGTGAGGATGAATTCCTTATCAAAGTCGGAGTATTGCAATATTGGTGGGTTCGTTACAGTAGATTTTAAAATTTTGAAAGACTTTTGGCAATTTTCTCTCTACAGTATGGCAAAACTAATTGCCGACGTTTTCTTGAGATAATAAGAACAACTGTTTTAAAAGTCGGATTTTTCTTTTTGATTTTATTTAAATTTTGTATCAGCTTATACTTATACTATTTTAATTTTGTGTTTTCTAATTCTATTTCCCCTTACTCTATGTTATTCTTTTTTTATTTTTTTCTTCTCTGTGTTAACTTATTGCTCTACTTAAAGTTATTTGCTTACAAAATTGCTTACACTATACTTATTACAAATGCAATGTCATATATTATTTTTGCCATGCATTCTAGTAACCCATATCAATTGACACCAGTCACTTGAAATGCAAGTCATACTTTTCTCTTATTCATAATTGTTTTGTTTACTTTTCTATTTTTATTTTGGTTTGTTTTTTATTTTCATGTATGTATGTTTGTGCATGCATGTTAACTACATGCACTACATCCCAACCAACGTTTAAAAGAAAAAAAAAAAAAGAATATTTATATACAACGTGGACATTATATTAGCACAAAACTTTGTCATTAAAACAATCATATTTTTTATTATACTTTTAATAGAGCAACAAAAAAAATTAAACATTAAAACTTAAAACGCATAGTTTTCTTTAAAATAAAATTAAATACTTGACGAAATTTCCAATCGCCTGCTCACTAAGGCCTGTAACATATCATTTGCAGGATTTTAGCTGGACAGTAAAATAGCACAAATTTAAAATTCTGAAAAAAAAAATATTATACATTAATAAATAGTAAAAATATTAATGTTTTTAGTTTAACTGCTTAATATTTAGTAGAGTAGCCTTTATTTTCAAGCACTGCTAGGCATCTACGGGGCATACTTTGAATCGTTCTTTGGGAATCGAGTACCAAGCTTTTTTTTTACAATAGATTTTAAAATTTCAAAAGACTTTTGGCAATTTTCTGTCCAAACAAATTTCTGGTTCTTCTTTAGTAATTTATTGAGAGGTTTAGCTATTTGAACAAAATTTTTAATGAAACGTCTATAATAATTTCAGAAAGTTACGAACCTTCTTGTATCGTCTGCGTTTTCGGGGATTGGGTAGGTTTCAAGTGCCTTACTCTTATTTGGGTCAGTCATTATTCCCTTATCCGTGATAAGATGTCCTATATAAACAACTTCTGGTTTAAAAAAATTGTAGTTATTCGGATTTAATTTGAGGCTGTGACTCTTTCACTTTTAAACAACCTTTGTTAAATTATCATTATGGTATTTCAAGGAACATCCAAAAATTATTATATCGTCTACGTATATAAAAGCATTTGAATCTAGTCCGGTTAATGCTATTTTTATCTATTGTTTTCCTAGCTGTAGAATCGACTGTATCTATATTCAGCAATTTTATTGGTTTTTCCCATCTAGACTTTTGTTTACTATCCGTAAATTCCGTTTTTTTTATGCAGAATGTTGCAATGGGATAAAGGCCGTGTCAGATAGAACTTTTTCGCTTTGCGTGACGTTTCAAACTTTGAAAAAAAAGTGTAAAACGCAAGAGGTATGTCACAATAAAAACTTTGACAGCGCTTAATTATTGTTTGTTTACGTTAAAAGTGCACAGTAGTTTTTATATTTTCATTAAAATAATATTAAAAAATGTTATTGGAGGACATATTGGAATTGGTTCTAATCCTAATCTTAATGAATGAAGCATTTTTATATAACTACATGTATACATAAGAATATTAAAATAAACTATTTCCTATAGTTAAAATAATTTGTTACAAATTAATACTAGAAGCCTTTTTCAAAAATAATAAAGGAATATTATTTAATAAAAAAATTACATTTTAAAATACTTACCTCTTTTACTTTAGATTTTGCAAAAAATAATATACAAATGTATAGCAGCTAATTGTCAAAGCGCGCCAAAAGATGAGTGTTGACCAACTTTGCGCTTTGCTTTGCGTTAAAAGTGCTTTATGTGACATGTTTCATATAAGTTCATACATTTTATCTTAAATATCAAAGCGAATTTGCAACGCAACGCAAAGCAAAAGTTTTATCTGACACGGCCTTAAGGGTTTTATCTGCAAATCCAATTGTGATATTTGTACCTCCTCGTTCGATGCATTCAAAATTCTAATGTGTTTTGTTCCACATTACGGAATTATTGCGTTACCAATAAAAATATTGTTGCCGATTTGTTTTGCACAAACAACGCTGTCCTCTTTTAACTGTACATTTATCGCTTGTATCATTTCTGTGCTAGGTGGTATTATAAACCTATTGGTGCTTGCTCTCATTGGTAAAACGTATTCAGTTTCATTTATTATGATAGTTAATATATACGTTTCATAATCTATCTTTGCTAAATATTTAGTGAAAAAATTTCTACCAAGGATACCGTCTGTGGCTATTGGAAAGTTTGTGTCCACGATTAAGTAAAAGAAGTAAAAGTTTCAATATTGCAGTGTCTTTTGTCTGTATCGCTTTGTTTTCAACACCCGTTATTTTGCAAGCATTGTGTTCTTTTATTTCCCTATTTCCTATAAAATTTTCTTCACATATTGAGATATCTATCAAAAGTCTAACAAAATTTCCTTCATTCATTCTAAATGTTACAAAATGCGGTGCTTTAGTGTGTGAATTGTAGGTTTTCAATGTATATTCTTTCAGTTGTTTTAATTTCCCTACATCTTCTATCAAATTTACTCTTGAAAATTGCAGGGGTTCATTTCGTTTCCCTATTCCTTAGTAACATATACCCTTCTTTGATTTCTATTTCTATTATTTCTGTTTCCCTGTTTGTTTTTGTAGTTATTTCTTGGGAAATTGTTATTTTGAAAATGCGAACCTATGCAAACCATTCATATTCCTATAACGATCATTTTGGTTGTAACTACCATTTCTATTGTAAGAATCAATTGTAGTGTATTGGTCACACTATTCATTATAATATATTGGTCACATTTATCAAACTACATTTTAACATTAGAATTTTGCATTGCAATAAATTTGTCACAAAAAGTAAACAAAATAACCCACATATTGTAACAGCAATTGTTTAAAGGGAATTATATTACGATTGACCCATAAATGAAACATTGTAAATAAATGCTGATGTAAGATCAATAACAATACACAAGCACATAATTATTAAAATAACCCACATATTGTAACAGCAATTGTTTAAAGGGAATTATATTACGATTGACCCATAAATGAAACATTGTAAATAAATGCTGATGTAAGATCAATAACAATACACAAGCACATGATTATTAAAAGAAGTAGAATTAAGAAATTTTGTATAAATAGCTGTAAGTAAATTAAATAAAGATTCAGAATAATTTTGACAAACAAAGTATTCTCACTATTCTAGCTGAGCACCCTCAACAGTGCTCAGAAGAATTAAAACGTGCTGTGGCTAAGCGCAGCATCATAAAATACTTAGCAAGGTTTTGATCATTTCAATAATAAATATTTTAAATATTATATGGCGATCCTGCCCAAACGGACCCAAAAAAAAAAAAAAAAAAAATTTTTTTAATCCTGCCAAATAAAATTTAATTAATATCCTAAATAATATCCTAAAACTGCCTAGTTGTCCTATCACTTAAAGGACATTTGAAGGACGTTAACAGTATTAATTCTGAATGTCGCTGGAAGATAGTCCAACTAAAGAAGAGATAGAGCTTATCTTTTCAAAATACATAAGCAAGAAGTACGTGCCAGAAGGAAGTACTGAGAACTATCCAGAATATATTCCAACACCAAAAAACGCCGGTCCAAAGCCCATAACACTTGAGGAATATAGAAGGAGGACACAAAAACTAGAGGTTCCCATACAGCAAAAAAAAAAAAAAAAAAAAAAACAAAAAGAGGGGGAAAAACCCAACAAATAAAGAAACAAAAACAAGAAATATTGCGGTTGATGGGAATAACGAGTGGAGAGCAAAAGAGGCAACTGTATATGAAAATCAAAGAACTAAATGGGAAACCAAAAATCCAAACAAGAGGAGGTGATAAACATCAACAACAATAACGAGCAGAAAATGAACTTCGGGACGACCATAACAGTAGACGCCTTTTTCATCTTTTGCATGGTGGCTTTAACAATACTAGTATATAAATTAAATAGATATTTTAAGCAATATGTACAAAAGAAAGCTGTAGTACAAGTTTAAAATAAAATAAAAATAAAAAGTTTATAATTTATATGATAATTGTATATAGTTATATAATAAAAAAAAAATTTTTTTTTTTGCATATTGCTAATGGAAGCAATTATAAATAGATTAGAAACATTACTTAAAAACTTTAAAAAAGCAGGAGCTAGGGGATACAATGAAGCGACTTTACTATGTAAATTAGAAGAACTAGAATTGTTAAAAGAAGAATTTTTAAAATTAACTGATACAAAATTAGAGACAGAAAACGTTCAGGAAGACATTGAAAAATTTAATAGATTTTACAATAAAGCAAAAATACTTTTTGAACAAGCCCTAACTTCTAAAAACCAAAATTTAACAAATATGGCAACTTTTAGTTTGGAAACCGCTGTAAAAATTATTCCAGTATTCAATGAAAATTACAAAGAATTAAACTCTTTCCTCACTATAGTAGAACTGATCAACAGTACTTTAGAGACATCTCAAAAGCAAATCCTAATAACTTTTGTTTATAACGTAAAGTTATCAAACTTGGTAAGAACATCGTTGGGTATATCTGCACCAACGACATTTGATGAATTAAAAAGCCGTCTATCCAACAGATATAAATCGAAGAAAACCGTTGCTCAAGTACAGGCTACTCTCAGCACTTTTTCACAAAAAAGTATGAATGTAAACACATACCATGAAAAACTCTTAGAGTTAATAACAGAACTAAACGATTTACAAATTAAGGACATAGAAAATTGCAATCAATTACAGGCTACAACTATTAAACAACTAAATGACAATCATGCCTTAAATGTATTTAAAAATGGTCTAAAAGGAGAACTGAAACCAACAGTTTTTGCCTCACGACCAAAAGAACTCAATGAAGCACTACAATTGGCTTTAGAATTAGAAAAAGAATTCTCGAATAACTCCGAACAAGTTCTTTATTTCTCTAACAATAATGCGAATAATAGGAGAAATAATTTAAGAAATTCAAATAACAATTGTAGTAACAGAACAAATAATTTTAACTATAACAACAGAAACCGAAATAACAACAATTGGTCAAAAAGGAACAATAATGGTAATCATAGACCAACATACAATAATAACAATTATAGGCATAATAATTACACAGACGCCAGAAATGGACCAAATACGTATCATAATAGAAACAACAGCAATGGATCATATAGAAATAATCGAAATAACAATAATAAGAAGAGTAATAATTTTCAAAATAACCGAAGAAATATACACTTTATACAGGAAAACTATCAGGCTCCGGATGTGAGTCAAGAAACTGTACAAACCCACTATCCGGAGAACCAATAATAAGATTAAATAATGTTTTCCAGATATCAAATGACATGACCAATTTCATAACTTTAGATTTAGGCAAGAATTCAAAACTTACTTTTCTGATAGACACAGGAGCAGACATCTCTTTGTGTAAAATTAACAAATTAAATGAAGATTCTATAGACATAAACAAGGAAAGATCGACTAGTTTTACAGGTATCACTACAGAAAAAATTAAATCAATTGGAACATCAGAATTAAAATTCACCATAAATAATTTCAAAGAAAAACATAACTTTCATATAATTGACAAAGATTTTCCAATACCAACAGATGGAATTTTGGGAAGAGATTTCTTTTCAAAATTCTTGTGTAAGATTGATTATGAAACATTTACCTTAACACTTGCTTTAGGGAATGAAGAGGTTACCATACCTATGAAATCATGGATAAATAAAAATTACTGCATAAAGGTAGAGAGACGATCGGAGAGTATTCATCCTATTAACTTAGATATATGTGAAGATAGCATTATTCTTAATAAAGAAATTCAACCAGGTATATTTATTAGCAACACAATAGTACCAGGAAACGGAAATCACCATGTCAAGATATTAAATACAACAGATAGCGATGTAGTACTAAAGGACATTAATCTGGAAATAGAACCCTTACGAAATTATATTGTATTACAAAGACCGCACACGAGGGAAAAAGACTTCAATGAAGACAGATTTAGAAAATTGCTTAATATTTTGAAATTTGACGTAAAGGACGAAAAATCAAAAACAGAACTAATACAGATCTTTAAGGAATATCAGGATATTTTTCATTTAGAAGGAGAGACACTGACTTCTAATAATTTTTATACACAGAATTTAAAGGTTTCAGACAATACACCAGTATACATAAAGAATTATAGATTACCACATACACAACACGATGAGATTAATAACCAAGTACAAAAATTATTGGATGAAGATATCATCGAACCATCTAATAGTGCATACAATTCGCCACTACTAGTAGTGCCAAAAAAGAGCGAAAATGGAAAAGCAAAATGGAGATTAGTTGTAGATTTCCGACAACTCAACAAAAAGATAGTTAATGATAAATTTCCATTAACAAGATTAGAAGATGTTTTAGATCGTCTTGGAAGAGCAAAATATTTTTCAACTTTAGACATGACTAGCTCATTTCATCAGATAAAGTTAGATGAGGACTCAAGACAACTGACTGCATTTTCAACTAACAATGGACATTATCAATTCAAAAGATTACCATTTGGATTGAAAATTTCTTCAAATAGTTTCCAAAGAATGCTAACAATAGCACTCAGTGGCTTAGATTCCAAAGCATTTTTATACGTTGACGATATAATTGTATTTGGATGTAGTTTAAAACATCACAATGAAAACTTAGTGAAAGTATTCGAACGTTTATCGAGATACAACCTAAAATTGAATGCAGCAAAATGTGTATTTCTCAAATCAGAAGTAATTTATTTAGGACACCAAATAACGAAAGACGGTATACGGACAGACCCTTCAAAAAATAAAGCAATAGAACAATATCCAATTCCAAAGGACAAGGACGATATTAAAAGATTTGTAGCATTTTGTAATTATTATAGACGTTTCATACAAACTAAAAAAGGAAAGCAATTTGAATGGACTGAAAATTGTCAACAAGCTTTTAACTTATTAAAGACAAAATTAATTAGCGCACCAATACTAAGATATCCAGATTTTGAACAACCATTTATATTGACTACTGACGCATCAAATTTTGCATTAGGAGCTGTTCTATCGCAAGGAGATATAGGAGAAGACTTGCCGATTTCTTACGCAAGCAAAACCTTAGGAAAACATGATTTAAATAAACCAGTGATTGAAAAAGAACTACTTGCAATACATTGGGGAATAGAATTTTTTAAACCATATTTATTTGGTAGAAAATTTATTGTGGTGACGGATCACAGACCACTTATTTCACTTTTTTCACACAAGAATCCATCATCTAAATTGACTAGAATACGAATAGATTTGTCAGATTATGATTTTGAAATTGTTTATAAAAAAGGAAAAATAAATACGAACGCAGACGCTTTGTCAAGAATCAAATTAGATTCTGAAATGTTGAAGAATATGATACCTATGGAAGAAGGCAAAAGTAAACCATCGAAAATTTTAGTAACAACACGTGGAAAGAATGCAAAGGAAACTACGGAAAATGTGGAAATAAATAGTAAGAATGACATATCCCAAGGCCAACATAAAAATCATATGTGGGAATGTACATCCTTGCAAGATATAAAGAATATTCATGAATTGAAATTTAGTATTATAAAAACCGGTATAAGAAATGTGAAAGATGGACCAAAGGATGGTACCATAGAAGATAAAAATAATAGCTTTGTAATGAATGTTAATGAAGATCTAGCAAAATACGTTTTGTCACTAGAGAAGTTAATAATTTATATGCATAAGCAAAATATAAAAAATCTCGCTTTATCCTGCGAAGATAGTATTTTTGAGCTCATATCAAAAGAATATTTGAATAAAACTTATAATGAGGTATACCAGAAATTATTGAAAACGAATAAACATAGAAAGTTAGAATTGAACATAATATTATATAAACCTTTGCAACATATTACGAACAAAAAGTCACAAATGAAGATTATAGAAGAATTCCACAACTCACCATTATCAGGACATTTTGGTATAAGAAAAACAATTCTAAAATTGAAACAACGTTACGTTTGGAAAAACATGAGAAAGATGGTTAGAGATTATATTAATAAATGCGATGAGTGTTTGAGAAATAAGCAAACTAAACATATTAAGGAAGAGATGGTTATAACAGAGAATCCTAGTACTAGCTTTGAAACAGTAGAAATAGATACTGTTGGACCCTTGAGAATTTCTAATGGCTACAGATATATACTAACTATGCAGTGCGAATTAACAAAGTATGTAATAGCACACCCAATTGAAACTAAAGATGCTAAAAGTATTGCCAAAGCATTAGTTGAACAGTTTATCTTAAAGTATGGATGTTTTAAGAATTTAAAATCTGATAGAGGAACTGAATTTAATAACGAATTGTTACAAGAGTTTGTAATTTATTGAATATTAATCAAAAATTTTCAGCACCATATCACCATCAATCAATAGGTTCTATTGAACGTAATCATCGTGTACTAAATGAATATTTGTTAAATTTTGTTAATGATTATGAATGGGACAAGTGGGTAGCATACTATACATTCGCATACAATACGACACCACATATTGACACCAACTATTCACCTTACGAATTGATTTACGGTAAACTAGCAGCATTACCAACAGACAAAATACAAAACAATAGTATATGTTATGACATAGAAAACTATGCTAATGAGATAAAATTAAGACTAAAAAAGTCATTAGAAAATGCTAAAAGATTAATAGAAATAGCTAAACAGAAATCAAAAGAAGTATATGACAGAAACACAAATGTAAGCACTTTTAAAGTAGGAGACTTAGTATTAATAAAACTAGTATCTAGAAAAAAGAATCAAAGTCCATATAAGGGACCATATGAAATTATAAAAAGATTAGGAGTAAATTCATTGTTAAAAATAGATAATAAGAATAAAATTTTTCATAATAATATACTTAAATTGTATAAAACTTAGCAATATCAATAAAATATAAGCAAATTAAAATTATTAAAAATAATTATAAACAATTTTAAATTTATTTTCATTATTATAAAACACATAGTATATACTATCCCTACATATCACTAGACATTATATTGTACACACTTATTAATTTCATATGATAACACATTTCTTTTAAGATTTAATTCATTTCATTTATTCATGAATTCAATCTTGAGGACGGAGGTGTAGTGTATTGGTCACACTATTCATTATAATATATTGGTCACATTTATCAAACTACATTTTAACATTAGAATTTTGCATTGCAATAAATTTGTCACAAAAAGTAAACAAAATAACCCACATATTGTAACAGCAATTGTTTAAAGGGAATTATATTACGATTGACCCATAAATGAAACATTGTAAATAAATGCTGATGTAAGATCAATAACAATACACAAGCACATAATTATTAAAATAACCCACATATTGTAACAGCAATTGTTTAAAGGGAATTATATTACGATTGACCCATAAATGAAACATTGTAAATAAATGCTGATGTAAGATCAATAACAATACACAAGCACATGATTATTAAAAGAAGTAGAATTAAGAAATTTTGTATAAATAGCTGTAAGTAAATTAAATAAAGATTCAGAATAATTTTGACAAACAAAGTATTCTCACTATTCTAGCTGAGCACCCTCAACAGTGCTCAGAAGAATTAAAACGTGCTGTGGCTAAGCGCAGCATCATAAAATACTTAGCAAGGTTTTGATCATTTCAATAATAAATATTTTAAACATTATACAATGTTAAAGTTATTACGCCATCCGTTATTATTATCGCGAGATTTTCTGTTATTTAAAGATCTTCCATTCCTATTGAAATGCATTATAGAATTTTGATGTGACACTCTAGCAGCAAAAACAGTGGCTCAGTGGGGTTCATTCAAGCCATTCTTAAAGGACTAAGCGCAACTTGATCGTTTATCTTAATGACTGTCTCTCTGCTTTGGGAATCTAATTCTGTGATCTGTAAATCATTGAGACAGGCTATCAGAAATCCTATCTTGTTGGCGAATTGTGTTACCGAATCATTTCCTTGTGTCTGCTTCGATAACTCATTTTGAACTGAAAAGAGTGATTTCCTGGGTAAAATATTTTCCTAAGAATGCGTTTGAAAGTTTCAAGAGAATTTGGTGTTTTTTCTAAAATTAACTTATTCCTTACTTTGTCTGTTAATTTGGTAGCTAGAACAAATTAGATTAGCTTACTAACCTCTGTACCATCCTTAAGCGTTTCAGCATAGAATTCTATTATCCCTATAAAGTTACTCATTTCTCTGATGTCACCATTAAACGCTGGTACTATTTTGGACGCGTCAAGAATGTTAAACGATGCCATGTTTTCAACTTCTTTTGTTTTCAAATAGTTCAAAATTTTCTTTCAATCTATTAATGTCTTTTAGGGTATAGCCCTCATTCTTTAATGCAATGAATTTTAATTTCTCTACAGTTTTTAAAACATTTATTATATGATTTTTTGTATAATTTCTATTGGGGCTCTTCTTTAAATTCTTATAAATACTTATTAATCTATCCATATGTTAAACATTTTCTACTGTGTTATTGAATTTGAGCGCTTTTTTTCGTATAATCCTTAGGATGTTCGTTTAGTTTTTCTACTTTCTTGAGTCACAGTCGGAACTCCTTTATTATTTTCATTTACACTGATGGCTTATTTTAAAAATGTAACCATATTATAACCCTATGCACTCTTGTTTCCTAATGTTACTATTATGTAAATTTATTATTTTAACTATTTGACATAATAAAAAAGAAAGAAAATATTCTCTATGTAGTTTTCCTTATTGACCGGATTTCATCTAAGCTTTTGGACTTTTCTACCTTGTTGCCGGTTAAATGGAACCTACCGTAAGCCTCATTTTGGTACTAAATTCCTATAGGATACTTAATATATTTAAGAGCCTCAGAATCTTAGTTGGCTCTACAGTCTGGTAAAATTAATTGCCGACGTTTCCTTGAGGAAATAAGAACAACTGTTTTGAGAGTCGGAAATATTTCTGATTTTATTTAAATTTTGTATCAGTTTATATACTATTTTAATTTTGTGTTTTCTTATTCTATGTTATTTTTTTTTTCTTCTCTGTATTAATTAATTGCCCGACTTAAAATTATTTGTTTACAAAATTGCTTATACTCTACTTATTACAAATGCAATCTCATATATTAATTTTACCACGCATTCTAGTGACCCATATCAATTGACACCAGTCAATGCAAGTCATACTTTTCTTATTTAGACTTATATTTGTTTTGTTTACTTTTCTATTTTTATTTTGTTTTGTTTTTTATTTTCATGTATGTATGTTTGTGTATGCATGTTTATACTACATGCACTACAGCAACATGACTGATTGCTTAACCGTACCTACACGCCCCTTAGCATCCTAAGCTTATTGGACAAAGTGTTTGAATAAATCAATAAAAAATGTAGGTTATTCAAATTTAGTCAACATTATTATTGACCAATAGTATTGTTTCCGTAAAAAATACTCTTTCATTCATTTATTAATGAAAGTTTATTAAAAAAAATATAGATTTATCTTCCTTGATATTAAAAAGGCTTTAAATTCTATCGGACATGATCATATGCTTTTCAAACTTAACAGTTTTAACAAAATAGAAAATTGCTGATTTATCGTCTTCTTCGATGGAATTATATAGTGAAAGACTTGCAGGTATACCACAATTCTCTTTTAAAGTTTTAGCTAAATTAATCACGTCGCTAAACAATACAATTTTTAATGTCATCGGAATATGTACAATTCGCTTTTAATTTAATATTCGATATTGTAATTGTACACAAACCTCGAATCACCTCCTGGCTCTATAAGGCGGTGAACCAAAAGCCTCTTGATAAAGTCAGGAGAACAGCCGCCATTTTGATTACTGGGGCTCTCCGAACTACCTCGACAAAGGCTCTGTATGCCCTTATCCACTGGTTACCTACGAAACTCCTGGTGTTGCAACGGGCCAAGTGCTGTGCAGCCAGACTTAATGCCCTCTCACGCTGGCTTAGGCCGGATATGGGTCACCCCAAAATTATCGTTAGGGATGTGTCCATGCCATCAATGGTGGACAACATCTCTTCTATACCTGTTTTGGACTACGGGTTTCAGATCCACATTCCCAGTAGAGAGGAATGGGTCTGTAACTAAGTGGTTGTGAGCAATACTGCTGACATCTACACGAATGGCTCCAAACTGGACGGCAGGGTCGGTTACGGAATCTTCTCCAAAAACCTTTAACTAAGGTAATGGCTATTTTGAAAACATCCAAAATAGTGCTTGGGGGGTGAACATTTCGGCCTTGGCATTCGGATCTTTTCGGACAGTCAGGCGGCAATTAGGGCGCTTTCTGGTGCATATTGTACATCTAAGCTGGTCCTGAGATGTCGCGGCTCACTAAACACATTATCAGATCGATCACAGATTGACCTGTTTTGGGTCCCTGGTCACAGGGATATCTTGGGAAACTGTGAGGCCGATGATCTCGCCAAACGGGGCACATTTCTTCCTATCGTCTCCTCATTACCCGATGTTGGAATTCCTCTGGCAACGGTTAAACTAGCCATAAAGAGCCACTACTTCAATTTGGCTCGCAATATTATGGGTGGAGGAAAGTTCCTGCTGTATCTCCAGAAAACTGTAGACTACACTGCACCTCAGGCAAACCAGGCAGCTGCTTGGACTGGACAGAAAATCCATAAGTATTATGGTCTCAGTACTTACTGATCACTGTCTAATAGGCAGGCACGCTGAAAGACTGGGTTTGCCCTATAATAATTTCTGTCGCAGTTGTGGCTCGGAGAATGGGGAAGAGACCATACTGCACCTCCTGTGCCATTGCCCATCCCTGGCTTGAAGAAGATTTAGAATTATGGGCTCTCCTTTCTTCAAGACTCTTATGGAGCTATCATCTCACTCTATAGGGGACATAGCGAAGTTCATCCGGGAATCTTCATGGTGCTTAATTGATTAGGCGGATTCGCGCCGCCTTTCTTATGGTATCACAACGGGCTATACGGTTGTGCTCAAGTGAGGCTGCCACTCCTAATTAACTAACTATCCGATGAGCCTACTACGAGCAACAACAGATTTCAATTGTTATCCGAGGACGAAGAAGAAGAAACATCAATAAAAGAAAAAGTTCCACCGATAAAAGTAGATTCCACATATAGTTTGTCAACTGTATTTGGGTTAATTGGTGAGAATTATACGTTTAACAGAATGTCAATTGGAACAAAAATTTCGAACTCGTTGTATCACTAGGAAGAAGTGATACCCAAAATGTATATTTTATGCATTAGAATGCAGCTTCACAGCTCAAGCTATTTCTCCATGAGAAAACAGTTAATACTCTTTTACTCAACGAAACATTTTTAAAACCACATCATAAACTCAAACTTGAAGGCTACAAAATATAAAGAGAAGACCGGCTTCCTCACGGAGGAGGTGTACTAATAGCGGTAAAAAGTAATATAGAACAAAAATTATTACAAAAAATTGTAATACATAATATTGAGAACATCTCTATTCAATCTTTTATAAGATCTGTTCAGTAACTAAAAATTGTTACTAATTGTTGCAAGTTATTACTAGAACGTAAGAGAGTAAAAATGTGAGAGAGAAACGATTTGTTGCAAGTTTTGGATAATAAAAGGTCTGTTCAGTAACTTTACTAGCAAAAACTAGCAACGAGAGAGTAAAACAGAAATTTTCAAAATTATTCTCCCAAATGTAAAAATGCGTTCTTTTACGCTTCACCAGCAAAAATTAGCAAAACGGCTTTGGAGATGATATGTAAGACTTAAAAATTGTACGCTATGACCACTTTATAGTACCATTTTTAAAGAAAATGTACAAGAGTGCAAAAATATATTAAACAAAGACTACTAAAAGCCAGCAAAATGGTTACTACACGAAAAAATTGAAAATAGTACTCCAATTAACCAAATAGCAAAAATATGTACATAAAATGTTTAAAATTTTCTTTTAATTATAAGGTAAGCGTTCTATGACTTTAAGGGCATCATGAATGTATTTTTTTCAGTTAGTTCTAATAAACATTCTAATTGTGAATTAGATGTAAAAAATATTTATATTCAAAATAATTTCAACTTTATACATGTTCATAACTTATTAATAATTATAAATAATAACTGTACTACTCTTCTTTAAATTGCACCGAAAAAAAAGAACATTGCATTGAATGTTTCATCACTGGCTTGTTTACTTTTAATTCTAAAAACAACACAAACTTCTGCAAAGCTCGAAGATTCTAAACCAAATTTCTGTTTTACATTTTTTTGCTGCGCACTTTCATAGCTAAATTAAAGAAAAATAACAAAATAATATTATTTTAATTCTTTTAATTCCCAAATCCTTGCATTATCTTTAATGTTACAAAGATTTCTTTTATCAAACATTTTTTAAGCAATTTTTTTTTAACAAACAGCTGTTTGGCTAATTCTTGCAAGTAAAAATTTTACTAGCCAAAACTTGCAACAAACTTTTTCTCTCTTACATTTTTACGCTCTTTTTTCACTCCCTACTTGCAAGTTTTTCGAGTACGTGAACACGTTCTAGTAACAATTAGCAACAATTAGTAACAATTCTTAGTTACTGAATAGACCTAAAATTTTTAGCATGAATTATCTAAACAGCTGTTTTTTACTTTTATTGGCAATATAATTTGCTTAAAAAATGCTGGACAAAACAAATTTTTGTAACATTGAAGAAATGCAAGCATTTGGCAATTAAAAGAATATAAAAATAATATTATTTTGTTAGCTTTCTTTAATTTAGAAATTAAAGTACACAGCAAAGAAGTGTAAAACAACAGAAATTTGGTTTAGAATTTTTTTGGCTTTGCAAGTGTTTGTATTGTTTTTAGAATTAAAAGTAAATAACCAGTGATGAAACACTTAATGCAATGTACTTCTTTCGGTACAATTTAAAGCACAATTATTTTGTATAATATAAATAAGTTATACACTTGTATGAGGTGAAAACTATTTTTAATATATCAATTTTTAATAAAATTTTTACATCTAAATCACAATAAAAATATTTATATGAACTGCAAGAAAAAAAATGTAAAGGGGATGAAAATAACAATTGTAATCTTATTTATATCAGGACAACTAAGAGAAGTTTACAGACAAGAGTAAATGATCACAAAGCTGATGTTAACAAAAACAGAGGAAACACAGCATTGTCTCAACATATAACATAAACAAAACATAAGCCTGATTTTGACAATATAAAAATACTGGACAAAGTAAATAACGAAAAAAGAGATTCACCATAGAAAGCTTAAGAATACAACAAAAAATAAACAAAACAATGATCATTAAAGAAGACACAGATGACTTAAGCGCCAGTTATAAACTCGCAATAATTTAAACAACAGTTTTAAAAAATTAAGTTTTGTGTTTGTTAATTTATGTTTAACGTTGTAAATGTAAACTGACATCATATTGTAAGTTAACATATTTTTTTACATTATCATGTTAATTGTTTGCAATTGTAACTGTGTTGATTTTTCTTCTTTTTAATGAAATAGACGACCCCTTGAGAAAGTGAACAAAAAATTCACGAAATGTTGCGGAAATATGTAATAAAATTGTTTTATTTACATGAATCAATTTAGGCCTCATTAGCTTAACATATAATATTATACACACACAAATCATAACTTGTTGGCCAAAAATGACAACAATAATAAAAAAATTATATTCATGATGCGCTTAAACATCACAAACGCTTTTGATAATTGTCTAGTAATAAAAAAAAAGTATAAAACATTTTATGTCATATTTTTGCTATTTGATTACTTGGAGTATTATTTTAACTTTTTTGTGTGGTTACCAGTTTGCTGGCTTTTAGTGATCTCTGTTTTATACATTTTTGTACTCTAGTACATTTTCTTTAAAAATGGTACTTTTTTAATGGTCACACCGTACAGCTCTTAGGTCTTCCATATCATTTCCGAAGCCACAACAGTTTTGTTTGCTAATTTTAAAGCGTTCATTTACTTTTTTACATTTGGGAGTATAATTTTGAAAATTTCTGTTTTACTCTCTCGTTGCTAGTTTTTGCTAGTAAAGTTACTGAACAAACCTATTAATAGACTATCAGCTATTTTTACTTCTGCGTATAATCCAGTGTACGCAACAAATTTTAGGTCTGACATAAATTTACTATTACTTTAAATGACTTTTTTATATTTGGTGACTTAAATTCCCATCGCCCTCAACTGTATTTTAAACAACTCTGCCGGTAAAGCACTTTATGAACATTGTCTTCTTTCTAATTATTATATATACTACCCAGACTATTTCACCAGGTTTGGTCAAAATATTTTACCTGTTCAACCTGCTACAGTAGATATTTTGCTATCGAACTCCTATATACCTCTTGCGGCCTTGGAATCCCATCCAAGTTTTTTTAACTCAGACTATGTTCCAGCTTCTTTTTTTATCAATAGATATTTTTAATTGAAAACAATTTATATTCCATTATACAATCAAGCAGATTCGGCAGTCATTAGACACTGGGCAGAGAAAGAAATTAGGAGCCACGACATTGATCGAGTGGAAGAAAACACTTATAACTTAGATATGGCAATAAATCAATCATGTTCTATTGTCAAACAGGTATTTAATTCAATACCAGTTGGGCAAAAAAGCCCATGGCAGAAAGATATATATAAAACATCTAAAACGGTAATACTACAAAGAAATAAATTTAGGCATACTAGCATACTAAGCACGTAAACTAACTTATTGATTTTTACATAAACAGCGATAGAAATGGCTCCTGGTCAAGATGAAAGCTTACCAATGCACTTAAAGGCAAGATCATACCGCTTTCTGATCTGCATGTGAGCGGTGACATTCTAAAAGCTGGTATAGATAAAGCTAATGCAATTGCTGATGCATTTGCAAAATCTCACACAACAACTATAAGTAACGCATCAACTATGGATACTTGCGTTGCAGATTACGTTAATGTCGTAGCAATGAGTGCCTGGACAGTGATAGAAATATACAGGCATGTGCTGACAATCGCAAGTCGCCTAAAAATTGCGATGTGAGTTGAAATCGCAAGAAAGGTGTTCTGTACTTCACAATCGCAAGAAATTTGGCGACTTCAAATCGCAACAACATACTGAAGTGAAGTTATAAATTTCACTTAAAATAAACTTTAAAACAACAATTAAATTATACACAAATAAAAATTAATATGTTTTCTTTTATTTTTAACAAAAACTATTTTAATTTTTACACATTTAAAGTGTTAAATAATAAATTTAAAATATGTTCGTTGTTTTATGAATTGATTGTGTTGGTTTTTTTCTTAAGTACGGGCGATTTCATAAAAACAGCTGTTCTATTCGATGTTCGAAAATATATTGATATTAGTGCAGTTAAACGTGTAATCGGTATTCAAATAAAGTATGCGGCTATTTCCATTTTAAAATCTTAAACAAATATTCAGTGCTTATTAAATAGGCGATTTAAGTGTTAAGGTACGTTAGTAAATTTATTTCAATTACTTTTAGCACAATCTGCGCTTCGAACGTAAATGTTATAACTAACAAAATAAACAAAAATAATCTTTAAGTACTTCTTCAAAGATGCTAAATGAAACATCACTAATAGAAATACCATTCGTGGGTTGACAGCTATACCTAAATTCTCGCGTAAAGCGCAAGATATCTGTCAAAATTTCTTATGTACATACAAAATGTATGAAGCATTCCGAAATAGCACGGCGTCTACGCTTAGCAATTGGAAAATCCAATTTTTACAGCGCGTAAGGTAATGCAAGCTACTGTTGTTTACATATTTTTTTTGTAGTATTTAAAGAACGTTACAAAACAGTATTGAAATATTAGCTTTTTTCGGGTTTATCTAGCGTTTTATCACTGTTTTGCATTTCATTTTATAGGGTTTTATTAAAAATTATAAGTTTACATTACTGTTCACAAAAAAAAACGTTTCGCTTTTATTTAGGTATGTCATTTCAGCGTAAAAGCCATACGTTATTTTGCGTCGAGTCTTACGCGCTAATATAGGTATGGCTGTGAATTGTGTTATTTCTTAAATCAATAAATATTCATTGGAATAAAATATCTATTAGATTGAAATAATCCCTAAGCGTTCGTTTCTTTATTTGTTCTCTTTTTAATTGAATATTTTTTTTAAAGAAATTAAACTAAGCAAGAGGGCTGCTGGCAATTTATTTCAATATTCTTTTGTTTTATTATGTTTTGCACCGTCAAATCATGTTTTTGTTTTTTGAACATAAGTTCGAAAAAAAGCAAATCCCAAGCAAAACGCGTGAGTTTCAGAACATGTAAAACAAAAGTTGGCGTTTTTCAAATCACATGGGATTTGAAAAACGTGCGAGTGTCAGAACATTTCTGATAGCATTAACTGATGTCATTAAAGTAAAGTTTGCATTTTCATTAAAATATAATAAGCCTCCAGGTTAAGATGAAATTAATGCTATTGTTCTTAAAGACATGCCTGATTATTTTTTTGAATCATTATGAAAAATATTTAATCAGGCATGTTCTGACAATCGCAAATCGCCTAAAACTTGCGATGCGAGTTCAAATCGCATGAAAGGTGTTCTGTAGTTCACAATCGCAAGAAATTTGGCGACTTGAAATCGCAAGCACAGACTGAAGTGAAGTTATAAATTTCACATAAAATAAACTTTAACACAACAATAAAATTATACACATATAAAAATTAATATGTTTTTTTTATTTTTATCAAAATTTATTTTTATTTTTACACAGTTAAAGTGTTAAATAATAAATTTAAAATATGTCCTTTGTTTTATCAATTGTTTGTGTTGGTTTTTTTTGCGATTTCATGAAAACAGCTGTTCTTATTGATGTTCGAAAATATATTAGTATTAGTGCGGTTAAATGTTTAGTCGGTAGTCAAATAAAAATGCGGTTATTTACATTTTAAAATCTTAAACAAATATTAGGTGCTTATTAAATGGGCGTTTTAAGTGTTAAGGTACGTTAATAAATATATCTCAATTAATTTAGGACGATCTGCGTTTTGAACGTGTATGTTATAACTAACAAAATATACAAAAATTATTTTTAAGTACTGATTACTCACGATCTAAGTAATCTTTTTCTTCAAAGTTGCTAAATGCAACATCACTAATAGAAATTCCATTTGACGTCAAAGTATTTCTTGCTTTTTATAAAATTTTTAAATTAATAAATATTTATTGGATTGGGATATAGATTGAAATTATCTCTAAACATCCGTTTTTAAATTTCTTCTTTTTTTAATTTAATGTTTATTTGAAGAAATTAAACTAAGCAAGAAGACTGCTACCATTTTTTTAATTTTCTTTTGATTTTTATGTTTTGCACCGTCAAATCATATGTTTTTGTTTTTCGAACATATGTTTAAAAAAAAGTAAATCGCAAGCAAAACGCGTGAGTTTCAGAACATGTAAAACAAAAGTTGGCGTTTTTGAAATCACATGCGATTTCAAAAACATGCGAGTGTCAAAACATGCCTGAATATTTGTATAAGAAGTTGCTATTTTCCTCGATGTTTCAAAAAGGCTTTTTGCCTTCCAGAACACAAAGCTGGAAAAGATATTAAAATGCCAACCAGTTACAGACCAATTAGCATTCTAAGCCTCTACAAAAAAAATAGTAGGTTTATCAAACTTAAACAACATTATTATTGACCAACAGTTTGGATTCCGTAAGGCACACTTAACCATTAATTAATTGAAGAGAGTAATTAAAGTTATTGAAGATAATAAGTCAGCGCAAAAGTACTGGAGTTATCTTCCTTGAAATTGGTATTATGGTTTTGTAATTTATTAGGATTTTATGTGAGATTAGACGTTTTTACTACCTAGGGGTTGTGTGCCGGCGCTTAAAAACGCCACTGGAACGAAAATATAAATAAAATAATAAGCAGTTAGAATTGCTATTATATTTAATTTAATAGAAGCTTAAGATGCAGCTCCATGAATATCAAAACTGACATTGACTTACTAAGGAAAGTATTCCTCCTTTTATACTTAAAATTATGCTTAATAAGCATTTACAATATAATATTTAATTCTATTGACTTAAGTCTAATTCTTATTGCTAAACTAAAATAAATCGTGGGTAATATTTGTGGAATATGATCCGTTTACTCATGGTCATTAGGGATGGACAAAACGCATCGATGTTTTAAAAACACTCGATATATTGTGTCGAAACATCGATATACTCCGATGTTTTCTTTGCTCCTAAACAATCGAAAAATATCGATGTTTTCTTTCGATGCATCGAAATGACAAATTGTATACAGAACGTGTAGATTGATACACAAACGTGTTCATAGAAATTAGAAAAGAAAAGGTTTACCATAAAGGTCTTCCATACTACATTCAATATATACCTCGAATATAATTATTCGCAGAAATCAAGAAGCAGCTTTTTATGCTGATGACATTGCTTTAATATGTTGCGGCAAGCAATCAAACGCAATAGTCTAGAGAATGCTACAGGGTAAACTCAAGCCAAAAATACTTCAATAAATGGAAAATTAAAGTTTACGATAACAAAACACAAGCCATCATATTTCCATACAATAAGTCCCCAAAACGTATTTCTTCACAAAACTTGTGTGTATTTCTTCACAAAGCTTTTGTTTCAACGACAAATTGAAACGGGTACTCATTCACTTACAATTCTCAAAAGCAAAATTTAGGCAATCAAGGCCGAAACTTCGTAAACGAAGGGAATTTTAGAAATTTAAGAATATTGTATGTCTGAACGCGAACATTAAGTATTTTGTCTATAAAACTTCCACGAGCTATGATGTACTAAAAAAGAAGTATGCATGTTACAGAAAAAACGTGAAAGCAGATTTTTACCAATCACGCTAAACCTTCCATGTTCGTGTCGTATGTTGTTTAAAGTTCTCTGTACAAGATTAATTAATTAATTTCATGTTATATATTAAACAACAAATATTTCATTATCAGTTTAAAAATTGTCGTACATTAAATTACTAAAAACCGACAAGTTAATATACAACAAATATGCTTCTTATGTACTAATTTTAATTGCGGTAATAAGCGGCTATTAAACAACCAAACCTTGCTTGTGAGCACGGCCTGATGACATGCCATCAAACTCGTGTAATAAGGTAAATTTCGTATCTGTCAGCGGCGCTAAATGAAATTAAACAATTTTTGATATTTTATGTTTGCCATCATGCCATCATACTCGTTTAATTGCATGAGTGGTTTTACATTATGGGCATTTATTGTTTTCTATTTTGGAGCATCTCCGTAAGTCGTCACGCGTTTACATTATGACTCTTTTGTAGCAAGTGAGAGAATTTTTCTTTCTACGTAACAAGAACATATATTTCTGTTTCTATACAGTGTTGCCAAAAATTTATTTAAAAAAAAATTTTGAACAATATAAAAAAACGGCCATTTTGGCAACACTGCTCAAGCATAGAACAGCAAAAAACGAAAGAGAGAAACAGGAATGAGAGAAAAATGAGAGAAAAAACTGAAAAGAGTCATGAAAATTCATTTCGTGCTACTTTTGCTACCCCGTAAGCTTCTCTACACCTCTTGCCTACAAACTTCTGCATCATGACTTTAGGCCCAACTATAATGTGCATATACAAGCTTATGCCAACTTATACAACTGTGCAAATACATATAAATCAAATGTGGTAAACTATAATGTACTTGAGAGAACTTTGCGTCAAGTTTCGTCAAATGTTATTTGCTTAAGCAATGTACGAAGCTGATCGTACCTTACGTACAGAAACAGCTGATTGCGCTTCGTGTATACATACATAAATCAATAAAGAAAAAATTGCAGTGGAGAGCGACATTGAAAACGATTTGTTTTTTAATTTAATAGAAAACGTAGAAAAAAGAAGGGTTTATATGAGAGAAAATGATGCGTTTTTATTATAACAATTCGCTGTAACTTTTTTTTTAATTGCTTTCAAATTAAATCAGTGACACCGTTGCATCTTTTGGTTATTTTAGCCAAAAATACATAAAAAACATGCCATTTTTTATCGAATTTTAAAAAAAACTAGTGAAAACTAGTGAAAGAAAGTACATTTATTTAAATCAATGTTATTAAATATATATAATATATTTTTTCGATGGCTTTTTCTTTACAAGTTTTATTTATTTAAAAATATATATATTTTTGGGAAAGTACGATTTAAACATGAATGTGCAACTGTGGCAAATTATTTTTTAAATTTATGTAAGTACATTGTAGCCACATAAAAATCTTTAAAGAATTACCTAAGCATTTGACAGGCTTTTCGTTGGGTTTTTGACATAAGCTTAAGCTAGCTTATGCACATTATAGTTGGGCCTTTTTGTAGCTGCTACAATGCCCTTAAGCTGGATTCACCCATTGTTTCCGAACAAAATTTTTGTTCCGAAACATTTTTTTTATATGTAGTTTGACGTTTTTCTTTTTGAAAGAGAGAGAGACACGTCAAACTACATATAAAAAAAATGTTTCGGAACAAAAATTTTGTTTGGAAACAATGGGTGAATCCAGCTTTAATGTAAACTGGCTCCATGTTTGTAAACACACTGTAAATTTCATTTCTGTTTTTGTAAGCGAACAGTAAAGATGCCTTAGCTAGAGCGCACGAGTTACATATAGAGCTAGTAAAGATAATATTGAAAAAATTTTAGAAATATTAGGTAAAAGATATTGCATTTAAATTCTTATTAATTGCTGATGCAAACCTTGCACTTTTATATTTTTGCCTTTTAAATTTTTGTCCATACAGGCAGAATTCAAACTAATTTATGTTAAAAGTACAATAGATAAATAAAAAAAAAATAACAATTTAAAACCTGCTTTATTATAATACAATAAGTTAATGAACTTTTTAAAATAATGCTTTAAGTTTTACATTCTTCTTTTAACGTCAAAATAAAATATTAAATAAAAAATAAAAAATTAAATAGTATGTTTATTTTTTAAATAACTTAATAAAGTTATTTGATTCGCGTTTTAAAACAATTTATTGGAGTATATGGAAGTTTGCCGGAACTATGACAACTAAAAAGTGATGTTTATAATAATAGAAATTAAAAACAAAAATCTAATGAAAAGCTTTTAGAAAAATTAAAAAAGCAAACCTGAATGCAATATATAAAGTTTTAAAATAAAATAAACATATTGGCCCATATTCATAGCTAATACTAAAGTCAACTCTTTCTAAAGTATACTTCAAACTAAAAAGCTCTTATTATCTTTTTTACTTTCATAATCGAAAATTAATTATACTTTAAGTCGAATCGACTTTAACTGGGTATGAGCTCTAGTTTGATAAAAGTTTTCATACAATTTCTAAACAAACATTAGAAAAAAGTAATCCTGTTATTATTTTGTTTACTTTGGTATAAAAATCAGATAAAGAGTACTGTGTTCTTTAACCAAATAAAATAATTATGGAAAAATGAGTTAAAAACAGCTTTAGCTACTTTTAAATTTAGGGTTGACTTATACGCCAAAAGTATATTTTAAATTGTCTATAACTATGAATATGGGCCATTGCAACTAACTCATGCGCCATCACAAATCGAACTTCACTATTCAGTATCTGCTTGCGCACTGAAGTTTGCCAAACTTGGCATGATAGTGTTATAGCAAAATACCCTCTCTCATCTGGCCGTGCTCACAGGTAAAGTTTGACCGTCTAATAGCCGCTTTAACGATATATATATTGAGCTAAAGCACACAAAATGCCACAGATAAAAGAAGATATAGAGATTAAGTAAAATTTGATTTTGTGAACACGACGCTATTAAAACTTTAATTTCATTTTTGTTGTTTTAGGAACGTTTCGTATGGTAAGAGAAATACGAGTTCTTCTTTTTAAGCAATCTCCAATTTTAAAGGAGTTCTCACAGTTCTCATAATTATAAATGCGATCACAAAGAATGTCTTCATTTAATTCGCTAATTGAATGCAAGTAGTTCTCATAGAGAGAACCCTTTAATATTAAGAGACTACGTGGCTCCAGTAACAGTTTAAACAAAACTTCACGATTCGTGGGTGTTTCTGTTTCCTGACTTTGGTTCATCTTCAAATCATCTGCTAAGACATTTTTCTTTGTAAATTCTAAAGCCGTATGAGATCCACAGGAAATAGTAGTTACGATTGGATAAAAGAGAGGACCATCCGTGTGTGGCATTATTCCTTGGCCTGGCCGATACTCGTTTACTAAGACGTGATTAGCCTTTTGGGTTTCAAAAATACCAAGGTTATTGATTTTATCGACGTATGCCTGCAACCATTCGGGTATTTCTTCGGCAAGCATACCGTTTGGATGTGGTATTCCACCGTAACTGATTACGCGCCGATTAAGTAACTGAGTCCACTTAGGCTTAGGTGTTTTATCGATACAGGAAATAATACGCTGTTCTTCTTCAGAAGTTAAAAAGTTTGGAATATACATAACAGTTGGAGGACACTAAGGCAATTAAAATGTTAAAATTTTCAACAACAGAAGTTGTACATATAAGCATACCTTTCGGACTAAAAAATCACTAAAATCCATCCTAGGTTATTAAAATACAATTAATAAGTTTATATTGAAAATGTATTTCATGTTAAAAAATACCGGAATGTAAATAAATTTATATACGTACACATATATACATATTTATGTTTTTTATTTGTTACGTAAAATTGAAATGTCAATCTATATTAATTCGCCTAGGACAATTCACAATAATTAAAAAAATTCTAAGGCAAATTGACTATCAGGTTGTGTCGATAACGCAGTCGTTTTTTACATTTTTCTGATGGCTCGACCTATCAAACGTTGTTTATTTAGAGAAAAATTCAATTTCCAAAAAATAAATAATAGTTATTAATTTGAAAAAAAAAAAAATTAATTGTTCACCGATTTTTGTGTGTGATTTGTGGGCTTAAATCTAGTTTACAGACGCAGCTTAAAAATTAAAAAAATCTACAGAGTGTAAAATTCAATTTTAGCAAAAAATGTCAAATGGAAAATTTGGTGCTGATCTTTAGCTTCACAGTTACGGGCCTCCAAAGTTTGTATTTGTCGATATATGCCATATCGAGTATTTTGTGGCAGAATGAGGCAATATGGGCTTAATTGGAAAGGAAATTTCAATATCTATTAAATTTAAAAGGAAAATAGTAAAAAAAAAAATAATTAAATAAAAAAACAGTTACGTACCAAAAAAAGTTTTTTCATATAAACATAATAGGTACGTATATCAAAAAAATTAAGTTCTGCGGCGATATTATACGAAAATCTTTTTTAAGCGAAGCCGATGTTTGTCATACCATAGAGAAGAAAATCCTTGCGCCCCTCCGAAGGCCGGCCACGCATAAAGTCATTACTACGCTGCGTTGGCGGAAAATCTTTCATTTAATTTTTTTCCCCCTTAAAATTACATTTTACACTCCCTGACCAACTTTTTTATGTTGTATTGCCGCTAAACTTAATTTGTTTGATCAAGTTACATATGTTTATATAAAAAAAAGCTTTTTTGTCGTTACATGTTTTTGGTGCCTATTATGAGCAACTTTCGATCTTCGACTGTAGTCGAAACAGCTTAATTAAAAACAGCGAATTGTCATTTGGATTTAGGGCGCACATGCGATAAAAAATAGAGCTATTGTGAATTTTACGCAATTGCATTATTTACAATAGTACATGTATATCAGCTGTCACTCTGAAGAAATTTTGTTTTACTAATTTATAAACGAAAAATTAAAATTAATATTAATTAAAATAACAACGACGAAATTATGGTTCGATGAATTATCTCCTATGTAATTTATTCCCATTTTTTGCTGCTACAACTTTTATACATATTCCTTTTGTCAGCTGTGGATTTTGTTCCATTAGAGAAACGATCTTTTCCAATTGTTGTCTTGTACTTACAACCTTAGACCTGCATGGAATTAAAATAACTTTTTGCCACCATTTGTAAAAAAACAAATTCACAAATACTTACATTTTCAATAAATTTTACAAACTGACTCAAACCATCGAAAGCAAAATTGTGTTCGATTTGAAATTTGTTGCGCAACAAAATTTTCAACAGTGCTACCAACTCATAATAAGAATTTGACAATCGATATTCGATTTTCGTTAGCCAGCGATCATAGAAAATCGAACGCAACACTTAATAAGGGCCTTTATTTTACTATTTTCCTTTGCAATTAAATAGATATTGAAATTGCATTTTTAACAGCCATACGTAAACAAAAGCGGAAAGAGTAACGTTTTTTAAATGAATTATTTGAACTTATATTTATTTTAAATTTTTATAAAACGCCTTGTCGAAATTTGAATTGTCAATTGCAAAGAATTGCTGTTGCGTTGCCGCCGCGTTATTTCGGTATGCTACATACAAAATGTACGAGCATGAGAACTTTTGACAGCAAATAAACGCTTTCCGCTCTTGTTTAGGTATGTCTGCTTATACCCTATTGCCCATTCCACTAAAAAACACTCGTATATGCCATACTTTATATACAAACTTTGGAGGCCCGTACCTCCGAAACTTAGGGTCAGCCCCAAATTTTTTATTTAAAATTTATTGCTTAAAATTGGATTTTTGTATGAGAGTATGGGGTATAAATGTATAATATATACAAATAAAACAATAGTAATAAATACAAAGCCAGAATAAATTATTTACACAGGCGCTACTTTTATATTTATAACTCCATATTTTAAAATTAATAACGCATTAACATTCTTTTATTTCAAAATTATACCTACTGTATAGTGAAGAAATAAAGCAAAATTTAATGCTAGTGGCGAATTCAAGTTTAAATAATTTTTCACACTGCACAACGTGTAACACTATGCCACACGACACGGATTTTCATCATAATGCATAATAAAACGCCGGCAGAACAATTGTCAAATTTATATTAATATCAGTTCAAAGGGGTAGACGTTAATGATTTAATATCGATACCTTTCCATAAGAATGCATTAAGGCAGAATTAGTCTTTGCTTTCCGTGACGAATCAGCTGATCAATTTCTGTTAAATGGAAAATATGTATTTGTGGTTTGTTATTACTTTGACGTTCTGTTCTGTTCCGTTCGAATCAGTAGAAAATAGAACTCAACGTTAAGTTACTTAAAAGTTGTTTGGTAGTGTAAGTGCAAAACTGTAAACAAACCATTTTTGTCATTGTAATTGTAGTTGTTTTTGTTGTGTTGTGTGATGTGTTTTCTTTGTTAATTATAAACGGCTGGTTTGTTGTTACAGAAAAACTAATTACAATAATTTAAAAAGCAGAACGGCACGGCACAGAACAGCAATAGAAAGTAAAGACTAATGAGGCCTTTAAGCGACATTTTTAAACTTGTTCAGTAAATGAAAAAACGTCTCATTTAGTTACTAACGCCCCGTCTATATTAGACATAAATTTGTTAGCAATAAGGCAATAACGTCGGCAGAGTAATGTGTCTAAATTGCTTATTGCTTTGGGTATGGGAACACGTATTTAAGTATGTTAACTCATAATTTCAAAATAACCAAGTGCAAAGGTTGTAAGCAAAGAGCATCATTGCAAATAAAACAAATTTTTTTAGAATTCTTATTACAATATTTCTATTAATTTAAAAACTCCAATCCAATGTTAAAACACAACAAATTTGGTATAATTGATCAATTAATTTTATGTTCGCGCTTTTACTTTTAAATCAAAACACAAATGACAACCAAATTTGACGTTTTATGTTCGCAATAATTGTAAACGAAATTTGGCTGACAATTATTGCCACATATATTGCTATCAATAAATCGGCCCGTTTCTCGTTGTCGTTCTTGTTTTAAAAGTCGTTTCTATGTAGTTGTCGTTTAAGTGTCGTTTCGTTCCTATATTGGTATTCCTGATATACGTTGAAACGAAGACGAGAAGTTATCGAAAACAAACAAAAATAATATTGTGAACTTGGTAGCACTGACAATATTTGATGTCTTTTTTTACAATTTTAATTAAGTTTGTTATTTAAAAAAAAATTAAAGTACCGAGTTTTATTTTTCTAGTTCGAGTGATGATGATGAAATAACAAAGATAAATATACATCGACACACTTTACGACAGAACATAAATATCTTTATCATGTCTGATACCATGTAAGAAACTAAATTTTTAATAATCATTTCCAAATATTTTTGTGTAAATATGTGCATTTTTCTTAAGATTTGTGAACACATTTAGGCTTAATAAAATTGCATTTCAATACGTCCTGGAGCAAATCCGTCCGAAACTAAAAAACAGCACCCGAAAGTCTGCAATTACTCCAACAATAAAACTGGCAACAGCTTTGCGGTTTTTCGCGCAAAGGTCGTATCAACTAAGCGTTGGGAATGACTTCAATTGGTCCTTGGCTCAACCCACGGTCAGTAAAATTTTATCTGAAGTTTTGGACGCGATGAGTACCACTATTTGTATTAATTGGATAAAATTTGAAATGCCGGAAGAAGAAGAAATAGAATGCAAACGATTTTTTTTATGAGCGAACTGGTTTCCCTGGAATCATAGGATGCGTAGACGGAACCCATATAAAAATAATTGGTCCGTGCAAAAGTTCTCAACATTTATACTTTAACAGGAAAGGCTTCTTCAGCATAAATGCAATGATTGTAAGTACCAGCAATGAATATAAGTAGAAACACTGAATTTAATTATAAAAGTTTAATTTCTTATTGTCTTAGATTTGTGATCATAAGATGCGCATAAGATACGTAGATGCTAGGCATCCAGGCTCTGCCCATGATTCTTTAATTTGGAATACCAGCCGAGTAAGAAGATTTCTAAGAGAAAAGTATGAAGCTGGCGGACGTAATTCATGGATTCTTGGTATGAAATTTTAAATATATTAAAATCAGTTTGACATTTAAATATTTAGGAGATGCTGGTTATCCGTTGGAACCTTTTTTAATGACACCATATCGATCAGCTGCGGAACACAGTGCAGAAAGCTCTTATAATACTGTGCATTCAAAAGCCCGAAATATCATAGAGCGAGCAATTGGTGTGCTCAAATCTCGGTTTAGATGTGTCCTTGGTGCACGTGAACTGCACTATGATTCCCAAAAAACTACACAAATAGTTAATGCTTGCGCAGCTCTGCACAATATTTGCATTCATTACAATGCCTCTTCTTCCGATAATAATCTAGAAATGTCTTCTGAAGAAACTGTAAATTTTAATATAAGCAATGAAAGTTATGACAGAGAAGATTGTAGAGAGGCTGCCATAATTAGAGATAGAATTAAAGACACTTTATTGTTATAAGTTTTATATTTTTATTCAATGTATATAAAAAACTAGAAAGAACAAGTAAGAAAAATATGAAATAAATAAACAAAATGAAACGAATAATTCACTAAGTAATATGTAGTTAAATAAAATAAAAAAAAATAATAAAAATAATAGTTCATTAAATAATTCTTAGATAAAAAATAAAATAACGAAATAAAACTAATGAGAATTCAACTGTTTCTCTAAGAGTTCTAGCTTTTTCCTCTTTATTAAGACATCAATTTCCATTAACTCTTCTTCTCTGCGTGTTTTTCTCTTGAATATTTTTAGGTGTTCTTTTTCGACTTCCAACCTCTTTCTCTGATAACGAGATATGTCTTTTAAACATGTTTTTACAGATTCCAAATTCCAATAACTTTATCCTTTCTTTTTCATCGGATTTATTATTTTTTGAAGACGTGACCCTTGTTGAGGCTGTAGGTACATCATCACTCATGATAATTTCGGCAGGTGTCACTACTTCTGTGTTTTTTTCACTTCCCGATGTTATGTTACTGCCTCAACTTCTTCGCCGAATCCTCCCACTTGTCCTTTTGAGTTCACTTGCTCTTCAAATTTCATTAAATTTGCCACCGCTTCCTTCAGTGGTGACAAAGGAACTTGTTTATAAGCTCCTCCTCCTGTTGCTCTGGCTTCTGCTTTGTTGCTCACAAGCTTCTTTTTTACTTTAAATTTCAAGTCTTTCCACACCTTTTTTTAAATTACATACAAATTAAAATTTTTATAAATCTTAAATGGTAATTTTGCTTTATGTACTTACTTTATGCCAACCATCTCCGTCACGAACTGGCGGTCCAAATGGATTAACCTTTGCTGCAATTTCTCTCCAAAAACAGTCAAAATTCAAAGGTTTTATTCCCTTCCGAAACCCCTTAGCATACGCGGGATTTTTTTCCATTTCTGAGACTAAAATTTCAAATTGTTTAACACTAGTTATTTTCATTTTTGTTTTAACGTTTTCAACTTCGGTGCTAAAAATATTGACGACAGAAAAAGAATGGTTCTTTGTCGTTACTATTTTCGTTGCAAAATGGAGAATACCAATACATTTTCGATAAATGTCGATAACGCCAACGGTAATGCCAAACTGTCATTTCTATTTTGTTTTTAAACGAGAACGACAACGGGAATAGGGCCGAATATGTATAAAAAAGTGATGTCTACATTAGAGATAACATAATTTTGACATTTGCTGCAATATATGTTAACATATTTATTGCTAGTCTAGACGGGGGTTATTTGTATATTTTATTGAAAGGAACATATTTGAAAAGCGATTTTAGAATACCAAGCTTGACATCATTGCAAAACCAAAATTTTAATCAGATAAGAAGTTTTTGTCGCTTAGTACATTTTCGTGGACAAGACATTGGCGCTTAATACAATGGTGCTTAAAACATTGACATGGATACAAAAAATAAAGGTTTAAAATAAATTGTGTCGTTTAATTCATTTTTTTCTGTTAAACAATAAAATAAAGTCTAGTACAGAAACATAACACTAATTTCAAAAAAAGAATTCAAAGAGGACACTTGAGGATTATTGATTACAATATAATAAATAAAAATCTATATAAAAACAAACATAAATTAATTTAAAAGATCAAAACGGAAATTTTAAGATTATTAATTTTCATTTTGATTATCAGACAAATCATCTTCTTCGTCTGTCTCTCTCAATTCGGCCTCTTTCTCATCAAATGTATTTTTTATAATATCCTCGTAATCTTGTGTGTATCGTTAAGGAATAAACTTTCTTTTGAGCAGACTCTCTAAATCCTTTCGTTTTGGGCCTGATAGTTGCAGTTTTGAAGAATAAAGAATGTCTGGTTCATTGAATTCTTGAAGGCATTTTACTTGATTGCGCGTGGGACAAAAATCCAGGGTATTTGAAGGAGAAGGTGTTTGAGATTGTAGATATTTTATTTCAGGGGATGATTTAGAAAAAAATTAAAATATTAGATTCCGTAATCTTGAAATTAATTTGCTCCTTGGTTTTTACTCCTTGTTTTGAAAAATATTTAAACGTTTTCTTTTTCCAATCGCGGAAATCTTTGTATTTCAAATTTATCCTGTCATTGGAAATCAGAGTAACCCATTCTGATGGTGTTCAAATTGTCCTTTTTTGACAAATCTCTCTATAGTAGCATGCACAGAATCAAATGGCATGTAGGTATGGCCAGGAAGTAGAAATGATAATTTAATTTCGTTATTGTGTTTAGCTTCTTTTTGTATAAACAAAAAAAAAAAAAGCAAAAAAACATTGTTATGATTTGGCGATTTTTATTTTGTCTAGCACAGCAATCACAGTATAAGGAAATGGATGTAAATCGACGATTTTCAAGTACTGATTGAGGATTGTACAAATTTCATTTGCTCCTCGCATTCCAACAACTTCACCCCACACAGAAGCATACTCATTATGTGTTCCACTTTCATAAATTGTCCCGTTTTAAAACGATTATTTTCTCGAGTAATAAAATAGCATACTCTGCGTATGTGGAACGTTTAGAACTTTTTGCAGGTCAAAAGTAGCACAAGCAAATAATGGTGAACTCTTGGTTTTCTTTTATCTTCCAAAAACAGTTTATGGCTCGTCTCTTTCTGTTGAGAATGTTTTGTCACTTTTACTTTCTGTGTTTCATCAAATTCACGGTCCTAATAGAATTCTCAAAAGGTACACTTATCTTTTTTGGGAACATGGATGCCAATGTTGTACGTTTTGAAAATGCTCGAAAAATTTTTTCAAAGACAAAATTTATACCCTGTTCCACTTGGATTTCTTTGAATTTTTTGTAAAAATTAGAAATACTGAAACACTCCGTGGGCAAGTAAGTTCTCTTGGTCCTAGAACGGCAATAGTGGGATGGAACCCTTGGTAAGCTTACAATGAAAGTGCAAACGGCTTCTTTTAATCAGCGGACGTAGCATTAAACGTAGCTTCTGCACCCCTTTTGTATGTTTCCGATGTATTTAAACGTTTTTTCAAGGGTATATGTCACAACTCTACTTGAAATGTTAAGAGTTTTCAGCAAAAACTGGATACGTAGTTGTATTCTTTTCCCTTTAAAATTTATAAAACATTTTCTTGTTTCTGTCTTTTTTTCAATTTCTTTGCTTCGTCGCCTTTTGATAGGAACACGATCAACGCAGGATAAAATCCAATCTATTTGCTGGGAATGTGGCTGTTTTCAATAAAAGTCAAAAACTTCTAGCCTTTGCGACTCACTTGTTACGGACACAGGGACCAAGGAGGTTTCCGACTAGCTCTTTAAACGGAAAACATATCCCAGTCAGGTTCCAACCCTTCTCCTTGGGTACGCCGCACATAAAAAAGAACTCAACAACGACACAGGAAAAACTTAGACTACTTACTCAAACAAGATTATAATAACACAACCATGTCCACACAAATCACAAAATGTTGGGGCAGATGTTATGCCTCAATTGCCCTCCCAACCGTGTCACAAAGAAAATACTCCACCAAATCATATTGCCTTCTGCGACCCCAAATCCTCTCTGACTCCTCTCTCCTTACCTTATCCTCATGCCATTTCCTATAGCCACTAATCCAAAAACATTTTTAAATTCAGTTACACGTTATAAACATATTTTTATTTATATAAAATTAAAAAACTTAATCCTAGTCAAATCACAACAAAAATACTAACAATACGTAAGCTAAGAATAATAAATAGATTAAAATTTAAATTTAGGAACATATAAAAAAGAATCTTTTGAACTTATTACAAAATCTGTACCAAAATACTCTAATTAAAAAAAAATAAATATAATTTGATTAATTTTCTTAATAAGTTTTTAAATCTTTTTCTTTTCAGAACTCACATCAATCGTTTATCTACTACGCAAACTTCAAAGGACTAAATTTTAACCTGCAGGAGCTCCCTAGGGCTAATGGTTTATTGCCTCAAACTTTCGTTTCTTATAAAATTCTACGTATAAAAAGAAAACTAATTGATAAGAATTGCAAAAGATAAACATTAATAAAACAAATAAAAACAATTATATTTCCTGTTTTTTTTTCGGAAATATATAAAACAAGTAGAGAGTACCCTCTAACGGGCTGTAGTGGCAAAAATAAATAAAACGTAGCAAAAAACAATTATAACACTTTAAAAAAATCAACTTCTTTTAGGCGCAAAATTATACAAATAAAAATCACAATAAACTAAACTACTAGAATTTTTCTTATTAGAAATATAAAAAAATATTATTAGATAACAAAGAAAATTTTTAACTTTTAAATACAGGTTATGATTCTACTACTTTTTTGCTTTTACTCCAAAAAAATTTTTTTTTTACAAATATATCTTGGAGTTTGGAGTATATTGTAAATAAATATATTTTATTCTTTTATATATATATATATATATATATATATATATATATATATGTGTATATATATATATAAAGTTTTTTTTTGAGTTTTGGGCAACTTCTCGAAATCTTTCACTTGTTAATTAATTATTTCAAAATTATTTTGATGAGCATCACAGAAAACTGTTACCTGGCTATCTGCTGCTAGTGTACAACGCTCCTAGCTTGGACTTCTTTATTTGCAAATTTTCTGCCAAAATTGTCCTTAATTTGTAATGAAAACTCCTTTTCCGTTGTTACACTTTTTTATGCTAGCCAGCTATAGAAAGAACACACAAACTTTTACATACACACAAAAATATTACAAAACTAAGTTTTTCTTACGTTATTTCTGTGACAAAAAGAAAATATTTTTTTATTCTTTTTTCCAGGTTAAATTTTAATTTATCCTTTAGGTAAATTTTTAATTAATTGTTTACATAAAATTTCTGACTCGTTATACTTCAGAATCTGTCATTAAAATTAATAAAATTAAATCACACTGAAATTAAAAATAACTTTATTCTTTACCCAACACAAACATGGAATTTTGGTTTAAATTTTGTTTTACTCTTGTTTGCCACCAACTCTAACACTTTAACTTTTAAGATTTGTATAACATTTTCTCTACTTAAATATCTACGGCTTATTCCAAAATTGAGTGAGCAATTTTCCTTAAACTTCCAAAAATTTTCCAAATTTTCTCTCAAATATTCTCCCGCCTGTCCATCCATCTTTTTTTTTTTTTTTGCTAATCTTTCTAGAACATTATTTCAAATCGCCATATTTAGTTTCTTAGTTTTTTCTTTTTTTTATTATGTTTTTAGCAAATTTATTCCATTTGATTTTTCTTAATCTATTTATATTTTATTCAACCTCTTTCTATTGTTTCCTACCTTCCATAAATAATAAATAACCAAGCTATTAATAGCTATTAAAGATTGTTCTCCCATCAGGATCTCATAATAAACGGTAAGATTTATTTTCATTCATAAATATATTTTTTGAATTTTTAAATTTATTAACTTCTCTCACCGTGTACCATATCATTGTAATGCTAAATACAATTCTGTTTTTTATGTTTTTATTGATTCCGGCATTACCCTGTTCTAAACAGAAGTCCACTAAACAGTGCTGGCAACTGTATCATGCGTTTACCACAAAGTAATACACACATAAAGGCCGGGCACATAGAATCCGTCATACGTTAAACTTTGACAAATTCAACTGACAAGTAAGTTAAAATACATGTTTTCTTATGAGCGTTGTCACAATCAATACGTGTCCGTCAACGCAAAGTACGAAAGTTGGTCAACTTTTAACTTTTGAATACTTTGACAACTATCAACTGCTTCCTCTTCTCTGTTTTCTTTTAACTCTTGTTGTGTTTCAATTGTGTTTTGTGATTTTAATAAAACAATTTCGGTGGCAAACAATAAAATACAAATTTAATTAATTTAAAAAGTGAATAAAATACAAATTAAATTTAAAAGTGAATAAAAATAGAGAGCAAGCTTTGGTATAACATCCGTCAGCAAAGTATTCATTGTGCCAACCTCATCCGTCGTTACTTTGACTTTAGTTGAATTTGTCAAAGTTTAACGTATGACGGATTCTATGTGCCCCGGCCTATACTCATTCATATAAAAATTTGACAGCCGCCTCAACCAAACACGCATGGTAAGAAGAAAATATTTTCTTATAAAATTTAATAATTTCTTATTTTAAACTATTAATTTTCATGAACTAGTAAAAAAAGAGAAAACTCAAATTGCAATATACAACTCCTAACAAGCATCAAATAAATGTAAATAAATAAGTCAACAATCAAGCAAAAGTATAGAAGAAACCATAATCAACCACACATAAAAAAAAACTCAAGAAAAAACAGAAATGCAGACAAAAACAAGAAAAACAAATAACAAAATTTCGACAAACTAAGTAAAAAAAAATTATAAAACTTAAAACAACCAATAAAATAAACAAGCATCAACCTATTCAACATACTATCATTTTATAGTACGGTGGGCGCCAACAATATCCGTACACTTGTTTTTTTTTTCTGACTCAACAAAAAGAATTCTGTAGCCACATTCCTTTCCGCAACAAAACTCCGTGTCCTACGAGTACACGTAGTAGGGAACGGTGTGCGGAAACTGTCTATCTGGACAGATGTTTTTTTTTCTTTTTTACCCAACGTGGCGAATTCTCACCCCTGAGATCGTCTCATACTCTAACAAATATTAGCCGGGCCTATTAAATATTTCCATAGTATATTCTTTCCATTGAAATTTACTTCCCTCTCGATTGAATGCATTCTTTCCATAGTCGGAAACATCATCCACATCACGATAAAGCTGAAACCAACGTATAAACTTTCATGGTAAGAAAACTTATAGTGGCCACCCATGAACTGATCAAATTCTTGTAATTGGTTCTTCCCAATTTTGCACTTACCGTGCAATATAATAAAATCGATAGCCTGCAAAATCTAGCTTTTGAGGCAAAATACATAAATATAAATTATAATTAAATAACTATATATAAATATATAGCTGGCTAAATCTTTTTCTTCTTTTTAGTATGTAGTCATTTTCATCTTCGTTTTTCATTTGGGCTATGCCTCTACTATTTTCCTCCATGGATTATGGCTGCTTCAGGGATGGTTAACTCTTGCAAAAATACTTTATTATGGTGAAACAAAGGACTTAGAGAATGTTTATCTATTTCCGCTCAGAAACAATTAAATCCAAAGAATTGTTCATCAAGTTTACAAACGGGAAGTAGTCTGTTATTCATCTATAATATAAGCATTTACTTTGTGTTTACTTTTTCTTTTTATCACAGCTTTTCCTGAATACACCCAACTATTTATCATCTGAATAATTATTCAAAGTTCTATTGCACTCATTAAATAGTGTGTAAAAAAACTGGACAACGCAAACAAACACTAATCCTACTGATGAATCACAGAATGTATCTATCAACTAATATTGCACAAGTGAAATAAGGTATGTAATACAGTCTTATTCGAAACTTATCTCTATCAGGTACTAAACTATTATCACAGACATTAAAAAACAAAATGGCTTAAACTATGAAATATCAGGACGTCTAACATATAACTTGTATAATTTATAAAAATAATCATTCTCTTGCGTCCTAATATTGCACTTAAAATCTCGAGTTGAACGTAATGGTTAAAACGATTTTTTTTGTTTAGCAATTTAAATTTTAATGTCTTTTACGTGATAGATTCCTATTATCTTTCCGTCTAACGTTTCGAGTTCATACACATTGTTACCTACAGGCCGGGACACTCTACATTTCAGAAACTTTCTGCAGAATTTCGCGTTAATGTTCTTTCCGAAGTTGCTTTGCACCATGTTTCTTCTGTAGACCTCCTGTCCAGGTACAAATTTTACTATCCTGGCCCTTTTGTTGTATCTTTCGGCACTTTTTTCATACGCTTTCGTCATGTTTTCTTTGATTTGATTTCTTTTAATTTCCATACGTTCATTAGGTTTTGCAAGAATGCGGTGATCGGAAATTGATTGTAGCTTTCGCGCTAATTTATAGTCAGCTCCACTCGAATACATATGGTAGCCAAACAACGCAAAGAAAAAAAACCAATAGCACTGTGGAAAGAATTCCTTAAGGCACAATCAATTTCCGACAAATACAAATCCCAATCTCTTTGGTCGTCTTTTAAGTAGGCTCTTATAGCAGATAATATGCTTTGGTTAACTCTTTCTGAAGCGTTACTGCTCGGTTGATAGACGGGTGTTTTGATATGCTGGATTTTGTAACTAGAGATCAAATTTTGAAAGTTTTTTGACGTAAATTGAACACCATTGTCTGGAACGCCAAATTTGTGGAAAATTTCATGAATCAGAAATTCCCCTACGTTTCCAGCAGTTGCCTCTTTCATCGCTTTTATAAAGGTATATTTGCTAAAATGATCTAAGACAATAAATACGTAACAATTTCCACTTTTTGATCGCGGATATTTGCCTAGAAAATCTAAATAGAGTTTTTGAAATGGTCGATCAGTGACAACTTGGTTTCCAATTTCTGGGCGTAAATTCTGATTAGACGGTTTACTCTCTTTACATGTTTGACAATTGGCAATGTAATTCTTTACTTGAGTGTGCATTCTAGGCCAATAGAAAAATCTTCTCAACTTTTCTAGTGTCTTGGTAACACCACCGTGTGCTGAAGTCAAACCTGAATGCGCTTTTTCAATCACCGCCTGGGTTATATTTGGCGGAACCCAAATTTTTCACTGGAATTCAGTCTCATCATCACGATCAAAATCTGCCTTCTTAAATACGTAATTATCTTCAACTTTCAAGTCTGGCAATCTGTCTTGATTTTCTTTTATGTGTTCAATTAGTTTCAAATATTCGTCACCTTGAAACTCTGTCGTTTCGAAATCAAACAACTCTTCCAAATTTATCTCATCTGCATTTAAATTCTTCTCTTGGAACGAGAAAGCATATCAGCTACTACGTTGTCAGAACCTTTTCTGTGCTCAATATCAAAATCAAATGATTGCAGTTGCAGTGACCACCGGGCTAATTTTCCCGTCAGGTCTTTCAGAGACATTAACCACTTAAGGCTAGCGTGGTCCGTCACTATGGTAAACGGCATCATTTCAACGTACGGACGGAATTTTTTTACTGCCATTACAGCCGCCAAACATTCTTTTTCCGTGACACTGTAGTTTCTCTGGCAGGAGTTTAATTTCTGGCTATAAAAAGCTATTGGATGCTCTTCACCACGATCATTTCGTTGATATAAAACAGCACCAATTCCGTAGTCACACGCATCGCACTGGATCCAAAATCTTCTAGAAAAATCGGGCACTGGGGCTGATGTTAGCGCTTTTTTTTAGATTTTTAAAAGCTTCTATCGCTTTAGGTGTCATTTCGAACTTTATCGCTTTCTTCAAAGTATCTGTTAAGGGAGCAGATATGGCCGCGAAGTCTTTTATGAAACGGCGGTACCAACCGACCGTTCCTAAAAAGCTTCGCACTTCACGGGGAGATTTTGGTAGCCTTATTTCTTTAATTGCGCGTACTTTTTCTGGATCTGTTTTTAGATTTCCACCGCCTATTATAAATCCAAGATACCTCAGTTGTTGAAAACTGTGATCTTTGCAGGCCTATTGTGAGGTTTGCTCTTCTTAAGCACACAGCAACCTCTTCTAAAATTTTTAAATGCTTTTCAAAATTGTCAGCTATCACCAAAAGATCGTCAAGATAATTGAAAACGTTTTCTTTGAGTTTTTGCGGTATAACCTTGTCCATTAATCGACAAAGTCGCTGAGCCGCATTGCAAAGCCCAAATGGCATTACGCGAAATTGGTAGAGTGGCCGGCCTGCTACAGTAAACGCCGTATAGGGCCTACACTCTTCCTCAAGCTCGATCTGCCAGAAAGCAAACTTTAAATCAACACTACTAATATAATACGTTTCATCGATTCTGCCTAAGATGCCATTAATATTTTGCAAATGATATGCATCTTTGACAGTGATTTTATTAAGTGTTCTGGCATCAAGGCAAAATCTATTTTTCCCTGGTTTTCTGACCACTGTTGTTCTATTAGACCAGGGACTTTCGCTTTCTTCAATCACATTAAGGGCAAGCATATTTATTAATTTTATTGAGTGTTTTTCCAGAGCAGTGCACCCTAATCCATCCTTCTCAAACGCTGGAAACAACTCAATCACTTTATCCAATTTTTGCTGCTGCTGTTCATTTAGCACATGAGGATTAGATCTGTGATCTTGGACTTTAAAATCTTCTTGTACCTTTTCAATATTCAATTCATCTAATTCAAAAATTTTTGGGGCCAAATAAAAAATCATCCAGAAGTCAACTCCTAGATAAGCTTGTTGCTCTAAGTCCGGATATAAGTAGAGCAAAATCTTCTCAGTTTTATCACTAAACGTAATTTTAAGTTCTACTTTGCCCAATAACCTATGCTCTTTTCCAGCTGCAGTAGAAACAAAAGAAAATATTGGCTTAAAACTAATCCCTAATTCATCTATAAGTTCCCTACAACCTTTTCCTAGCAAACTTATCGACGCTCCTGTATCAAGCAGTCCCTTAATAATTGATCATTTATAAAAATTTCAGCAAAAGCACGAGGGTCGGTGTGTTCGTCTGCAGTTCTTATTGTTTCAACCACCAGCCTTCGATTTTTTTCTTTTCTGCAAATTTCTTCCGTAATTTTTGTATTCGATTTGAAATTGTTTTTCTTGTTGACATAGATTCATTAAAAATACTATTCCTGACTTTTTCGTAATTTGCTTTTCGTTCTTCATAAGAATATTTATGACGCATTTTTGGATTTAATTTATTGAAATTTTTGACGAGTTTTATTAATTTTATATTGTATTTTTTTATGGCCGTTCGGCAGGGAGATTCGCCGCGGAACGATGATTCCCTGCTGCTATCTCGTCCCTGTAAAAGTTTTTTGCTTTACAGTTGGTGCAGTTGGGAGATTTAACGTTCGGTTTACCGCACCTATAGCAGAATAAAGCTCTCTCCGCTGACAGGTAATCCATGAACATGTGGCCATTTTCCCGACAGTTCCAGCAAATCAATGGATTTCTAACAGCTTGTTGTTGTTGCCTTTTGTCTACTTACAAAGCCGCCACTTCTTCGTATGGCTCAGTGAATTCGTCTAAGCTTTCCGCAGACTTCTCGAAAACTTCATTAACATGCCGCGTATATCTGTTAACTGGCACAGATACCATATTTTTGGGCTCTCTCCGGCAAAATATTTTTTCGGCCTCGACGCATTCCTGCCTCAACTCTTCAACTGAATTGGCTGCGATAGGGTAAACTCTGTTTCTGATGTCATCTCTTAAGTTCTTTTTGATAATTTTTATCATTTCCCTTTCAGGCATTGACATGTTTAATCTCGAACGCATTTGAGCCATTGAGAAGAAAAACACATCAATTCCTTCTCCGGGCTGTTGCTTCCTTTCGACAATGTCACTCATAAGCTCAAAACTCGATCTGGTGGACTGGTATTGTTTAAGTAGCGCTCCTTTCAGGGTGGTCCACTCAGACACATAATTTGTCTTAATATACAACCAGTACCATTTTTCTGCAGCACCCTTAATAAAAAAATGAAAATTATCCAAAACTTCACTCCAGGAAACGCCATATTGTCGCTGTAGACGCTATACGCGAAACACAAAATCTTCTACTGCAAATTTATTGGCATTTCCATCAAACTCCAGTCCCCACTTGTCAATTCTGATCCGATTATAGGTTTTATATTGACACGTAACTGTATTTTCTACAGAACCTCGGCGCGAACTAGCGGAACTCATTGAACTAGAATCCATTGGCTGGACTGTGCTATTGTTTTCTTTAATAATGTTTGGCAGAATCTCCTCACGGAGCTTTTTATTTTCTCGCTGCGTATGTTGTAGTACGAGACTCATCTTGCTCATTGCTGCAGTTAACTCTGCCATCTGCCGCCTCATGTCACTCATTTGAGAAGACATGTCCGGATTCACAACTTTTCCAACTGGTTCGCTCATATCCACTTCCATTGTATATTGCCGTGTTCCACTGGTCCCTTGTTCTCTTGTTCGCAACGTTACTATGAAAAGGCTGCGAAACGATAATGGTCCGAACTTATCGTGAAATTGGGGATCTAGATTTGAAGGCTGGCTCATTTCTAAATTTCTAAAAGCGCTAGATTCACGACTTGGGGTATTCGATTTATAAGTTTTTCCGAACGCGAATGGTGTAGATCTATTTAGATCAAATTGGACTTACCTATCTCTTTTTCTAGACCTATCGTCGTGCGGACTGCGTGACATAACCTGGGCACAAGTCTATTATACCTCGATTTTTTTGTTTTTCTAAGAATTTAAGCTAAAAATTTCAAAAAGTTGCAATTATGTCTATAAACAAATCGATAATAAAAAAAACTAACATAAAAGAAATAAATAAAATGCAGAAAAAAAATTAATTATGTATAAACAATACAATCAAAGATTAAACATTAAAAGAAATTATTAAAAAAAAATCAAACAACCAATTATATAAATAAATACTACTACATCAAAACAAATACATAAATAAACAATTCAGTAATCGAATAAATAAATATCTAACTAAATAAATACGCAAAAAAAAATAAAAATAATTAAATAACAAAAAAATATATATATTTCTAAGTGATATTAAAATCAATAATTAAATGAAAAATATAAATGCATATAACTCTAAATATATACTAAAATCAATAATTACTCCTAATAAAAAAACAATAAATAAATAAATATGTAAAAAAAACAAATAAATAAATTATTAGATAAATGTATAAAAAAGGACATAAATAAATAAGAAAATAAATAAACAACTCAATAAATACACAACTCAATAAATAAACAGCTCAATAAATAAACAAATTAACGAATAGGTAAATAAACAAATAAGTAAAAATAAATAAAATAAAAGTGCGATAAATAACTAGATAATAATAATAAAATAAAATATGTTTATTAAAACTGAAATAAAAAAAACTAACACTAAATCAAAACAATGAAAGATTGTATTTTCTTTTTAACTTCCAATATTATATTCGTAAATCAATTTTTATCACAGGCTTGGCATGAAGATAGGCTTAGAATATCGGAGAGGTAACTTAATTCAAATTATGCAATCAGTGTGACGTGACGTAAATCAAAAATAAAATAAAAGTTATTTAAATGATTTTCCTCATACAATCATATCTCCAGCACAATACTCAGAGATGAGATATGATAAATAATTTTGGACCATCTTTGGTACTACAGTCACTAGGTCCAGTCAAATTATCCCCTAGCCGGCTACCAAAGACTTCCTTCATTTTACACTCATATAAAAATAAACTGAAACTAACTATACAAAATAACAACAGAAAATGACAACAATACAATTAGACTTTACCGAACAGATTTCTAAGATATTGTTGTCTTTTCAGATTGAAATGGTCGAATTCATCGCTCTTCCTCAGCAAAGCTTTTACTCCTCGGTACAACCATTCTAAAAGATTTCTTCTCTCTTTCAAACTTCGCTTCCGATCGGCTAAAAATTCGTTGGGCTATGTATGTTAAAACTATTGGTCTATTGCCATATCCACTTAATTTGGGAAACTTATGGAATACCTAGCTTTCTAAATTGCAGTACATATTTTTTTGTTGTTGCGCAGTGTGTAGATCTTCTACACTACGTTCTCTGCATTACGTTTGGGCGCTATTTATGTTACGGACGCAGGGACCAAGGAGGTTTCCGACTAGCTCTTTAAACGGAAAACATATCCCAGTCAGGTTCCAACCCTTCTCCTTGGGTACGCCGCACATAAAAAAACTCAACAACGACACAGGAAAAACTCAGACTACTTACTCAAACAAGATTACAATGACACAACCATGTCCACACAAAGCACAAAATGTTGGGGCATATGTTATGCCTCAATTGCCCTCCCAACCGTGTCACAAAGAAAATACTCCACCAAATCATATTGCCTTCTGCGACCCCAAATCCTCTCTGACTCCTTTTTCCTTACCTTATCCTCATCCATTTCCTTTAGCCACTAATCCAAAAACATTTTTAAATTCAGTTACACGTTATAAACATATTTTTATTTATATAAAAATAAAAAAACTTAATCCTAGTCAAATCACAACAAAAATACTAACAATACGTAAGCTAAGAATAATAAATAGATTAAAATTTAAATTTAGGAACATATAAAAAAGAATCTTTCGAACTTATTACAAAATCTGTACCAAAATACTCTAATTGAAAAAAAAAAAATAAATATAATTTGATTAATTTTCTTAATAAGTTTTAAAATCTTTTTCTTTTCAGAACTCACATCAATCGTTTATCTACTACGCAAACTTCAAAGGACTCCCTAGGCTCTCTAGGGCTAATGGTTTATTGCCTCAAACTTTCGTTTCTTATAAAATTTTACGTATAAAAAGAAAACTAATTGATAAGAATTGCAAAAGATAAATATTAATAAAACAAATTAAAACAATTATATTTCCTGTTTTTTTTTTTCGGAAATATAAAAAACAAGTAGAGAGTAACCTCTAACGGGCTGTAGTGGCAAAAATAAATAAAACGTAGCAAAAAACAATTAAATCACTTAAAAAAAATCAACTTCTTTTAGGCGCAAAAAAATTACAAATAAAAATCACAATAAACTAAACTACTAGAATTTTTCTTATTAGAAATATAAAAAAAATATTATTAGATAACGAAGAAAATTTTTACTTTTTAAATACAGGTTATGATTCTACTACTTTTTTGCTTTTACTCAAAAAAAAATTTTTTTTACATATGTATATATATATATGTATATATATATATGTATATATGTATATGTATATATGTATATATATATATATATATATATATATATATATATATATATAGTTTTTTTTGAGTTTTGGGCTACTTCTCGAAATCTTTCACGTGTTAATTAATTATTTCAAAATTATTTTGATGAGCATCACAGAAAATTGTTACCTGGCTATATGCTGCTAGTGTACAACGCTCCTAGCTTGGACTTCTTTATTTGCAAATTTTCTGCCAAAATTGTCCTTAATTTGTAATGAAAACTCCTTTTCCGTTGTTACACTTTTTTATGCTAGCCAGCTATAGAAAGAACACACAAACTTTTACATACACACAAAAATATTACAAAACTAAGTTTTTCTTACGTTATTTCTGTGACAAAAAGAATATATTTATATATTTTTTTATTCTTTTTTCCAGGTTAAATTTTAATTTATCCCTTTGGTAAATTTTTAATCAATTGTTTACATAAAATTTCTGTCTCGTTACCCTTCAGAATCTGTCATTAAAATTAATAAAATTAAATCGCACTGAAATTTAAAATAACTTTATTCTTTACCCAACACAAACATCGAATTTTGGTTTAAATTTTGTTTTATTGTTGTTTGCCACCAACTCTAACACTTTCACTTTAACTTTTAAGATTTGTATAACAGTTTCTCTACTTAAATATCTACGGCTTATTCCAAAATTAAGTGAGCAATTTTCCTTAAACTTCCAAAAATTTTCCAAATTTTCTCTCAAATATTCTCCCGCCTGCCCATCCATCTTTTTTTTTTTTTTTTGCTAATCTTTCTAGAACATTATTTCAAATCGCCATATTTAGTTTCTTAGTTTTTTCTTTTTTTTATTATTTTTTTAGCAAAAATATTCCATTTTATTTTTCTTAATCTATTTATATTTTATTCAACCTCTTTCTATTGTTTCCTACCTTCCATAAATAATAAATAACCAAGCTATTAATAGCTATTAAAGATTGTTCTCCCATCAGGATCTCATAATAAACGGTAAGATTTATTTTCATTCATAAATATATTTTTTGAATTTTTAAATTTATTAACTTCTCCCACCGTGTACCATATCATTGTAATGCTAAATACAATTCAGTTTTTTTATGTTTTTATTGATTCCGGCATTACCCTGTAAACTAGTAAAAAAAAGAGAAAACTCAAATTGCAATATACAACTCCTAACAAGCATCAAATAAATGTAAATAAATAAGTCAACAATCAAGCAAAAGTATAGAAGAAACCATAATCAACCACACATAAAGAAAAACTCAAGAAAAAACAGAAATGCAGACAAAAACAAGAAACAAAATTTCGACAAACTAAGTAAAAAAAAATTATAAAACTTAAAACAACCAATAAAATAAACAAGCATCAACCTATTCAACATACTATCATTTTATAGTACGGTGGGCGCCAACAATATCTGTACACTTGTTTTTTTTTCTGACTCAACAAAAAGAATTCTGTAGCCACATTCCTTTCCGCAACACACTTAATTTGATTGCACATTTGTTTTGGCAGTTCTTGCATGGATTTCTTTGCACAGATTTGTGTTTTTTCTCAACACGAGCTCTTTTTGATATTATCTCAACCCATGGTTACACACCTCAATTGCCATGACTTGCGGCTTTGGATTCTTGTTTACTTCTTGGCGTTGTTCTATTTCATCGGCACTTGAATTTTCTATGGAATCGTTATGCCAAGATGAACTCCCATCTGTTTCAAACGGATCACACTGCTTTTGCAATCCAGAGGAACCTGACAAATTTTTATTCATGGTAAAATTAGAAATAGTCTTACTAAAATATTATGAAACGATTAACTAACTCCTCACTGCAAAAAAATAAGATGACAACTGACTAGAATAAAAGAAACAAAACAACTCAAAACAAAATCAACAAAAATCAACAGTTATCTGTGCAAAGGTATTTACGAGCCCAAAAAAAACAAAATAAATGGGAAAAAAGCAGTAGTCTATTTCATAGAAAAAATATTTAAACTCAAAGACAATAATAATCTAATCTAACCATAATCTAAGCTAAGCGACATCTAACAAAATTTTTTTGTGCTTACGACAATTAGATTTTTAAGAATGTCGCTTAGCAAATTTTTTTTGGCGGATAATACAAATTTCAGAGCGCATCATTAATCCAGTGAGAAAACTTGGCGGCTGATACAATTTTTCTTTTCTCTCTAATTTCCTTTGCTTCCATGATAGGGCAGCGAAACCCAGCCCAAAATGTAGCGTTTCATTTCTAGTATAGTTCCATATCAAAAAATCATTTTCGAAAACAGTGTCGCTTAATACATTCTTACGAGAAGGTATCGATATTATGATGAATAGTTCTTTATTAGTCATTGCGAAGGCAATATGTCCAAATAATTCTGCCTAAATGTTATTTTTTAACCTTCGGTTGGTTTTCATAATAATAATATAATAAAAAAAATGCCTAAGCTATAAAAATGTAAGATTTTATTAAAAAAATTATACGTCAAAAATAAAATTACATATAAAATGACTTTTCATATCATGATTAATTAATTAGTCTATGAGCTCTGATGATTATATCATAACGATGATATAATTCCATTAAATGAAGTCTACACAGGATGAATTTTCATCATGATAAAAATTCATCAGGTGTGGACTTCCTGTAAAAGCTTATTTAAAATTGTTTAATACTTTTTAACGTATCTTTTCCTTATTATTACTTCTTTTAATCTTGTTGGTAATGAACGAACTAGTTTTAAGTTTAAGTTTATTAGAAAAACTAGCAGTGCCAACGACTTCGTCCGCGTATCATTTCTAATTTTCTTAAAATAAAAATTTAGGGTTTGTAGGGTTCTGTAAACAGTGTTGAAAATTTTCCATCTGCAAAAATAAAATGTACTGACAAATTTTCTAGTACTATTATACCGGAAAAATTGGGTGCTTTCATATTTCTCTAGATTCTCTATGAAATGAGACATTTTTATTTAATAAAAAGTATTATTTGTTTGAACCAAGGTTCTATGGAACCTTCCCACACAATTTTGTTCAAATCCATCCAGCAGTTTTTACGTGATGCGAACAGTGACAAAGAGACAAAAATTCCAGAAGTTTGTGTTTTCTATTTCATATCAATTACTATCTAAACCAACATCAAAATTTTCAATTTTGATCAATTTCTAATTTTCAACTTTGATTATTTTCTAATTTTCAATTTTGATCAATTTCTAAACCAACATCAATTTTTTATGTACAGGAATGACGCCGTTACTATTTTATTATATGTATAGATAAATAATTAACTTAAAATCTGGTCTCCCCACTGTTTGTGTTTAGTTGGGATCAGGAAACGTAACAGAGTAAGTTAAAAAAAAATACTTCTTAATGATTATTTTATAATTTGTATCATCTGTTTAGATAATTATTGTCATTTTTCATGTTGTATTTTTTATTTGGAAAAAACAGTTGTTTTTTTTTTTTTTTGTTTGGTTGTTTGTTTGGAAAAGAAAAGTCAGTTTTCATGTTTTATTTTTTACTTGGAAATCGATGAAAATATTTTTATGAGTTTACGTACAGATTCTGGAGATAAATTTGACCGTAAATCAATTAATTTTAATTTTAGGGCGGAAAACGCACTTTCTACAGTGTGTCGTGTTGCAGTTTTTCAAGCAAAAAATAATACTTAAACAATCACTTTTATTTTATGGAGAAAAAAAACTCAAATAAAATTAGTTATTTTTTAAGTTATATTTTGCACTTATATTAAAGTAAAAATAAACACTTGAAACTTTCAAATTAAATTTTTTTAATAAAACTTAAATAAAAAAATTAACGCAAGTTAACGACACTCGCACAAAAAATTTTTTCATGAAACATCCCTTTTTGTTTAGTATAAAATAAGATAAATAAAATAAACATATTATTTATATAACAACTAAGAAAACCTTAAATTCTAGATTAAGAATTTATGTTAACAAAATAATCAGGCCCAAAAATAAAAATAAGATAAGCATATAATCAAGATCAAGTGCTTTTACATGATAACGACTCTTAGGAAAAGTAATAAAATTGTTGTTTGTAAGAAAAACAACTAACTCCAGCTTAAGTACAATAACTGTAAACAAGAGGATTAAGGGAAAGACCCAAGATAAAGAAAAACAAAAACATGTTGTTTGTTTAATGATTAAGGAAAATCTAGTATCTAAGCAGATTAAATGTAAATCATGGGACAGTAAAAAATAAGTAACATAGACATCGCATTATTTTTAATTCAAACGTTAAATTAAGAAATTATTATTAATAAAGAAAGACGCATCGCGCCGAATAAAATATATTTCTTAAATATCCTTAAAGGTGGAAAATCTAACTGGCGATCCAGCCAGGAGAATAATTAAATTTATTCTTCAAGTGAGTGGACCAACGGAATCCTTGTCGCAGCAAGGTCGTTAACACTTCTTTATAAAAAGAAAGAAACTAAATAATCTTTTATAGAAGGACAGTGCAAAAAATTGCTACAACAAATGAACACACTTAAAAAACAAAAATGAAAAACAATATTTGACGTAAACAGGCCAATAGGAAAAATTATTGAAGAATTCCCAATATCAACAATGGCACAGAATTTCGATGTTAGTATGCTGGTACAGCAAATGGCAGCCCTACAAGTCACCATTGATAATATGCGAACTAAACATCAAAGACAAGTTCAGAATTTGGAAGATCAAATTAGACAAACCCTACACGTGGAAGCTATCCCGGAAAACCAAAGGGTTAAAACAGAACCCAGAATCACGAATGAAAATCAAGTGAAAATGGACGTTTTTAAGTCGTTACTCGTTTTTGATGGCAACATAAATAGTTATAGGATATGGAGAAAAGACGCATTACGAATGATGGAAACCATATCCAACCTCAACAACCAACCAATTTACGCCCAGGCACTGCAAATCGGAAAACAAAAATACAAGGAAGCGCATTACAACTACTAGCCAACCACGTCACAATATTAATTTTTACGTCATCCGCGACAGACTTGACAAAGCATATTCAAATACTCGACCACTATATGTACTCCAGGATGAAATGAAGAGCTGCACCTAAGAACGGAAAACTTTATCAGATATCAACGATGAAATAAATAAATGCCTAACCCTAATAATTTCGAAGATATCGATGTCTGGTCATATAGAAGCGGTAACCAGAGCCATGATAGCACAGGCAGAAGAAGATTCAATTCATGTCTTCATAGCTGGAGTGAACAACACTTCCATCCAATCGACCCTATACAGAAATGCATCCCACGATCTGGAACACGCATATACTATTGCAAGGACGATAGAACACGACAAACGTTATCAGAGTTTAAGATTGTTTAGGGAAGAAAAATTCAGAAAACCATTTGGCAACGAAAAAAGTCGTCAGTATCAGCAAAAACGCCAACCACAACCTAGGACAGAATTTAGGCAGAAGCAGCCTTTCAATAGTTTTCAACCCAGAGCACAACAGCACCAATTACGAAGGTATAACAACCATCAACCTCGGCCCGAGCCAACGGACATCAGTTCTGGAAACACGGCTCACCATCAACCAACACAGTACAACCCCTTCAATCAACAACCATGGAAAAGACAAAGAGATCGGAGCGAAAATTACCAACCAATTAACAAATGAGAAATAACAACATCATCACCAAAGAAGATGAAAACAGCAGTACTATAGTAGAAACAGGTACACCGAATAAGTTAGTTATTAAGCATTTAAACTAATAAACGGGTTGCCCCATGTACGAATGAATGACAATGAGAAAACATATGTTGTTTTATTAGATACCCAGGCAACCTATAATTACATAAAAAATTCCTTAAAGCTCAATGTAATTGAAAAAATAAAACCTATGGAGGTTATCTCAATGCATGGAACTTCAATAGTGAATACTAAACAAAGAATTAAATCCTTGGCGAAGATATATTTTTTTTTGAGCTAGATGATATAACAGGATCCGATTTAATATTAGGACTACAGGGAATAATTACATTAAATGCCATGATGACATTTACAGTGGATAGGAGAAGAGGAAGTAATAGTATAAACTATACCATAGGTAACGACATTTACAGGGAAATAATTGACAAATTAATGAAAGAAAACAACGGAATGGGACCATTACCTTTCACAACAACGATAGAAGCCACAATAAGAACAAAGACAGACGAACCCATTTGGACGAAACAATACCCATATCCCATAGCGGATAATGACTTCGTAAATAGGGAAATAAAAAAACTTTTAAAGGATAGAATCATCCAAAGAAGTAATAGCCCCTACAATTCTCCGATATGGACTGTCCCAAAAAATGGCTTAGATGAAGACAGGCGACCTAGGAAAAGAATGGTGATAGACCACCAGAAATTAAACAGCCATACAATCACATACAATATCATTGTAGACGCGAACATGGCAATACAGAATTTAAGAAAGGCAAAATATTTTACAACCTTAGATTTGGAATCAGGATTCCATCAAGTTAGAATAAGAAAGAAAGATAGAGGAAAAACTGCTTTTTGAGTGAAAGGTGGAAAATACAAATTTATACGTATGCCATTCGGTTTGAAAAACGCACCATCCATATTCCAAAGGTGTGTCGACGACATCCTAAGAGAATACATCTGAAAATGTGCATATTTATATATAGATGACGGTTTTGTCAACTCCTTATTACCAGAGGAATATATGAAACACATAGAAATTATATTTAATGCACTAAATAGAGCAACATTAAAGATATCCGATGAAAAGATGAAAAATCAAAATTCTTCCAAATAGAAGTTAAATACTTAAGTCATATAATTAAATACAACAAAATCGCCACAAATCCAAAAAAGTAGAAGTAATCGAAAAATACCCGCTTCCCCAAACACTTAAAGACTTAAGAGGATTCCTGGGTATGACAGGATATTACAGAAAATTTCTACAGGGATATGCTGGCATAGCCAAGCCATTAACAATTCACTTACGAGGAGACAACGGACAAATAGGTAAAAACAAAAGAGTCAAAACGAAAATAGAATTAGACGACGCCGCTATACAGGCATTTAACAAATTAAAAAATTGTCTAAAAGAACAGGTTAAACTTTTCCAACCAAATTACGATAAACCATTCGAGCTGACCACGGACGCATCTAGCATAGCTATTGGAGTAGTGGTCAGCCAAATGAAAAAAAAACAATATTTTTTCTTAGTAGAACACTCAGAAAAACATAGGAAAATTATTCAACCAATGAGAAAGAATTATTAGCCATCTTTTGGGCACAACAAAAATTGAGGAATTATATTTATGGTACAACAGACCTTTCTATTATATAATATAAACTAGGGCACCAAAACGTAGTAGCTGACGCTTTGTCGAGACAATGTATAAATACATCATTAATTGATACAACTCGTTCAGCCGAAAGCTCTTATACGGAAATTATTAAACACGTAAAACAACCCTTAAACGCATATGCCGTTCAAATTGAACTTGTACCAAATAAAAGAATAAATGAAACACGAACCATTACAATATTTTCAAACAAACAAAATTTGATCATAGAATTAAGAAAGATAAAAGACATCTTCAACACCAAAACTTTTGTATATACACCAACAAAACTAATCGACGTCCGAGAAGAAAAAAAACAAACTGAAATAGTTAAAAAGATACATGACAGAGCACACATATGTTATAAAAATAACATTCAAGAGATACTTAAAAATTATTACTGACCTGAAATAAAACAACAATGCAAGGCATTTAACAATAAGTGTACACCCTGTTTATATGGTAAATATGAAAGCAACCCCAAAATAGAACCATTAGGAGGATCCGACATACCAACAGAACCCGAAAAATACATACACATGGACATTTACTGTAATGATAACAAATCATTTCTAGTCGCTATCGATAAATTCTCAAAATATATTACTCTCAGAGAAATAGATTCAAGAGAACGTATGTCTGAAAAAATGGAAAAAATTATCACAAATAATTATCCGAGCTGCACACGATTAATGACTGATAATCAAAAATGTTTAAATACGCCTGCAGTATATAATGTGCGAAAAATAGGAAATAAGAAAGATAGAAACTCCAGTCTATAGATCAACCTCTAACGGACAAGTTGAATGCGCTCACAACACAATCTTCGAGTTAACAAGAATATTTAAAATACAAAATGAAACAACAATAACCGATGAAATATATAAAACCATAGGACACAAACCAGTTGACATTTTGTTTAACAAAATTAATTATAATAAAAAAGACATAAAAAGTGAATAAGAAAAACTTTCGAAAGGTTGAACCAAGATACAAAGCACAGAACATTTTCACCAAATGAACAAATATTAGTTAAAATCAAAGGAGTAAGAAGAAAGAAAGACGCGAGATATATTTAATACATGCATTGTAAAGGAAGACCGTAAGGACACTGTCTTAACTACAAGGGGGAAGATTGTACATAAGAACAACATTAAAAATTACACTATTATTCATGATGATCATCTACCTGATATTACTCGCAGCGGTCACACCCGAAATCAGAGAAGACATAGAAATTAAAAATCTAAATGAACAAAAATATGTTATAACCAGAACAGATGACGTACTCATTTTCAATGAATTTTCATTTCTATTTCACGTAACCAACATAACAAAAATATTATCACCATACAAACAAAGATTACAGAAGATTACAAGCCCACCTCTCAAGAAATGATTTGGATAAGGAAAATTGAAATATTGGCAAACCAACTAAACGAACATAAACGCCACACAAGATCCTTAAACTTCTTAGGGTCAGCATTAAAATTTATTACTGTAAACCCAGACCATGATGATTTTATTCAAATGCAGACAGCAATAAATGTTTTAGTAAACAACAACGAAAAACAACGCCTAATAATTCAAAGTACGAGAGAAATTATTGGAATTTTTACAAGGAAACAGGGTAGAGAATCACTTCATCATAGAGCAAGTGCATGACCAACTTCTATTGCTTGTCAGAACAATAAACGCTGCAAAGAATAATTAATATTTAACCGAATCTTTAAACTTAGACGACGTAAAGGAAATAATAGAACACGAATTAATCTCAGTACCTCTAATAAACATTTTAGAATATGCTGACATACACATAGCGGGTACAGGATACTTGTTTATAGTCATCTATAAGTATCACATATTGATTAATAAATGTAAACTTTTCAAAATCACGCCTATTTGCTTCAAGCATGTAAAAATCCAAACGGACGAACAAATTTCCCAAGGTGACAGGAATTATGTAAGAGTAAACCATTGCAAAAATTATTTAGGACTGAACATTTATAAGACAAACAACAAGACGGATACACGCATACTACTGACCAATAGGAACAGTAAATGCACAGTAATATAAGCATACAATGACGAATTTCTAGAAATAGACGAAGGATTCATATTATTAGACAAAAATCATACGGTTAACAATATTACCACTAATGGTATAATTTTAGTCACATACACAGACCAAGTCACAATAGATAATAAAACCTACAGAAACATTCATGACAGAATAATCGAAGCAATACACACAAAGCATGACGGAAATTCTAAGTTCAAACAAATACAACGCTTTTAACAATATTGGTTCTTTAAAGAAACTGATAATACCATAAGAACAACATCGCATAAGATCAGGTTTTTATATATTATACTTATCACAACAATAATTGGTTTAGTCATTACAGGACTGAAAATATATAAATACATATTACAGTACAGACGCCGGCAGGCAGTAGAATCATTTAAAATTAATTACCAACAACAAGTAGGAAAATTACTTAGATATCGGGACGCTCTCGTTTAAGAAGGGTGAGAGTTATCGACACTCGCATAAACACATTTTTCATAAAACATCCCTTTTTGTTTAGTATAAAATAAGATAAATAAAAAAAAACATATTCTTTATATAACAACTAAAAAAACCTTAAATCTAGATTAAGAATTTATGTAAACAAAATCATTAAGCCCAAAAATAAAAATAAGATAAGCATAAAACCAAGGTCAAATGCTTTCATATGATAACAGTTAATAGAAAAAGTAATTGTTTACGCGCATAGTGTGAACGTCTTGCATTATTGTTCAGCTGACGTTTCTGCACAGTAGTCGTTAAGTTATTGGCGCATAATTTTTATGTATTTTATTTATATATACTTACTTACTTTTGTAAACCCTAAGCGTACGGTACGTATAAATGAAAGAAAAAAAAACCCCAAACAAAAATATAATAAAAATTAATTTAAACCCCATTATAAAAAAACTAATCCCCGTTTTTTTATTTTTAATGTATTTTCGAGAAAATATTTCTAACAAAACATTTTTGGTCTTTTCGAACCGGATAGAAACACCAAATATTTTCAAGAAAATATTTTTATTTTCAGATTCTACGTGAATTTTCATCCATCCATTTTATTTTGTTCATTTGCAAAAACCCGTGGAAATAAGGTACGTTTTGTGCTTTTTATTAAGTGTAAGAATAAATATATACAAGAGTGATTTGTGTTAAAAAAAGGAGACAAAATAACCAACAAGTGTAAAAAATCACAAAAACAAACATCCGTTTTTATTTTCATTTGCCGTTGGCAAAACACACTTGTGGTGTTAATTACCACCCTTAATTTATTTAAATCACGTGTGGTCCAAAAAGTTAAAAAAAAGTGGAGCAAAAGTGGTTAACTCTTAATATATTTAAAAAGAAATTTATTTTTTTTAACTCAGTCATTAATTTTGTTTCAAAGTGATATTCATTTTATATATACATATTGAAATGCTTCATGCTGTTTATTTGATTCGTGCTTATTTATTCTCTGATAACTCCTCTGTTAACAAAAGCTTTACTATTCATACATTTTTACCCAACTGTGCTAGTTACATTAAATACAGCAAAAAAGAGAATAAAAATTAATAGTTTTACTCGTTAGTTTACTTGTAAATTAAAACAGACGGACGACCGCGAATAAATAAAAATTTTAAATAAAACAAGAAAGAAATAAAGTTTATATTTTACTCAGTGATATTGTGTTTATAAAAACAACCCCCGTTTTTTTTTTCATAGTCACTCAGTATATGCTGTTGGTTGTTTTTTCCTTTTCTCTTGTTTATATATTATTACACCCAACAACCATTAGTGCTGCAAATTTATAATTTTACAAATAAACGGTCGAAAATCTTATAATTTTGTGACGTGAATATTTTTACTCTTTTAAATTATTTTTTTACTCTTATTTCACAAATAGAATAATTTTGTGCATTTTTAAGCGAAATACAAATAAATAAAAACTGTTAAACTGAATAATAATAATCGTTTATTTGGCAGCAGTATTAGTAAATTAATAAAGTGATTATACATTGCTTTTGGTTCTTATTATTATTATTATTTTTTTTTATTTAACCCTTAAATTCCTTTTGAAAGTGCAAAATTAAAATTGCTACTCATTAAAAAAAAACCAACGTGTAAAATTACTTTGTTGTGTATATTTTTAATAATTTACTTATACTCATTATTTAATCGAACAAAACCCATTTTTTTAATTTCTAAAAACCCATTTTTGAACCTTTGCCTTGAGATTTTGATCGATTTTGAAGATAGTGTTCATTTGAAATTAAGAATTTGTTGGATTTGTGAGTTTAGCCCTTATTACGTGATAGCTTCAGGCAATTCTTAAATATTTCGTGGTAGATTCAATTATTTTACATTGGCTTAAGGATTTCTCGTTATCACCTAAGATCAAGAATGGACATGGCTTCTTTAATCCGAAATGCCGATCGTTTGGCTGAATTTGAGGCGTATATTGCTAGTATACCTATGGCGGACCATGAGAAGGAAATAAATCGTTTATGAGAAGCTGTTCGGTCAACTTACGATTCATTGTTAGTTGAAGCAGATAAAGTGAAAGGAATTCAGATTGTAGAGATAAAAGCAAAATATATGACATCTTATAGTACCTATACCCGTGGGATTTCGCTAATAACGGCTCAGCTAGACCGTTTAAAAACGGCTGCTCAAGCAGTAAAGTGAATGGATCTGGCGATCCACACAATTTCCTTTCGCTACATGTTCTCTGATTTGTATGGCGATAACTCCCGTCTGACCCCAGTACAAAAATTGTACTATTTGTTGCAAAAAAGCAGCAAAAGATGCCCATGATATCATACAAACCGTACCTCTAACCAATGATGGCTATGCAATTCCATGAAAAAAATTGGTGGACACACTGAGAACAAAAGTGCTCTTATAAATGACCAGCTCCGAACCCTTTTGAGTATTAAGCGCATTACTCAAGAATCAAGTTCAAATATAAAGAATTTACAACAAACAATAAAAGATTGTATAACAAATCCGTCTTTGCTAGAAGTAACCCCAGAAATATTTTATCACGTAATATTAGCGTATATTTGTGCTACAAAACTACCCGAGAATACTTTCGAGTCTTTGGGAGCAGTCTAAACAATCATGCCAAAAATCCCCTGAATGGAAGGACATGGATGCATTCTTAACAGTCCATTTTAAAACACTTGAATCAATTTCTGATATAAGGCAGTCGCACTCCAGCCCTGTTCAAAACCCGGACAAGAACGCTAGCTCTGTCATTGCGCCAAAAAGTTCTAATTTTCATGCTCAGAAAAAATATTTCTTTGACCCTAGAAAAATTCAAAGTTTTGCGACAAAAAGTGGTACAACTCCTATAGTTTTTTGCTGTTTTCTTTACCAAGGCTCTCACTCCCTGAGACTTTGCCCGAGTTTTCTAAGTCAGAGTATTGAAGAAAGAATGTCGACCGTCAAAAAACTGAGATATTGTTCAAACTGTCTGGCAACCTCTCATGAATTTCGGCAATGTAAGAGCATTCATGTTTGCACATTATGTAAGCAGAAGCATCACTCTTTGCTTCACAGAGACTTAAAGTTAAATAAGTTCACTAATAATTCACCACAGCTCGCTTTAGCTTCTGATATCGCTGCTTTATCCTTAAACCCACAGAAATTAGCTAACAACCAATTGCAACCCCCTCTTAATTTTAACTCTTCAACATCCTCAACGACGCATAATTTGGAAACTTACTCTGCACATCTGAAATCAAACCTTAGCTCAACGGTACTTTAGGGCTCAACTATTGGCATTAATTATATTAATGATATTAGATGTGAAGCAAGAGCGCTAGTTGATCCCTGTTTGCAAGGTACCTTTATCTCAAGAAGGTTACAAAGGAAACTTGCTATTCCAACATTTTCTGTGCCATCGACAAATGTCACTGGCATGACAGATTGCTTAGCTGGTAAATCTTTTTTTTTTTTTTTTTTAATTAGGACCAACACTCAGTGCAATGCATTGTGCCAGAACTAGGAAATTAGGTTTTGGGATGGGGGATAGAGGGAGTAGTGCTTGTGAACATTTGATTTGAATCTTTGCATATTGAAAGTGGCAGAAAAGACCTCTGTAGGGAGTTTATTCCACATACGAACTGTTCGGCTAAAAAACGAATTTTCTCTGTAAGGCGTTGTGCGATTCACTGGCCAATGCGCGTATGAAATTACGGTTTTCAGGAACAAGTTCCCTGATTTCATAAGAGCACATTCCGTTGTAGTAACGATAAAACAGTGAAACACACCCCACATTGCGTCGATGCTCCAGTGAGTCAATAGAGCTGGATACCCTTCTGTCACCGATGAGTTTCTTCGATCTCTCCTGTACGCGGTCGAGTAAATCCAAAATAGACTTTGAAGCACCGGCCCATACATGAGAGTTGTATTCCATTTTCGGTCTGATAAAGGTGACATAGATAGTAAGGAGATCAGATGGAGTGAAGTATTTCTTACACCGTTTCAGAAAACCTAGGCACTTGAATGCTTCTTTTGCAACATGAAAAATGTGCTTGTTCCAACGAACATCGCATTGAATTTTCATGCCAAGAACATCGAGAGCTTCTGATTCCTTAATATATGTATCACCCATAATTACAGATGACGTAGCATGTTCAGCAGTACGCCTGTGTGAAAGCACACAGCACTGGGTTTTATTAGCGTTAAACTGAACCCTGTTCGCCAGGCCCCATTCGGAAATTACTAAAAGGTCGCGATTAAGGGTATCGTCCATGTGCTTTCTCACAGCCCCAATTTCCTGAAGGCTTGGTCTACTGCGAAACGAAAATGAATGGCATATGCTACTGTCATCTGCAAAAGAATAGATAGGGTTGGCAGTCTGACGTAGAAGGTCATTAAGAAAAATAAGAAATAGGGTAGGGGAAAGGACGGAACCTTGCGGTACCCCTGAATTTAACTTGAACTCGTTTGATGAGATCCCATCTATAATAACTCGTATAGTACGATCCCTGAGAAAGCTCGATATAAGTCAGTGAAGCTATTACCGACACCAAAAGCAATAAGTTTTGAAATGAGTGCACCGTGCCACACTCTATCAAACGCCTTGGAAATATCTAAAGCCACCACCTTACTTTCGTCGAAATGGTGAATAGATTGACACCATTTTTCCGAAAGGAAGGCCAATAAGTCACCCGTAGAGCGTGCCCTACGGAAGCCGTACTGCCGGTCACTAAGTATGCTGTTGGACTCCAGATATTTCACAAGATGAAAATTAAGCACACTTTCCATTACTTTGGAAAGCGCAGAGCAAATTGCGATTGGGCGGTAATTTTCAGGGTTGCTAGCCTCTCCCTTTTTGGGGATTGGTGTTACATTAGCAACCTTCCAACATGATGGTAACTCACCAACATGGTACAAAATGTTGAAAAGTTTTGCTAATGGACGCGCTAACGTCGAAGAGCACTGCTTCAAGACCAGTGCTGGAATTCCATCCGGACCAGGGGACTTGTGTATGCTGAGATCCGCTAAAACCTTTTTAACTGCACGTGCTCGAAAGAATATATCTGGCATAGTTACTGATACTCTTTCCATTGCGGGCAGTGGTTGATTGCTCTCCGGCAAGTAGGAGTTACTTGCAAAAATTTCAGCCAAGACGTTAGCTTTATCAACCGGGTCGTTAATTATTTGATCATCCTTTAAAAGAGGCGGAATTGAGGAACTACCATTATCCTTCACTCTTTTAACGAATGACCAAAAGCTCTTGCTACCCCGAGAAGTAGTAAGAACTTTAGCCCGAAGGCGCTGCTCGTATAAAGCTTTTTCGCGACTTAGTACTTTGGCACACGAAGATCTCGCCTTTTTGGGTAGCAAATCAGTTACGGCGTTTTTGTTACACCGCCATATACTAAATGCTTCCTCTCTGGATCTGACTGCATTTTTGCACGTCTGATTAAACCAAGAATTCTTTCTTGGATTAATACGGATTTGTTTAGATGGAATGAAAGTTTTCATTCCAAGCAAAATAATGTTCACAACCATTTCTGCCATGGAATCGACTTTATTGTCCAGAAATCAAAGTTTCCAATTAAAATGCCGAAAAAATTCGTTGAGCTCAGCCCAACGAGCCTTTTCTTACATATATTTTAAACGTTTCGTGGCCATTTTTGGAACGTTATGAAGATTAGCGACCGAAAAGGAGGCGGAAATGGTGCAGTGATCCGAGTTACCGAGAGGCGCAAGAATACTTACCTCATACTTATCAGGGTGTGAGGTAAAGAAAAGGTCGAGAGTATTATGTTGTTGCCCTTCAACACACGAAATATGTGTTGGCTCGTTAATTAATTGCGCGAGGTGGTTGTGCGCGGCGAATAGCTCAACATATTGGCCCTCTAGGGTTGTACGGTTCGAATGGCGAATCCAAGACGAGTTGTGAACATTGAAATCACCAGCAACAACAATTTGACTGTTCGGACAGCTTTCTAGGATTCTCGGTATGGAATCGGAAAGGGCATCGAAGCCGGAAATAGATTTATCCCCTCCCGCGTTTGGGCTTCTGTATAAAAACCCGAAATGTAAGAAGTGTGACCAGATTTTGAATTTAACCCAAAGACAGTTAAATTCAGGATCATTTGTGCCTAATGATTGCTGGCACTGGTACACGAGTTCATTACAAATGTACATCGCAAGGCCCCTATGTAGACTAAAAAAAGGTAGAAGAGAGTACCCAGGCAAATGAAAATCCTGTGGATCAGCATACTCAGATACCTGGGTCTCACATAAGGCGAAAATATCAGGCCGATGGAGACAACTGTGTGCATACACAAAGAAGAAATTCGCTCTTAAAACACGTATCTTGCAGCAATCGATTCTAAATCTTCCTGCCATTACAAATACAAAGACTCAAACCTTTTGTCTATTTTATAATACCAACATCCCTGTAAAAAACTGATGTTTTTGTGACTATTTAGTGACCAGTGTTATACCTTCGCCACTAACTAGTCAAACAACAGTCACCACAAAGGTGCAAGTACAATAAAATTACAATTACTATAAAAAAAGAGGAAAAAACTAGAAAAAAGGAAAGGTACTATTTGTGGTACAATTTGCGTCGCAAAGAGCCCTAAAAGCCCTGAGCTGGTCACATGCGACTTGTCGTGCCATCACTGTTATCATTATTGTATTTTTTTTTTTTTTACTTGAATTGATATGTTTTTTTCTGTGTTGATTTTATATGTATTGTTGTTGCTTTGGTTGCTTTTTTTCTTTCTTTTTTGTAGCTGTTACAAGAATTTATTGTTTTTGTTTGTTTTCTTATATGTAGGTATGTTGATATTTTTGGTTTTATGTTTTTGATTTTTAATTTTTGTTATTATTATTATTATTATTATTATTATTATTATTGTGTTTTAACAGTCGGATCAGCGATCGATCCCCGTTTTAGGCTGAAGATTTGCGCTTATGTTGTTGAAAAAATCACCGGTCGGTTGCCCTCATGTGATATATCTAATATCGTAACATCAAGTTTTCCCGAAATAAAAATGACCGATATCATTTGTACCCGTATGGATATACTTTTTGGAGGAAACGTATATCCAAAAATTCTTATAGCAACCTGATCGCCCAGAGAACCGTTTTTGGCGAAGTTTTCAGATCGGAACCACTTTTCTCCATAGCATCATTTTGCACCCATGTCGAGTTAAATACTCCACTTGCTCGTTTTGGGAACTTGAAGAAGTTCCACAAAGTACCCGACTTTCCGATGATGAAGAATACTGTGAAAAACTTTACCGAAATACAACATATAGAAACCCCGATGGTCTCTTTGTAGTATCGCTTCCATTTCGTCGCGAGTTTTCAAATGAATTATCATTAGGAGATTCTAGAACTAATGCTTTAATTCAGTTTATGCGAAATAAAACCCGACTTGTAAAAGACCCCGAAACAAAATCGCAAGATGATAGGGTGATTAGCGAATACTTTGAGATGAGATGGGATTATTATTTACCCAACCATACTGTTTTTAAACCAGACAGTGTTACCACCAAACTCCGTTTCGTATTTATTGCTTCAAACACTTCTTCTAACGGCGTAAGCCTCAATAATGTATTATACCCCGGACCTGTTTTACAAGCAGATCTTACCATTTTGAATTTCCGATGGCGGCTCTTCCGTTGTGTTTTTAATGCGGATATTGAGAAAATGTATCGTTAGATATTAGTACGCCCCGACCAAATCCAATACCAGCGAGTATTGTTTCATGAAAACCCCGAATCTGAAGCTACGGACTATGAGCTGAATACGGTCACATTCGGAGTAAATTGCGCGCCATATTTAGCTATTCGTACTCTTTGTGACACCCGAAGTCCCGCGGCATCTGAAATTTTGAAAACCCAAATATATGTTGATGACGTACTAGCTGGCTCTTATAAGCTAGATGACGCTCTTAAGGGTCGTAATGAACTAACCCAAGTTCTTGGTTCGGCTGGTTTTGTTTTACGAAATGGACGGCCAATCATATACGCCTCTTAAAAGATTTACGTAGTGAGAATCTGCTTGATGCAGACTTCTTAAAGTTTTCGGATGCCAGTAACACAAGAACCCTTGGCTTGCGGTGGAATGCTAAAAATGATAGCTTCTTTTCAAACCCGTTTCGCAGCAACGCCGGGATCTTGTCACGAAACGTGCGGTCTTGTCGGAAATAGCACGGTTATTTGATTCTGCCGGTTGGTTCTCTCCAAAAATTATTGTAGCAATAATTATAATGCAACAAATTTGGAAAGATAAGACAGATTGGGACGAAAGCTTAAAATGATAGCTTCTATTTCAAACCCGTTTCGCAGCAACGCCGGGATCTTGTCACGAAACGTGCGGTCTTGTCGGAAATAGCACGGTTATTTGATTCTGCCGGTTGGTTCTCTCCAAAAATTATTGTAGCAATAATTATAATGCAACAAATTTGGAAAGATAAGACAGATTGGGACGAAAGCTTAAAAGCCTTAACCCTTATGCAATGTCAATCATTTTTGAACGATTACCCTAATATAGAGAAAATTAATATTCCAAGACGGGTTAATTATCTACCCGAAAATGAAATTGAACTTCATGCTTTTTGTGATGCCTCGGAAAAGGCATATGGGGCAGCTCTTTATTTACGGAACATTTCTTCGGTAGAATTCACGGCGCACTTACTCGAGTCAAAAACAAAGGTAGCTCCTGTGAAAACTGTAACATTGTCCCGTTTAGAATTATGCGGAGCAGCTTTGATGGCGAACATCGTAGAATCGTTATGCAGTCAATTAAATCTAGACAGGAGAAAGATTTTTTTGTGGACAGTTTCTACTATTGTTTTATCCTGGCTCAAAAAACCCCCTTGACATTGGCCAACCTTTGTAAAAAATAGAGTAGCTTTAATTTTGATTAAAGTTGGTAATGAGACTTGGTCTCATGTGGACTCTAAGGACAACCCCGCCGATTTGGCAAGTCGTGGAACCCTCGCTCGAGAATTAGTCAATAATTCTCTATGGTGGCATGGGCCTACCTGGGTAAGACAATCTCGAGAGTGTTGGCCACAACAGTCACCCATTGATCATAAACATTTAGAAGTTTAATAATTTTTTGCTCAGGTTTAACATCCGTATGACATACTTGAACGTTTTTCAGATTTACCCTGTGCAATGCGATTAATTTCGTATTGGTTCAGGTGTTTACAGTATTTGAGAACCCGAAAATGCTTGTACAATACCTTAGATTTAACTCAAGCAGAAGTGAAGTTCACACGAGATCGCTTAATTCTATTATGTCAGCGGAATTGCATACCCATTTCTTCAAAAAGCAATCTACTCACGTTGAACCCCTTTATCGACTCCAATAGCTTTGTCAGAATCAATTGCAGACTAGCTAGATCAGCCGGACTGACATATGATGAGCGGTATCCTAGAATTTTACCATATTCAGCCCGTTTTACTCGTTTGTTTATTGAACATATTCATAAATGCTCTATTCATGGCGGAAATTCTTTAATGCTTCGAATAGTTAGAAGTGAATTTTGGGTCCCCAAGCTAAAAAATCTAGTTCGTACAGTAATCCATAATTGTAAGGTATGTTCAATTTATATGAAAAAGACCGGTCAAGAAATTATGGCTGCATTACCCCCAGAAAGCTCGTTTATTTCTAGACCATTTACCCACACCGGCTTAGATTTTGCCGGCCCATTCTACATAAAATCATACATTGGTCGCGGTTGCCGAACTACCAAAGGTTATGTTCTCGTTTTTGTTTGCTTTGCAACAAAAGCAATTTATTTAAAAGCAACAGATGATATGTCGACAGAAACGTTCCTTGCAGCTTTTGCCCGTTTTTTCTCTCGTCGTGACTCTCCTGCCCATTTATACTTAGATAATGGCACTGCATTTGTTGGAGCGTCTAACTTAATTAAGGTTGATCAGAAACAGTTTTTATCTGATCTTAGAAGATAAATTCTTGTACGAAATAGTGTTCAGCTTGTTGAATGGCATTTATACCCCCTGGAGCTCCTCACATGGGTGGCTTATGGGAAGCTGGCGTAAAGAGTGTGAAGACGTATTTACGGAAAATTTCTGGCGTTCAGAAATTTACATTTGAGGAGTTTACGATAATGCTAACCCGTATAAAAGCATGCCTGAATTCAAGACCGCTGACTGCTGACTGCAATGTCAGAAAACCCCTCTGATTTAGTCCCTTTAACACCAGGTCATTTTTTGATTAAACTCCGCTGCTAACACCCCCTAAACCCGATCATTCCGATCTAAAATTGAGTGTAGCCAAAAGGTGGCAAATGATCAAAGTTCTGCACCACTATTTCGCACAGAGGTGGAAAGAGATATATCTCAAAAAACTACACTAGAGGATAAAGCGGAAATTTTCTCAAAGGGACTTTGAAGTAGGAGATTTAGTAGTTATTCGACAGGACAATTTACCTCCAAATGAGTGGTGACTAGATCGAATAGAGAAGACGCACATAGGGCATGACTCAGAAGTCCGCACTGCGGACGTAAGAACTGCTTCCGCCACTTTTACTCGGCCTATTGTGAAGCTCGTTCTCTTACCTAATTCTGAAACCTGCTAATTCTATCTCTCTTTTTACTCTAGAATAATGTCAGGCACATCACGTCGCCTCGAAGTACACCGCAAGCCGGTGGAAGGTCCTACCTCAGAGGTTAAGTCTCCACGCGACGAAATTCTACGGTATTGCCGCATTTGTAAGAGTGAGCATGCGTTGAGGAAATGTCCGAAGTTTCAAAAAATGCCTGTGGGGGAGCGATGGGAAACAGTCAAGAAGTTTTGCTACTACTTTAACTGTCTCGCGCACTCTCACATAAAAGATAAGTGTACGAGTCGTGAGTGGTGTTTGGAGTGCAAAGCGGAGCAACATACCCTACTTCACAGGCATAAAAAGCAAGCTATCCCTCGCAAGCGTACGGTACGAACAAATGAAAGAAAAAAAACCCCAAACAAAAATATAATAAAAATTAATTTAAACCCCATTAAAAAAAATTAACCCCGTTTTTTTTATTTTTCATATATTTTCGAGAAAATATTTCTAACAAAACAGTAATTAAATTGTTATTTGTAAGAACAACAACTAAAGGCCAGGATTTACTATCGTACACAATCGTACGATTTAATCACACAAAAATCTGACAGAATTCTGTCCTACTTTAAAAATCATCATCTTCAAAAAAATCAAATCTGATTGCATAGAAAAAATCATTTTATGAATTATTTCAAAAGATTATAAAATCGATCAGATCTGTCAAAAAGTCTGTCACACACATACACTTTTAACCCACATACTTTTTGAGCACACATGAAATTTTTGACAGATCGTACGACTGAGTCAATCCTGGCCTTAACTCTAGCTTAAGTACAATAATTGTAAACAAGAGGATTAAGGGAAAGACCCAAGATAAAGAAAAACACAAACATGTTGTTTGTTTAATGATTAAGGAAAATCTACTGTTTTATGAAAAATTCTACTGTTTTATGAATGTATTTGACACAAAATTGAAAAAATAATATTTAAAAATGCTACATAAGTATGAACCAAAGTGATTTAAGGCTTAAGTTATGCGCTTTATTTTGTTTGCCTCAAAAACTTCTTTTATAGTAACTAGGGTGTCAGACGAACAAGTTTTCATTTAAGTTTGAAAATTTCTCCCAATTTTTAACCAATACACTCACACTTTAAAAACTTAAGAAGAATTTGCTTTTAAGTTTTCGTTCAAATTACATTCAAACAAACAGATGATTAAAGTTTTTCCCTCCAAATTTGCATTAAAAATTCTGCTGTCAGTGTTTTCTTGACATCTTGTTTAAAAACTTGCTTTGAAATTGGGTGCAGCTTACGTCACAGCTTTCAATTTTCGTAAATTTTGAAAGAGAATTGAACAAAAACTTGACCGTGTGACTCCACTGTAAACAAAACAAAATTTCAATTTAAATCTGAGCTAACCATTACATTGACACTCCAAAAGAAAAACACCTAACGCCATGACTCATGATATAAAAATAGAAGGTAGTTCCACTTTCTCTTTTCGTCGCCATACGTCGCTCTGGCGTTTGAGGGAATTATGAAAATTTGTGTTACCATATAAATTTTTAAAATCCCCTTATTCTGTTCTGTTTTGTTTTTTTTTTTTTTTTTTTTTTTGTTTCATATGAAATTTTAAACATTTTCATTTTATAACCACTTTAAAGAACTACAAGAAACCAAATGTTAAATGAAATAGAATATGATGCTCTTAAAAACTTTTCAGGTTATATTATTTTAAAAATGGGTTTGAAGGAATTTGGTTTTTAAATGTTTGAGAAAAAAGATCAAAGTAATACATACATGCACAAACGTTTTATCAGAGGGTGGCCTTTATCAGCCAAAAAAGGAATTTATGAGCGAAATAGAAAAACTTCATTAAACTTTTCTAAAAATTGTGGAAATGTTTTATTTACTAGTCCAAACCTTATATAGAAATTGTGTTGACTACAAAAAAAGTAAAATAAAAAAGAGTTTTTTGAAGAACTTTTTTCGTATCGATTTTTAAGCACAATAAAACTTACCATAAAAATCTTTTATTGTCGTTTTTAGCTAATAGAAAAACTTGCCTTGGCATTGCTGAAACGCTAAGGACTTAATAGTATGTTTCCACGGAAAAATGAAGCACTTGCTTCGCTCTTCGAATCCTGATTGCGAAGCATGCCATTTACACGACACATGCTACATGTTCGATTGGACGTCTGCACAAAAACTTGAACAGATTTACAATAATTTGTTCAAAAACTTTATTTTTCATTTTCATTTTCGTTTTTTTTTTTTTTTTTTTTTTTTTGTAAATTATTACATTTAAAATTTTAATGAAATTAATTGTTTTTTATATTACACATATCCACACACCAATTTTAACATTGTTTTTTTCTTTTTGTTTACATTTTACACAGCTAGTTCAGATAAACTTGCGATAAAAATTAGAGAAGACAGAAATTTTTTATACTTCGCAAGTAGATTCAATATAAATCTACCAGCTTCGCTCTCATAATTTTGTATGGCGAAGCAAGTTGATTCGCTCATGATTAGAGTGTGAAGCAAGAATAGAGAGCGAAGCAGGTGCCGTGGAAACATACTATAAAAAACAATATGAAAATCACTATATAAACACAGTTTGCTTGAATTAGTTATAATGTTTAACTACGTGAAAAGACAAATCTACTTCTTTGAAATTTTAATTAACTAAGAAAGTTGGTGTCGTATTTTCTATGTCTCTTTTAAACGTAGATCTAAACGTTATTTATCTTATTATAATAACTATACAACAGTTAGTTCAATAAGACTCTTATTCTACAGTTGTATTTTTAGTAAATTATTATTATTGTGCAATTTTGTATTTGTGGTAAAATACATTTGAATTTTATTTTTATATCTATATGTAAATTAAAATATATAAATTACAGATATTTTATTAAATACTTCCAAAACATTTTTGTTCCTTTTTATATCTGTTGCAACACAAACTTTTTTGATTACAAAAAATATATTTTAAATAATTCCCGCAAACGTCAAAAATATTTGAAGTGGAACTACCTTCTACTTTTATATCATGCCATGACTCCTATATGAAACCCAAATATATGTATCTTAAGATTTCTTTAATAGAAAAAAAAGCTATCAGAGAGTCTTTTCTGAAATAAATTAAGAGCTCTTTAAAATAAACCAAATAATCAGTGTTGTCAGTCGTTGCGAATTCTCGCCAAACGTGGCGATAAAAAAGTCCGTTTGACGATAAAAATTTTAGAAAATTTCTTTACGACTTAGAATGTAGGTATATCGACGAAATAACTAAGTTCGCATTGACTTCTATATTTTTAATATGTCTTGTATATACATAAATAATAATTTTAAAATTAAATGTCAAGTGATAAAGGCGCTAAAAAAAGGCAGTGAGACACATGGAAGTTAAAGTACCATTTTTGTTTTATAACATCCGCTGAAAAAGATAAAACAGTTAAAATATTTACAAGGAATTGTGTGATGTAAAAAATAATGCTTTCATGAATAGAAGTATAAATGAAATATACAGTTTAAATATGGATTGCTAATCTAACTATATGGCTGCAAGAATTATTCATCAAAAATGCCAGAAACTAATTTTAAGGCTAATATTTTAGCGATGAATTAATAAAAAAATTTAAAGAGGAAACGCATTTACTAAATTTGTTTTTGAATATGGGTAATTTTTATTTTGGCACAGAATTTTAAACAAAATTGAGCAAAAATTGAAAAAAAAAATTAAATGTAATTGAAAAAAAATTTAATTGTAAATGTAAAAAGTTGCTCAAAGAAATGCTTGATCTGCTTCCAAGAAACATATCCATTTCTGAAGTTTATTGTCAATTTTCAATTTAAAAATGCTATAACTCTGTATTTTAAATGAAACTTTATAGAGTTCAAAAAGTTTTTAAAAGACTTCGACACCCTCAGAAAACTCCCTTTCATATTTTGATAATAAAGTACAAAAAGCCTATACGAGTTCTGGTTCAAAGTTTACGATTAACAGGATGCTGCTGGTACTTATCACTTTAAAGAGTTTTTGATGTCCGTTTTTAATATGTTGACTGTTACCACAACTAATGCTTGGTAAAATAACTTTCTCTGGTATCAGTATTATTTATGAATGTTAATAAGATATGAATGATATAACACGTTCATTTCTTTGTTTCCTATGTTAAGTGGATTTAATGCAAAAGAAATTAATTAATGAAATGAGTGTGAAAGTTTTAATTCAATTATTAATATATGTATGTACTTTAACCAATTTTTTACTTTTACATTTACTAAAATATTTTAAAATATCGCTATGATTTTGAGGTTTAACTTTTAATTATAACAATTACTTAAATGCTATTCATTGCTTCTCGAACTGTGTTTTAATTATAACTTTTATATATATAATTATAACTTTTAATTATAACAATTACTTAAATGCTATTCATTGCTTCTCGAACTGTGTTGTTTATTCTTGTGCTTATTAAGTTGTGTATTTTTATGGAAATCATTTGTACCTTTTACAAATGATTTCCATTTTGGATTGGATATAAGCAATTTTTATATTTTATGATAATCTTTTTTGATTAACTTAAATGAAATAAAAATGTTTTTATAACTAATATTAAAATTTTATATTTTTGCGATATTTGGCGTTATACTTCAACCAACCCATTAGGCGAGAGAGCTCGAAAAAAAGACTGACAACACTGCAAATTATTGGTTTTTGTATTCTTCATGAGCCTGAACGCTCTAAGAGACGAGTCAGTAAAGTTTCCATTCTGGTTTATATGGTTCGCTAAATTATTTAAATTATTGAACAAGATATGCGCATAATGCTGGCGGAATAACGGTATTAATTTGTTCATGTTCTTGTATGTAGGGAAAACGCTTGATGTTCATGTTCTTGTATGTGACGAAAATGTGTTGATGTTAATGTTCTGTATCAGCATTATTTTCTTCCTGTTAGGAATGTTTCAATGTTTTTAACAAAGGACAGAGTATTCGCACTATTGAGCAATAGATGGCGCTAATTCTTTAAATATGAAAATTTATTAAATATCAACTTAAAACACATATACATATAAGGCACAATAGTTTGAGAATTTACTCAAAAGTACTACAATTACAAACTACTTAATTAAATATACCAAACTATTAAAAAGACAGTATTAAGGAAAAGTTTATTTGAAAAAAACACTTATACAAACTTAAAAATTATAATGAAATTTGTTTAACCAATCACCAACCTTGATTCTTTAATTTCAAAAAAATTTAGTGATTACTTAAGGTTTTTTACATATGACTTGTCAGTTTGAAAATCCAGACGTAATTCCTTATGTATGTCAAAGTAGTCATTTTTACATATGGCTTTAAATTTCCCGTTTAAACGTATATGCAAATTACTTCTGACATAACCTACAAAATAAATCATTGTTTAAATCAATTGTTTGGTGAGCGGCTCTGTTAATGCTAATAAAGATGTCAACTCTATTCTTCTTCCAACGATTTTAGTGCTTTTTGCCTTTTTGATTATATAAAAACGGTATAAGTGAAGAAAGAAAAAGTTGCACCACTGGAAGGCATATGCTTTGTCATATAAAAATAGTACACGCTCTAAATGAAAATTTGTCATATGACTTTTACATATATATTTAACATAAGAAATGTTTTAAACCGTTTACACAATACATATGTATTTTGTTATGGAAAATCTGACAAGTCATATGTAAAAAACATTTCGTCTAAAGGCACCTTGAAGAATGATTTAATCTGTAGGTTATGTCAGAAGTAATTTGCATGTACGTTTAAAAGCGAAATTTAAAGCCATATGTAAAAATGACTACTTTGACATACAAAAGGAATTACATGTGGATTTTCATACTAACAAGTCATATGCAAAAAACATTTCGTCTAAAGGCACCTTTAAGCTACCTACACACGACATGTTTATTACATCTGACTTTTCAACTGTGTGAGTTATGCATATGTAATTCTGCATGTGTGTCAATATTGGTATTTTACAGAAGACTTTTAATATTTGGTAACAAAGTAAATAAAAATTTGCGTATGACATAACTACTATTTGTTTACAACAGCTGATCTGCTCGAAAATTTAATTAAAACTATTTTTTTGTTAAAACGATTATTTGAAAAATGGATCTAAAACTAAAACAATTGAATTGCGTAGTGTTGTCTCAACTATTTCAATAAACAATAAGTAATCAAAAACAAATAAATTCAATTTCCTTTTTTAATTAATTCGCTTTCTTAATGTACAGATATCCAAGCCGTTCGGTTTCAAAATGACTTGTTGCCGTCTTAAAATATTTTTGTGTGCGTTACGGAATTACTGAAGACTTGACAATTTTAATTATTATTTTTTCACTCTTAATATAAAGAAAATTACTTTCCATTGAATAATAATAAAGAATTTACGTAATTGTTATCAAATAGTTAAAAGCAATTTTAGATTTTGGTCATATAAAATATTAACTTCAGCCGGCTTATGTCACCGCCAATGGTCTCCGCCGTTGAATGTTTTCATACAGCATAGGTTTTTGGCAATACTTTTTTAAATAATAAAAAAAAAATTAATGTCAAATGGCTTGTAAGATCAAAATAAAAAACGTTCTGAAAGAAATTTTTTCAGATGACTTTTAACATGTTTTTAACAGAAGCAATGTTTTAACAGCCCTACACGAGATATATGTTTTACAGTGGATAATTTGACATGTCATAATAAGTTACCACGGAGCCAAAAATTCTTGCTTCGCTCTCTCATTCATGATTCACAGCCCAATCATGTGCGAATCAACGTGCTTCGAAATGCAAAATATTGGGAGCGAATAACGTTGTTTTAAGACGTTAAAAGTTTATATATACTTGCGAAGCTTGACAAATTTCTGTCTGCTCTAATAATTATCGCAAATTCATCTAAAGTAGCTGTATAAACCGTAAACAAAAAGAGTAAAACAATGTTAAACGTAGTGTGTGAATGTGTGTAAAATAAAAAACAAATATTACACTTTAAAATGTAATAAATTACCAAAAAAAAAAAAAAACGAATAATAATATTTTAGAACAAATTATTTGCATATTGTTTCAGTTTTTGATCAGAAGTCAAATCGAAGCATGTAGCATGTGTCGTGTAAACGGTATGTTTCGCAATCATTATTCGAAAAGCCAAGCAAGTGCTTCATTTTGCCGTGGAAACATACTAGCTCCGTTCTCGTACTTTTAGGGTAAAGTTTGGTAAAATGAGAGTAAACTTAAATTATTCTCATTGGGGGTTTTCACACAAGACTAATTGTGCTGGCATAAAATCGCAGTTTGTAGGCTTTTTCGGTGAAGAGAGTGGTTTTTAGTTGGCACAATTTTTCAACCAGCTTCAACCCCGCACAAGCAGAACAAAACTAACACATACACACTTATGAAAACACATGTTCTGCGTTTTTTTTTTTTTTTTTGCAGAGCGATTTTTAGTGTTTAGTCGTCCATCGACGCGTAAACATGAATGCATCAATGATGAATTTTATTATGATTGAATTCAATTTTCTTATAATATTTTATCAAGGGAAATTAAGTTTAAAGTTAATTTGAGTTAATTTTTATATGTATTTTACAGTGAAAAAAATGAAAACGAACTTTTTGTCAAATACGAATAAAATATTAATTGAAATATTCTTCATCTTCTTCTTGTGAATAAATATTAATTGAAATCTTCAGCTTCTAGGAGTGATGATGCAGCTTGCAGTTACAGCCACTAGAAATTCCTTCTAAAATTATTGCCAATTCATTATCAATTATTTCAGCCATATTTCCGCAATTTATGTATGTGTTTAACAAACGAAAGGCAAACATGAAATAAAGAAATTACTAACACACACAAAGCTGAGTATACGTGCACAATTTTATGCCAGCATAATTAGTCTAGTGTGAATACGAAAGAACAAAAGTTGTTCGGATTAAAAATTAGTCTTGTGTGAAAACCCACATTTGAAGACAAAAATGCCTAAAAGTACGGGAACACAAAAAACTAAACTTCTATCCCAAAACAAGATGTCAAACAAAATAAACATGCAGTTCTTCAAAGACAACATAAAAACACGAATATTTTGTATATTTTTATGTTTAATTTATTATTTTTTTTGGAAAAGAACTTTTAAATAACACTTTTGGTAGACATTTGTGCACATGAAACTTAGAATTTTTTTCAATCAGCTGATTGTTTTTCAGTTTACACAATCTACCCAAAGAAAAAGTCTGGGCTGTTTCGTGCAGAAAGAAGAGAATTTTATTCTCTAAAAAGCTTTCTAATCTACCCAAACTTGTAGTACGGGAAAAGTTTTCGGTAACATTGGGATCCCGCGGGAAAGTTGAAAGTTGAGTACGGGAACGCACCTACTATCTGATGTAAAAAACATGTCGTGCATAGGTAGCTTAAGTAAATTTCTTAGTTTCAGTTTAAGTCCCTTACAAAAGAATTCATCATTTCATTGTCAAAATTGTAGTATAGTAAGTCAGCAATTTACGGGCAAGGTTGTTATTATTTTCAAGTGTTTATTTTGGATAATTTAAAGCTTTTTTGTATCAGGGATTGGCAACATTGTTTTGATAAAGAAAACTACGTGTAAATGTTTATGATTTCAAAAAATTAATTTAAATTTACATTATAAACATAAAAACCTACCGTTTTTTAATTTTTAAATTCTCTAAATTGTCGACAAGCCTTCCCACAATGAAGATGAAGAAGAAATTACAATAAAAAAAAATTCCACCGATAATAGTGGATTCCACAAATAGTTTTTCGACCATATTTGGATTAACTGGCAAAGTATGTTTAAAAGAATGTACGTTTTAACAAAAATAAACTCCAGCTCGGTGTCCCGCTACGAAGAACCGATTAAAATTCTTAAGGACAGAAAATTCTGATTTTACAATCACGAGATAAAAGACGACGAAATTTTTACCTTGATTGACAACAGAAATAATAGAGGATGAGTTTGTTAAAAGGCACAATATAAAGCCGGTAAGTGTAAGGATATTATAAGGAAACTATCTAACCCCCGTCTATATTAGAAATAAATTTGTTAGCAGTAAGGTAATAACGTCGGCAGAGTAATGTGTGAAATTGCTAATTGCTTTGGGAATGGGAATACGTAATTATGTTATAATTAATCACTTAATTTAATGTTCGCGTTTTTACTTGTAAATCAAAACACAAATGACAACTATATTTGACGTTTTATGTTCGCAATAATTGTCAACGAAAATTGGCTGACAATTATTGCCACATATATTGCTCTCAATAAATATGTACAAAAAAGTGGTCTCTACATTAGAGATTACATAATTTTGACATTTGCTGCAATATATGTTAACATATTTATTGCTAATCAAGACGGGGTAATGAGCATGATGCGTTATATTTAATCGAATTTGAAAGACAACATGTTCAAAGCCATGGGCTCAATTCGCCGCTGTCGATATCGAATCATATCGATCGAATAATTTTATTTTGGGTCCACAGCATTCGATATCGTTCAATGATAAACTAAATTTGAGATTATGACTTTCGATAGCGAGTCATCGATCGAGTGTAATCTTTGCCTACATTATTCGATACTAAAATAGCTATCGTAAACAAAACAAAAAGCTTTTAATTTTTTGTGGTCAGCAAGAAATATTATAAAATGTAAGTTTATTTTTAAATAATTCTTTTTTTTTATATTTATTTAGAAATTCATTCGTAATACATGTGGCTCCAAAGCCAATATTAAAATATTACAAGAAAAATATATATATGCTTTGAGGAAGCATTTACAGTATAACATTAAAAATATAATTATATACAATGCAGTAGAAACTGCATGAGACATATACATTTTCAATACAAAATTTGTATTTATTAATACTCCATACTAAAACATTAGGTGATATAACTAGGCTTGCCAGATCCAATTTGCCAAAAAGCTTGACATTGCCCAAAAAAAAACTTGATTTTGAAAAAAAAACTTGACAAATAATGTTTTTATTATTTTTTTTTTAATTTTTTTTATAAAAATTATTAGAATAAAAACAAAAATATCATAAAAAGTAAAAATAACAAAAACAATGTAAAAGATTAAATCATAGAGAAATTGTTCAAGAGAATCTATTTCGCTCACGAAATGCTTGAAAGGTACGAAAAGAACAAACCAAGGCGAATTCGTACAGGTGTAGGCAGTACGGCAACAACTTCAACAAAACAACTTTGACATTCCATTTGCAGATATAAAACAATGTATTTTTGACAATACATTATCAAAAAAGGAGAGCAAAAAACAGTTAGCTGGGCTAACGACACCACCTGGTATGAATTCGCCCTGGAACAAACCATAGTAGGAGCGAAAACCATTTGTTGACATGCACACATATAAAATTTTGAATTCCAAACACTTTCCGGCACCCACAACTACTAGGGAAACCCCCTGTACTGCAATACTCAGCTGCTCAATGTTGTCAATTTACCAGTGTTGAGTAATGGGGTAAATATCAGTGTTGGCACTTTTATTACAATTGTACATACCTAAAGAGAACTATATTTTTTTAAATATAATTGCACAGAAAATATGTATCATAGTAGTCCTTAGTTGTATTGATAGTAAAAATATGCTCCTTTAATGTGTTTTTTAGAAATATAAACTTACTTATGTAGCTAGAAAAAATTTGAGAAAAAAAATTAACTTACAAAAAACATTGACAAATCACTTTTTCACTTGACACTTGACGCGCATTAAAAAACTTGACAATCAGGCCAAATCAGGCCCGTCTGGCAACCCTAGATATAACATACATGGTTAAAAAAGACAAATGAGTGTTTAATTCAACAAACATACGTACTATGAGTCCATATACATCCTGACTAAGAATTGAGAAGTTCTAACATTTTCCTTTTGAATGTTATAATTGATATCTGAAAGGTACGCAGGTTTCTGGGTAATGAATTCCAGGTACGTGCAGACCGAACAACAAATGAGAGTTCAAACGATGCGTTACGGATACGTGGAATAATAAGTTGAGGATTTCTAGTTGAATTAGTAAAAGAAAATAATTGAGCGATATGCAACGGATTTTGGAATTTAATAATTCTAAAAAGATAAATTAGCAATCTAAATTTAAGAAAATTCTCAAATGAAAGATTTAAAAAGCTCTTAAAGTAGTTAGACACATGTGCTCTAAGTCTTACCCCATAGACAAATCAAACAATCCTGTTCATAATTAATCTGATCTTATTCCTATTACTAGCATTGCAACATGAATAAACTTCAAGGCAATAATTAACTTGTGACATCAATAGCGCGTGAGCAGTAGTTCTACGAACATGTAGAGGAAGAGAAAGATTTCAATGATATAAACGCCGCAGTATTATACTAACTTTACAGCTGATACGGTCAATATGTGGACCAAAAGATAAATAATTATCAATAATCACGCCCAAGCATATCATACTATTCACAATTGCTACGGCAGATTCACAAAATCTCAACTTTAAATTAATCATTCCTGCTGTATTCGGTTTGAAACTTAACCCCTTAGTCTTTTCCGGATTAACCTTAAGAAAATTTGCCACCATCCAACTATTAACCATAGAAAGATCATGATTGATTTTATGTTGTAAAGAGTCTAGAAACTGAGTTTCACCGGACCAAAATAATTGAATATCATCTGCAAAAGCAAATAATTTGCAAAAGTTTACCTTTTCAAAAAGGTTATTAAGAAATTAGGTGAAAAGAAAAGGACCCAAAACTGATCCCTGGGGTACTCCTGATAGAACGTTTCACAGATCCGACGCAACTCTATTATTAAAACATATTGTTTGCGGTCATTTAAATATGACCAAAGCAACCGACAAGCTGATACTGAGAATTTGTATATGGAATTAAGTTTAGTTATCAATAAAGAATGTTTAGCTTGATCAAATGCTTTAGAAAGATCAATAGATGTCAAAATACCTAGTTTACCCTCATTACGATTAGCTTTGATAGTCTCAGTAAGCTCTGTCAATAGAAGTCCTATACTACGACCACATCTAAACCCATATTGGGATTCGTTAATAAATCTGTTAGCAGTAATCCATTTAAGCATTTGATCTTTCAAAATATTTTCCATTAGTTAGGATAATGCTGGTATTATACTGATAGGCCGTAAATTGCTTACAGAGCATAAACGTTTATCTTTAGGTATTGGCGTAATACGTGACGTTTTCAAATCAGAAGGAAATATAGAAAAGGTTAAAACATTATTAAAGAAATATAAGAGATGATTACTAATATAAGCAAAAAATAAATCAGACTCAGTTATATTAGAAAAGGAAAATTGGCTAACAGAATTCGAAAAAAGTGAGAAATTGGTTCAATATCACACGTGTCTAATTGATTTCTCAGAAAGCCATTATTGATTTCATCTGCATTTAACTCCGCAAAATAAGTCGGGCCCACACTGACTCCAGCATTTCTAAGATTCTTCCAAATTTGTTTAGAACTATCTACGTTAAAAATATGGCTACTAAGTAATTGTTTAAATTTTCTTGTTTTGGATTAAGTTTTATTACGAAGCTGCTTATAAATATACCAGTTGCAATCGCATCGATTTTTATAAAAGTTATTCAAAGCAATAGAAGTTAATGATCTATAGTAGTTTATCTCTCTAGGGAATCTTATACTTCTATTACTTATATTGCGATCAATTTTTTTTAAAGGAGTGTAACTCAATAGGTTATTGAAGAACGTGTTTAAGAAAAGTAATTGTTGATCGATATTATTCGTCTGATATAAGGGTGTGAAGTCTGTTTCATATAGATGATTTTCTATGGATCATAAATCAGCACGGTTGAAATTTCTTATGAAAAAGCTTGCATAGAATGTACGACCTTAATATGAAATGAAGCACATATCAAGGAGTGATGAGATAAGAATGGAATCTGAAACTGTCCAGAAGAAACTACCAATAAGTTACGACTAGTAAGAAAATAGTCTATAAGAGACGTCGATTGAGTACAAGAATCAAAGTGAGTAGGAATCGAATTATGTATACAAAGCAGGTCGTATCGATTACAGAGTGAATGCATCTCATATGACCTAGATGCATTAAAAAGATTAACATTAAAATCTCCTACTATAATAATATCCTGGTAGCGATCAAAGATGTCACTAAAAGTACTCTCGAACATAACCAAATTACCCCTGGGAAGCTAAGTAACACCCACAACCAATGCACTAGTACCATTGAAAAGTTCAACTGCTATGCTTTCACACGAAAAGTAATCATCGCATTTAAAAATAATCTTATAGTTTATTCTATTAGAAATGTATAACGCAACACCACCACCCCTAGACGCCAGACGGACGATCATTTCTACATATCGAGTAGCCAGGTATACTTAGAGCTTGATCAAACCACGTTTCACTAACCGCAATAACGTCTAAATTTCCATGGTTCACTATAGAAATAAGTTCATCAAGCTTGTTAGACCTATCAGAAGGGCACAGACTTTGTGCGTTCACATGCGCAACTTTAAAGCTATTGAAATCAGTACTTAAAAAAATTTCGAAGCGAATTAACATCAATAATTGAACCAAGCTTGATATTAGAAGTCATAGTATGTATGTATGTGTTATATAATAATAAAAGAATAATTCAATTAGCAAAAAAGAAAAATGAAACCAAAAATGTTATTTCGTTCACGGGTAGTAACAAAAAATATCTACAAAATTCAGTAAAAAAATAAAATTCATAAAGAACAATAATAATGAACTCATCTTATTAATCAATAATAGTAACCATAAAACATTACAGAAATGAAAAACTAGCTCCATCCAAGATTTTCGTGCTTCCATCCGGCAGCTTAACTTTAGCCAAAGGTGTGTCCCTATTTAAGATGCTGAACAATGTTATTTTATTGTTTTTACGTAGCATACGGCAGAGATTTTTTAACTGTAAGGCAGCAGGAATTAGGTTATCATTTAAAAAGACTCTTGAAGTGACATCAGTTTTGATAACATTGCTTAGCTGGATTTTGGGGTTTTAAAATATTTTTTCATTAAGTTATCTCGTATAGTAACATCATTAAATTTGACAATAATGGTTTTTCTATTTCTGGTGTAAGTGGTTTATAACGCTAACGTCTGCACACACATCATAGAAAGAAAAAATAGCAAGCATAGCACCAGTGAGATCATTTATCCCCAACGGTAGACCTGTGATGACAATATCACCACAATTCATCTTTCGTTGTATTCTGTTTATCTCCAGTTCGAGTTTAGAAAATTTATCCAAGGAGCTCTCCTCTACTTTTTTGACATAGCAATTGCAATTGTCTACTTTAGTCTGAAGATCAACAATGGCAGCTGACATTTCAGTTTTAAAACTCTAAAACGATGATTCTGTTGCATTTTTTATCTTCTGCTGCTCAGCACGCACCTCGGCAGAAAAGGTATTAAAATGTTTAATTAATTCTTCATCTAGCACATTAACAAGAAGAACAATTAAAGCCAATGTTATTGTTATTCCCAATAAGGTTGTAAATTTCGTCGGGAATTTTGACGCACCCCGTGTGAAACCATTTATTACACGTATCACATTCAATTATCAAATCATTGGACATAACATTCTTGTTACACTTAATTCATTTAGCAGCCGGCGCCATATTAAAAAAAAATTTTGCAAACAAAAACAGAAACACAATATTCACGATGAATAAGTTTATGTGTATTTATTATCTGTGTATATATTCGAGAAATACGAGTCAAATATAATAATATTTAATGATATAACGTTATGAACTTATTCAGTAAATAATAAAAAATATATTTTGTTACCGCCACGAAAATAATCACATTTTAGTTCATAGCGTTGCCAATTATTTTATTTAGTTAAAATAAAATTAAATTTTGTTCAATTTTAAGACAAGCGTAAGAAATATAAATGTCAAACAAAAATAATTGTTGGCAGATTTCATGTCGGAGCATCCCAACTTAGCGAAAAATATTTTGCCAAATTGTGGATAAGGGAGAATAATTCCCAATAGGCTTTGCGAAACGCTAACTCTGCGGTTAAATACGTTTGGTCCACCAACTAAAAGTTTCATGTTATGGCGAAAGGCGTGTATGTTTGGTTTAATGTTTCCTATTAAGATTTGTATATTGAAGCTGGTCGCTATTACTCATTTTCCAATATTATTATAAATATCTTGCTGTATTTTACCGCTTATTTTGGTTAATATTTGTGATTCACATTTTTGAGAAGAATAATTACGGCAAAAGTTTCTGTTTGGTTATTCGGTTTAATGAGAATCGTGCTTAGGCTGAAAACTATCTTGTATGAGAAGAATGCTTGTCTTAAAAGTTTACTTCTAGTGTTTATAAACAATGCAAATAGCGATCGATCTCATTCTTTGCTTGCAAGTTGAAATGGGAGGTCAACAAGCAGGCTCCTAAGCGGCCAGGCTACGTGGTGACGATAGTCGCCGTTGCTTGCCGTTTGCGAACTTGCTTCATAGTTTTTACTGTTGTTGGGCGCGATGGTGTCCGCAATAAACGGAAACCCTTGATTTCCCATCCATCTCATTCTTTGTTTGCAGTGAAAATATTAATGTTAAAATTTGAAATGAATTATACAAATAAAATTATACAAATAAAATAAGACTGTTTAACAATATTGCTTTTTGTTATCAAGGTTATTAAAAAAAGTATCTTTCAACAAAGCGTCGAAAAAGAAAATTGCTGGTGGACCCTATGAAGAAATTCTTCTGCTGAGGAGTAAATACTGCAAGCTGTTGGAATTGATGTAGCAGTTGAGGGTTTATCAGCAGTAAAATCATTCGGCTCTGCTTAAACATAACTTCACCTAATGACGGCGATCAATCTTTCATGGATACATCTCTCATATCGGAAGGTGATAGTGAAAATGAAGACGAAGAATATGAAGAGAGCGGAAATTAATTAACAGCAATACCAATTATATGCTCTAATAAAGCGTCAACCAAATTAGAGCTCTTAAAGTCAAATATTGCTAAAGTTGAAGAACATCAAATGAGCATGGCTTCCAAGCTAGATCGGTTAATTGAATTAAAGGAGCGCTCATTCAGAATTAAAAAAGAACACGCTGCCAATATGAGAATAAAAAAGATTGATCTTAAAATAAAATCAATTTAACTCCACACAGTCTATATTTACATCTTGCAATAAACGCCCAGTTTTATTTTGGTTTCTTGCAATAAGCTAATTGGGCCTTATAATAAATGTAAATAATAGCCCATTCAGGCTGACACGAAATTAAGTCATTTCGTGATTTCGGCCGAAATCAACTTGAAATTACGTAATTTCGCATACATTTTACCATTGCCCAAATTATCTCATTTTACTTAATTTCAACGAAATTAACTTGAAATTACGATAGACAACGCTGTTTTTGTGTAAAATACTACTTTGTGTGCAACCATGAACTTATTTACAGGAATACACGTATGTACATACATTGATATATACAGACATGTATGCATAATAACCATAGTAATGGATTATGAAAACTGCAAGAACTTAAACATTTTTAATTTATTTTTTGATATTTTATTATTAAAACCTTCCAATTTAATTAATATCAAGTGTTTTCTTCTTCTTTTTTCCATTTTGTACAAAACTTGAATGCAAAAGAATAATATAATTCTAACATAAAAACGAACAGCTGTTTCTGAAATTAACTCAAGTGTCAAATAACCCACTATAAACACTCTAGATTTCGTTCGTAATTTCAGTTTGAAATTACATAATTTCGTGGCAGCCTGAACGGGCTATAAAACAATTTTATTACATTTTTTTACCCTGACGTTTCGTCAATTTTTTGTTGACTTTTTCAAAGGGTTTTCGTCTATATTTGGTTGATAAAAAACAATATTATTTAACAATTAAACATACATATATAAACAACAATAATAAAAACTTACAATAAATTAATAATAATAACATTTATATATGTAAAAAAAAAACAAAACAAAACAACGAGAAAACATAACAATTATTTAAAAGTTATTATTGCACTAATTATTTTGCAGACATTATTTTAGGGCAACACTATAGCTCGCGCTTATATTGTCAGTGTCTTCTTTATGGTTCATTGTTCTTTTAATTTTTTGTTGTATATGTAAGCTCTCAATTATGTAACGTTTTTTCTCTACTTTTTCTTTGTCAAGTATTTTAATATTGTCAAAATCAGTTTTTTTGCTTCAAAACTCTTTTCGCTTGTACATTTTAATTTTAAAAGCCATTTATTTTTGACAGTTTGCTTTTTTGTGTTATTATTCTATAAATTTTTTATTTTCTGTATAAAATTTTCATTTACGTTAAAAGAAAATTGAGTGACTCAAAAGAACAAATTATAAAGGATGTTTTTGATACTACTCATTTGTTTATTTAAAATATGGACCTGAGCAATGAAGCAGACGTAAATATTTTTTTCAAATTTGTTAGACTGCTGCTATACTGCTATAAATTTGCCAAACAAAAGAAAAAAAGGAGTGGATCCAACCATGGAGACAACAACGGCCAAACAAGTTATCATTTGCCTTTCTTATTAAAGAGCTTTCAAATGACGCGTCCTCATTTTTCGGATGAATGAAGCCACATTTAATAATATTTTGGAAGGAATAAAAGACGCCATTGTAAGACAGAACACACTCCTTAGACATTCTAATTTCCCGGATGAGAAATTGGCAGCTACTCTGCGTTTTCTGGCTACTGGCGAGTCTAATAGTAGCACAAATTTTCAGACAAGGCTATCTGAATCGTATCTTTGCTATGCAGTCCCGTAAGTCTGTCGAGCGAATATTTAAAGGTATATACAAAACTATATACGTGTACAGATATAAATTTGGTGCATAATTATTGATGTTAGATCAAATAATATTAATTTATATTTTTACATATGCAGTTTTCAATAACAAAAAAAGGTTGGGAACTGATTGCCGAACAGTTTCCGCTAAAGTGGCAGTTCCCACATTGTTTAGGAGCGCTAGATGGAAAGCATATAAATTCCCAGGCTAAGCGTGCTGACGGATCTTTTTATTATAACTACAAGGGAACAAATAGTATTGTATTATTGGCCCTTGTATATGCTGATTGCCGTTTTACATATATTAATGTTGGATGCAATGGACGATGTCACGATGCTGGCGTTTTGTTTCAAAGCGATTTAAAATAGAAGCAGAAAGCAATTTTCCAGATGATAAAATAATCGGAAATGACCGATATTTGCTGTATGTCTTAGTCGCCGATGATGCTTTTCCTCTTCAAAAACACATCATGAAACCATACTCATAAAAAACAAAAATTAAAGAACAACAAATTTTCAATATTCGCCTTTTTCGTGCAAGGCATCACGTTGAACATGCGTTTGGGATTCTATCTAACAGATTCCGTATATTCCAGCAAAGGATGAATCTGTCAGTTGAAAATGTTGAGTTAGTCACAAAAACATGTTGTGTCCTTAACAATTTGCTTAGCAAAAGCAATTCAACATATTTACATTTAACATCATTAGATAACTATGAAGGCAGAGAAACATCGCCACCAGCAAGTGTTACAAACTTAAGAGGTGCTGCAGAACGTATAAGAAAAGTGTTTGAAGATTACTTTTACAATGAGGGAAAAGTCGATTAGCTGGAAAGCAAAATATAAAACCACAAACACATGAAATTAATGAAAAAAGCAAGAAAATCTAATTTTCTATTAAAAAATAAAATATCACAAAGAAATTCAAATATTTACATATGTATAAAGCTATAACGGCCAAATTTAAAGAGAATTTATGTTCACTAACAACATTTTTCCTGTTTTGCTTATGGACTCTGTGGTATCTCTTGCAGTAAATCAAAGACGTTTTTATTTGTATTTACTTATTGCAAAATATTATGTTTATTACTAATTTAAGAATGACAATGAAAAAATGGCGTGCACATGTCCGTATGACTTCTATATACATATTTTTCTGTATATCAAAAGAACGATTGCATAAATGAAAAGGGTTACTAACTAATGGTTATTCAAATAATTGCTTTGATTACCATGCAGTGACACGACATTTCTCGCAAACTTATAAAATAATAATTTTGGATCAAGTACGTTCCACTACATATTCAGCTAAATGCGGAGGGGGTCTTCGCAAACGCACTGGTCGGCGCTCTTGAGTCGATGAAGGCTCCTGCCTAGAATGAGACGATCGTTGATATGTAGAAGTTGGTTGATTTCTAGTATCCGTAGGTGTAAACACTAAGTCTTCTATCTTAGCCGGTAGTTGACTATACTGTATCTCAGGTGTAACATTAGTTTGTTTGTTTTCACACTTCATAACTGGCGGTGGCACGCTTGTGGCGCAAAGTTGATTAATGTGTCGCTTAAACACAAACCCGTTGTCCAATTCCACAATATAATGAAGATTTCCAAGCTTCCTTATTATTGTTCCTAACTTCCAAAATGGTTTGTTAGCAGTATAATATCTAGCCTGTACTCTTTCTCCCTCCTTTAGTTGCCTTGTTGTTTCCCTCGGTTGTTGTGTTTTATTAAATTTAGTTGGCTTAAGTGCGTCCAAGCGAGTACGAATCTGGCGCCCTAGATACTGCTCTGATGGTGTTTTATTGTTTTTGAGAGGTGTAGCTCGATATCTGGATAAAATTTCCTGGACTTTTAAGCCGATTGGTATATTCTCGTTCCCCATTGACATAAGCTTATGTTTGAGGGTCTGCACTGTTCTTTCAGCCAAGCCGTTTGTGGATGGATTCCCAGGTGCAATATACTTTTGGAAGATTCCAGAATTTTCACAGAACGTTCTAAATTCGACGGTTGTGAAAGTGACTGCATTTTCCGATACCATAACATTTGGAAATCCATTTCTCGAGAAAATGGACTGTAATGTACTAATTGTTGAGAATGAAGATGGAGCCTGACTGCATACCCCCACTTCTGCCCATTTTGATTTCGCATCAACTACGACGAGAAAATGATAGCCCTCGAATGGCCTGGCATAGTCTATATGGACTCGTTGCCAATTATGCTCTGGCTCATCCCAGGGATGTATTTCACATTTTTTTGGGGAGCTTCGAGTGGCTGCACATGCTTCGCAGGATCGTACTAATTCCTCAATATCTTTGTCGATAGACTCCCAATAAACATATCGGCGTGCCAATTGTTTCATTTTAGTAATTCCGAGATGTGTATAATGAAGTTCCTGTAAGATGTAGGGTTGAAGTGAATTTGGCACCACGACTCTTTCGCCTCGAAATAAAATACCATTGTCGATTGTGAAATCTCCCATCTCACCCTTGTCAACGTAATAACTGCCATTCTGAAGCTTTTGCATCTGTAGCACTAATTCATCATCTTTGCTTGTTTCCTTTTGAAGTATTTTAAAATTTATGTTTGAACCGCTAATCTGGTTTATATTTGTACTACATATGAGATGCACTTCTCTATCAATCGAATCCTCGACAGGTTCCTTAAGAATTGGCGCTCTCGAAAGGCAATCTGCATTTGTATTTTCACTACCTTTCTTACATATCAGCTCATAGTCGAACCCAGATAAGTATGCTGCATAACGTTGCAAGCGTGCGGAAGTCACTTGCGACGTTTTTGAATTTTGATGAAAAATGCGCATTATTGGTTGATTGTCGGATATAAGTGTGAAATGACAACCAAAAATATACTCATAAAAATGCTTTACGGCAAAAATAATTGCTAGGGCCTCTCTATCGAGCTGTGAGTAGTTCTGCTCAGCGGCTGTCAACGCTCTAGAAGCGTACGCGATTGGACGTTCTTGTCCATCGATTATGTGGGACAATACTCCCGCAATACCTGTTGGGCTTGCGTCACATGCCAATTCAATGGGTAAGTCTGGGTTATATGGCGTTAAGACATTATCACTGGCCAAATCGTTTTTTAATAAATTAAAAGCACTTTCACAATTTTTGGACCAGTTAAATTTTGAGTCCTTTTTTAAAAGTCCCCTCTAGGGAGCAGTTTTTGTAGAAATATTGGGGATAAATCTTGCATAATATGTAGTCATGCCTAGAAAACGCCTAACGTCAGCGACTGATTTCGGTTTAGGCATGTCCAAAATTGCTTCAACCTTCGATTTACTTTTCCTGATTTTATTGTGTTCAATTACATGGCCTAAGAATTCAATTCTTTCTTTAAAAAATGAGCACTTTGAACGATTAAGGTGTAAATCAAACTTCCGTAATTGCATTAAACAAGTTTTCAAATTGGATAGACATTCCCCAATCGTCACTCCATGTACAATTATATCATCGAAGTATGATTCGGTTTTGGGAACTTCTCGTAGTATCTGATCTATTACCCTATTGAATTCTGCCAGAGCAGTCTTAATACCAAACGATAATCTGTGCATTTGATATGTGCCTCGATGAGTTGAAATGGTCTGTATTATACTAGACTGTTTGTCGACTGGTATATGCATGTACGCTTTATACAAATCCAGTCTGCAAAAAAATTTAGAGTCCCGTAGACTGTTGAAAATATCACTAATCTTCCTAATTGGGTAATGGGAATCGACTAGACGTTGGTTTGCGCCGATTTTATAATCAACACAAACTCTTACCCCACCATCCGATTTAGGTATGACTACCAACGGCGAACCCCAGTCACTCTTTACTGTCCTTGAAATAATGCCTGCTTTTTCCATTTGATCTAATTCCTTTTCAACGCGTTCTGTTAAGGAATATGGAATTTGCCTTTCCTTGTTGTAGACTGGTTTGACATTTTCACGTAATTTAAGAGATACTTTATACTGTGATGTACATCCGATTTCCTCTTTGAAAACTTCGCTAAATTGTTTAAAAATATAATTGACAACGCTTACCTGATTGATGCCAGTGGTGTCTGTTTTGCTATTTTTATTGTCAATGTCTTCTAATTTAATTTTTAATTGCCGTATCCAAGATCGGCCTAGTAATGCGTAGAAAGAGTCTGGAACTATGTACATTTCGTGTGTTATAGTATTTGCATTGTATTTTGCACAAACCTTAACCTTCCCATATGGATAGAATTTCGTTTCGGTACAAGATGAAAAAACTAATTTTGTTTCATCTAAAGTCTTCTTTAGGTTCAATTTTTCAAATGTGCTTATTGGCAAAAATGTGTATCCCGAGCCGGAATCTACTTCAAAATTTACAATCTTACCTTCGATTTCTACGTTTGCAAAGTATTTTTCTGTATCACTAGAATTTCTTTTATATACGTTAACTACTTTATAAACGCGTTCAATTTGCTCTATTTGATTTCTTGGCTTATGCACTTGTCTCTCCTTTGCTGGCTTACTGGTTAACGTCGTAATGCATACCTTAAAAACATGGCCCTTCTTATTACACCCTGTGTACTTTAATTTGTTTTTATCAATACGACAGTCTTTTGCCAAATGATTATTACGGGCACACCATAGGCATAACCCTTCAAAGCCAGACTTTTGTAATTAACTTTGTGTTGTTTTTTATGTTTCAATAATTTTTGATCACGATCATATGCCTTTTTTTTAACTGGTATTGTAGTTTTTAGTGCCATTTGTTTTGCGTCTGCTTTTGCTGCTTCGAGTGCTAAGGCTTTTGAGACGATTTCATTAAAATTTAATGTACTGTTCTCGCACAGTATTATCAAGAAGTCCACGAATAAACTGTGCACGCAAAAACAAATCTGCAACTGACGTATGGCATTGACAGGGAGACACGAATTCACAACCTGTTATCTCAGCCCGGAGTGAGGCTACAAATTCTGCTATACTCTCATCTTCCTTTTGATATTTTAATAAAAATTGGTGTTGCGCCAGGTGTGATTCCAAAAGTTGAAGCAACTCATCATATTTAACTTCACCAAGTTGCTTAGGCGCTGCTAAAGCAGAGACCATATTGAATATTTTTGAGCCGATGGAGTTCAAAAGGAGCTTTGCACAATACTCCTTGTTATTTAAAATGTTTTTTATTTCGATGTAGTTTCCAAAACGCTCAATGTAATTTTTGAAGTTTTCCTTAGTAGGATCAAACGTTTCGAAATTTGGCAGAAGAGCAGAATTAATTTTAGTATTTTGCACTGTACTACTTTCTCTATCCGCCATTTGCTGCATTAATTGCGCCATCATATTTTGTTGCACTTGCATAAACTGCTTAAATTGTTCAGCATCCATTTTATATGTTCGTTCAGCTCGTCGCCAATTTGTGGTATTTCTTGCAGTAAATCAAAGACGTTTTTATTTGTATTTATTAATTGCAAAATATTATGTTTATTACTAATTTAAGAATGACAATAAAAAATGTCGTACACATGTGCGTATGACTTCTATATACATATTTTTCTGTATATCAAAAGAACGATTGCATAAAGGAAAAGGGTTACTAAGTAATGGTTATTCAAATAATTGCTTTGATTACCACGTAGTGACACGACAGACTCTGTACTGGCAACGTACCGTTTCGTCTGGTAACATCTGCTAACACAGCTTCCCGCAAAACGATCTGTAGTTTCCACGCGATTTCACGGCGTATGTCTTCATTACGGATCGATTTAAAATCAAACTCTACCTGCTTGCTAAGCCAATTGTATTCGCTTTTCTCCTCTATACGTTATTTTACTACATTTATCTGCTCACTTAAAATTGATTCCTAAAATATATAAATGTTATTTCATATTTAAACAATGTCTAACATTTAGGCTCGTTATTATAACTATCCTTTATATAAAAGGTAACTTTAGCTGAAATGGGCAATTAAGATTATATTTTTTTAGCTGACGACAATACTCGAGGTGCGCATGAGTCAGGCGTATTTGGTTTTGGAGTAGTCGGTGAAATAGATTTATCTACCTCGTTTGTTAAACTCTTACTTCCTTAAAAAATAAAGTAATACATATTTTAAAGCTATTTTCGCTGTTTATTAATATTTAAAGTATACCTTCAGCAGCCCTATTTGAAGTTGATGGTGTTGAACAAAGATTGGTTTTTAAAAACTTTATTTGGTCGTAACACTATAGCTTCGGTACGTATACATTTTCCTGACCTATACCACTTCTTTTACTCTTCGTAACTTTTCTAACCTCTTTTAAATATTGCGTCAGTAAACTATGGAGCTTCAATTTTACTGAATCCAAGGTAATGTTTGCATCCACATCTTTCAAACATTCATAAATTTCAAAAAGTGATTTTGAACGTTTAAAGCGGTCTTGATAATCTGGATGCCGGACATTATATAGATCTTTTTTGTCCGTATTGCACCAGCAGCTGTTCGACTATTTTTCTACTCCACATTTTTTTATTGTATGCAATGTTTAACATTTAAGAAAACCCGGAAACTAATGCAAAAAAACATTATTGTTAACTTTGAAAATTCAGGTATGTTGAAGCGATTTTACATTGAAAACGCAGCTTTCCTAAATAAAATATAAGATACAATTGTACATATGCAACATATGTATATATACATACATGTATATAAAATTATATTATATAAAGGGCGGCAACTCAAAATTTTCAATTTTTAAGTAGAGGCAAAAAACTGTTTATGATAATATGAAAGGATTATTTAAAAAAAAATATGCCCTTGTAAAAATAAAATGTTAACTTTAATATAAAACTCGGTTTTAAATTGTTTTGTTAAGTATTTACAGATAAAAAACACATTTTCGAGTTGCTTCCGTCTTCTTGAAAAAAAAAGTAGTGGCATTATTTCGACTTGTGCCAGTTTAACTGAAAATATCGGCGGTGATTAATAAAACAATCATAAAATCCAAAATATTAATTTTTTTTGTTGCTATAAGAATATTTTTTATTTTGATTATAATAGAAACATAAAGCAGCGGTGAAATTTATTCAATTTAGTTATCTATTAGGTATTTATAATACGTATTGTAGTAAAAAAGAGATATAAGCGACCTAGTTAAAAGAACATTATTTCTTTTAACTAGGTCGCTTATATCTCTGTTTTTTAATAGCTGATAAAGGCAACATATCCATATGCGCAGGAAGTAATCTGAAATAAATATACATAAATGTAAAGTGTTTTAAAGACCAAGGACATACTAAGAAATTAGAACTTACTTGTGACTATTCCAATACGTAGTCTATAAGTACAGTGATAAGTAATCACAACAAGGTTGCTAGATAATAAAATATTTTAAAATTTTATCATAATTTTACCTTGGTTCATTTCACTACGACAACTCAAAATACTTTTATCCTGTTTGTTACTTTTATAAAATGAATAAGGCCACAATTCGAAATAATTCCCTTTAGTTGAAAAAACTTAGATCAAAATTGTTGAAACATGTAAGTACAACTAAAAATATATCTGTTTTGTTGATACAAAAGTAAGTACTTGGAAGACATGGTGAGTGACATAACGGTTTTTTTTAAGAAAGAGTAGACACAAGAATGGGAAAAAGTAACAGTAGTTAGAGTTGACCATTATATAGCTCTTTTTAATAAAAAGTAAAAAATGGAAAATTTTGAGTTGCCGCCCTTTAGCTGAACAGGTGCGATATATGTTAAAATTATATTTTTTAATGTTTACAAATTCTTAAAACAAATGTACATGTTTCAGAAAATCTTATTTTAAAAAAAAGGTGTATGATACAAAACCGCTATCATAAAAATACAATTAGTCGTTTTTATTTTTTGTAAAAGCATAGCAACACTTATAAATAAAAAATTTTAAATGCGAAAATACAATCTTTATTGTGTTATTTGTAGCGTGACCAGCAATTGACTATAACCAACACACAATTGCATACTAAAACTTTAAACAATTTTAACACACTCATCAATACAAATTCAAATTTGTACAAGAGTGTCAAATAACATTTAATAAACAAACTGAATTATATTCAAGTGCAGTGTGTGTTGTTGTTGTATTATTATACAATTGCTGGCGCATTCCAAACCCACACTAATTAATATGCCCACTTAAACATAATTTCCCACAGTAATAAATTTAAGTAAAACATTGGGAAACCACTCAATCCTATTTTTGGTTTACTAACTAAAAATATGACCGCCTGGTAAATTACATTATAAGTATAGAAATAAGTTCTTGAGTGTATTTTAGGAAATCACTCAATTCTAGATTTTAGTTTCTTCACATAAGTAGTATATAAACCGTAACATTTTGTAAGAACAATATAGATTCATTTTGAGCAAATAAACTAATTGGCGAGCTTACAATAAGAGCTTCCAATATATAAATAAAACATAATTTTGAATCATTAAGGAATAACCATTTACATATTTTTAATAAACAATTTTACTTAGATTTAAAAACTGAATTGTGTTTTATTGTACTGATGTAAAATTTACAAACTAATTAATAGTGAAACTTTGATATGGTCTCGAATTTTGTTACTAATTTTTGTAAAATTTGATTCAGCACCAACATCAAGGTCAATTTGGGTAGGTTCTCTAATTTTTGTGTCAGTATACATCTCAACTCTAAATTTTATACAAATACTATGTAATGCTGCACAATTTTTTCAGGGCTGTAACAACTTCGTTTATCATTAGAAAGAAGTTTCCAACGTGCTGTAAAAGTTCCAATACATCTTTCAACAATGCATCTAGCTTTAGAGTGGACTTCATTGAAATGAGCTTCCATTGAGCCTTCCAAAGGTTTCCTATACGGCGTAATGCACCAAGGCTCTAAAGAATACCCGGAGTCCCCTAAATTTAGCGAAGAGAATGCGTCATGTTGTGTTAAGATGCTATTTTCATTGCAATTACCTAAAAGCCAAGCATTTTTTAACTTTTTATAGTTGAATAATTGTTCCAACAAATCCCTTTCATCGGAATGTTACCATACAAAGGAATCGTAAGCAGCACCACTATATCTTGAGTTGATAGCTAAAAGTTTTTACTCATGGTCAGAAACCTATTAACTCGAAATAAATTGATTAAACAACTTATCATTAATTGTTTATAAACTTACCACCATACAGTTAAGGCTATGAAAACCTTTTCTATCGAAGAATATGTACTCATTGCGGCGAGTCTTTTGAAGCCCAATGTGAGTGTCATCAATACACCCTATAACTAAAGAATTAAAAAATTAATGTTTTTCAAAGAAAGGCACTTTAAAACACAAACCTCCAGGAACCTTATGTTTTTCATAAAAGCTTTCTTGCATTCAGTTGACTGCTCTGGAGAAAAATTTATTAACATCAGGCATAGCCTTGTCTCCATTTCCTTTGCCACATTGTCCACCATTTTACTTACAGTGTTTTGACACATGCCAACCGCATGCTGAAAAGAGCCAGTAGCTAAAACAGAAAGAGTTGTGGCTAACTGAATCATCGGTGGCACAGCAGTTGACATGTGCTCAGCAAAATCTAACTGGGACAGGACATAGGTAAATGCCTCTTTTGATAATCTAAACCATTGCTTAAATCTACAAATGAAATTAGTTGAAAGTTTGTATTTACATATACTTATGTATATGAATAAATTTGCTTTTATCTCGCATTTTCCGTTTTATACGGGCCAAGCCACGTTCGTCCTCCGAGTCAGATAAAGACAAATATGATAACATTAACAACTGTTGGTCCATATTCTACTAAATACAAAGTTTTAATTTAAAGAAATAATAATGTTATTTTCTACTTACATTTCTTTATTATTTTCTTCTCCTTGTAGTTTTGTTTATTATTGTGCAAACATGGTTCATTCTTTTACAAATTTAATGAAATCTTTTACAATTGCAATGAAAACTCGACTCGATAGCAATCGAATGCCGTAATTAGGCGACGATTAGACCCATGACTTCCAAAATGTAGCAATACAAAGTTTGTATACCGTTTTGAAGAGGTGTTTAGATCTTGTACATATGCAAAGTTGCGAAACAAGTCATCAATTTAGAAAATGATGCACTAGTTGGTCGGTTGCAACGTTTCTAATACTTGTCTGCGACATTTTGGAATGGTATGCATTGTAAACATTTAGTACCACGGCATTATGAAACAAAATACATTGTTCGAATACAAAGCAACCGACGTTTTGGAAGTCAGCCTAACTGTTATTTGGAAAAGACCATTTCGGGGAAACAAAAGCCCTACCTAATGTGCCAAAAGTTTAATATTTGGTCACGGTGCGAAAAACTGTAACCGAATCAACGTATGCTCGGCGTGCGCAGGTAATCACGATTTTCCTGTTTGCACATTAAACAAAAGCACTTACTTAAAATGTAATTTTAAATAATTTTTGAGCTTGAAGGTCTTTGTTGAAACAGTTATTTTATTTTTCAATATTTCGCCAACCTCCGGTTGGCATCTTCAGGAAATCTTAAAAAAAAAATTTATTTTATATTATATATAATAAACATACATATTGACCACTGTACACACAAAATTTACTGATTACAACAATAATGTATAAACTTACAATGTGAGTTACAATAAATAAACAAACAATACAAATTAGTGTTTAACTTAATGTCTGTTATTGCATTATGTAACTCACATTGTAAGTTTATACATTATTGTTGTAATCAGTAAATTTTGTGTGTACAGTGGTCAATATGTATGTTTATTATATATAATATAAAATAAAATTTTTTTTTAAGATTTCCTGAAGATGCCAACCGGAGGTTGGCGAAATATTGAAAAATAAAATAACTGTTTCAACAAAGACCTTCAAGCTCAAAAATTATTTAAAATTACATTTTAATTAAAGAAAAAGGTCGACTAAACTTAGTGAATATTATACAAAAGCACTTACGATAGCAGCATAGTGTAAACATGTTATAACTGCACCTAAAAGTATCTGAGAATTGTTAACCGCTGGGCGGATGACCCAAAGCACCCACGCAAATATTATTTAGATACACGCCAGCGTGTAGTGGCCAAATAGGAACATGTAATAAGCGATCATATTATACAAGTTTCAATAAAGATGATACAAACTTTTCTCACTTTGCAGGTTCTTAACACCAAGGTAAACTTCGTGACTCCAGCTTTCGCAATAAGACACTACACTCTGCAGTTTCGAAAAGCAAATCCCTTATTAGCAACGACGATGTAATTTCCAAACAACGTCTACTGGAATTTTTCTTCAATGCACTGCAAAAATATCAAAACAAGTTTGCCAAGTTAAGGAGTATTGGGTATGATGCATCAACATACTGTATAATCAACAGGTACCCAAAATGTTAATTTTATGCACTGCTCGAATTAGTTCTCCATGACAAGAATGTTGATATTCTTTTACTCAACGAAACTTTTTAAGCCCCATCGTGAATAACTCACGGCGTGGTGTAATCATAGCGGTAAAAAGTACATACAGTCATGGACTAAAGTTTAAATACACCCCAATAATTGTATGTTTAGAAAAAACTAAACGTTTTAGAAGTACTTAAAGTATGCAGTTTTATTTAATTTCATAAATAACAAAAAACAATAACAAAAAATATTAACTTCATTAAAAATAATCTTGGCCAAAAAGTTTTGGTCTTCATGTGAACAGTGACATTCTAGAAACTGATGTTGATAAAGCATTTGCTAATTCTTATACAACAACTATAAGTAATCTATTAACTGAGGATACCAGCCTTGCGGATCACGTAGAATGTTTTAAAAATGATGTCATTGAAGTAAAGTCAGTTGTGTTTTCATTAAAAAAAAATAAAGCCTCAGGCTTTGACGAAATTTATATCATTGTTTTTAAAAACATGCCTGGTTATTGTTTTGAAACACTAAGTAAGATAATATTTGTGTAAGTATTGGCTATTTTCCTTAAAGTTTCGAAAAGGCCAAAGTAATTCCAGTAAACAAAGCTGGAAAAGACCCTAAAATGAAAACTATTAAAAAAACTCAAAAAGAATAGTAGATTTCTCAAACTTAAATAAGATCATTGTGGAGCAACAGTTTAGATTTCGTTAAGAACATTTTACCTTTCATTAATTGGAGAGGGTTATTAAATTTCTTATATTATTAAATTTATTCTAATATTATACGTAGTTTGTAACTGTTGTAGCACTTTTAAATATGTAAATTCTCAAATTCTATTGTACCTTAAATATTTTAAGTTGATAGGCAATAAATTTTTATATATGTAAAATAAATAATAAGCAGTTCTGTAAAGGTGGCTGCTTAGAAGAAGAGGAGAAATTGTTTTAGTGGAATTAACACCACACAAAGGAGTTGACGACGGTCACTGCAAGTGCGAAGGCATTTGTAACCCTACTTCGACCACCAAAAAAAAAAAAATAATAATAATAGAAATAATAATAATGATAATTATTATAATAATAATTACCTGCACACGCCGGGCGTATGTTGGCTCGGTTAGAGTTTTGCACCCTCACAATTCATTGAACAGTTAGCACATTGGGTAGGGCCATTGTTTACAAAAATATCTTGTTTCATTATTTCACGTTTTGAAACATGTTGTCTCGCACTCGATTGTATATAATGCCTCATCTACAATAGATCGTTTGGTTTAACCTCCTTAAAACGTACCGACTTCATATTGTGCCTCTTAACAACTACATCCTCTATTTGTTCAGTTGTCAATCAGGTATACCAAATAAAATTATCTAAAAAAAATTGACGTCCTTATCTCATGAATTTTAAAGCAGAAATTTTTGTCCTCAAGAATATTAATCGCGTCTTCGTAGTGAGACAGCGAGTTAGAGATTATATTTGTGTTAATGGACATTCTTAAAAACGTATACCAATTAATCGAAATACAGTTAAAAAATTATATGTGAAATTCACTGTTATTCGTTAAGCTTTGTCCTTTAGTGAAGTTTCTTCTTCCTCTTCCTCGGTTAACAAATGAATTTTGTTGTTGATGGTAGTAAGCCCATCGGATACTTTAGAGAATTTATATTTGGGCTATTGCCCTAGTACTTTAATTTATTACAAATTGATTTAAAATATTATTATTATTATTAGTTTATATAATCTAAATAAATAAATTCTAAGATTAAATTTAATTAAAAAGCACTAGCTACGATGGCCATCAGCTCTAAATTATTAAAATTATCATACAAAATTTGTTAAAAAAAATTTTTATGGACAAAAGCATTTAATGTAAGTATTCACTTTTATTTAAATTTTACATTTTTTAAGTAGTCAACTCTTTAACTATATATGGTCCATTAGGCTCAGTTATTTTGGAAAAGCAATTAATAAAAAAATAACGAAAAAATAAAAGAAGATATAACTTCTTTTAACTTTGTACATTTTAATAAGCTTAATAAGAAATTTTTAACTAACAAATAACTAGAGTATATTACGTTTGTTGGTTTATTTATATTAGTTTTATGAGTTACATTTATTAAAATCATATTAGTTTCTAAGAAGGAAACTCATAAATTATTCACCTTTATTCTATTTGGCGTCGTCAACTTTAAGATAACATTAATTTAACACAAGATGAATACTAATTTGGTATTCCCTAACAGCTTAATGATGTTGAGTGTTTATCGATAATATAAATAAGTAAAACACACATATCTAATATTTATTTCAGTTGATTCAATTTGTCTTCTATTATGTTAAGAAAGTGTTGTGGAAAGTTTAAGTTTTCTAAAAAAAAAAAATAAATAAATAAAAACTTTTAAAAACAATTAAATTAAATAGTCTAAGGGCCCCTGCAACTTGTCGTTAGTTAAAGGTATGATTTTTTCTGCTTGATAAAGAGCTTTGCATTAATTAAACTTTTAATTTTTTTGTTATTATTTAATGGATAAAATATAATAAGTGAAGTTTTTAATATGCAAATCCATTTATCAGTACGACAAGTTATAAGGGTAATTTTTTCAACTGTCCACACTCTCTTAAAATCAGTCGAAGCTGTGCCCCTGCGAAATTCTCTAGCAAGAAATGAACCAAAGTATATCTATAACAAGTACATGCAGGAGCTCAGGTGACAGTTTTATTTGTGTGCGTGTTTATCATGTTTTGTGTCAAAATTTGTTTACATTTCTTAAAACGTCTTTTCAAAAAGTAATTAAAAAATTAAAATATAATTAAACAAAAAATTAAGTTTGTGTTTATTGTGAACAAATTAAAATTGCAAGTAAAGTTTAGTTGATATTAAAATAACTGTAATAAAATTGCAAATTAAGTGCATAATTGTGTTGTTAAAAGTTGTTTAATTTTACATTAAAAAAATGCAGTATATTTTATTACCATTTCATTATTTTTATTTTGATATTCATTTCTCTTTTTTGTTTACGTAGTTCTTTCAGTTTTTATTATGTTTTATCAGGGATGGTAAACTAAATATACAAATTACACTTTTCCAGCTCAAATTGCATTAAGCACGCTTTTATTGAATTCTTGTTTAAATTGACATTGATATAGTCATAAAAAGGTCATTCTGTTATTTTCTTTTATAATAATTAAGCGAAATTCATATTAATTTTTTATGAGAAAATATATAAAAAATTTTCCCACTTTGCCATCTATGACCTGTTTTTTGACATAAGCTCTAAACACATAGACGACAGCAGACTTCACAACTTCACGGCTTCAAATGCTGCCAACTTCAAACGCTGCTTTGAAGTCAGCTTCATAATTATTTTGAAGACAGCAACAACATAATAATCAGCTAATGTGTCCATACTATTCCTCTGCAAAACTTTACAAACGTATAACAACAGAAAATCAAACAAATAGGTACTTTACCATTATCTTAAAACGAAAAATGAAATAAAATATGACAAAAATTAACTCAAACGAAAAACACAATAAAACTAAAAATGAACAGCTGTGTATTTTAGCAATTAATATTTCAGGGATGCCGTATATATATTTTACAATGAATAAAATTAAAGTTTTTGATAAAAAATGTAATAATATCACGAAAAACTATAAAAACAAATAAATTTATTTCCTTATTGTATTTTTGTAATGTTCTTTTATGTTTAGTATTAAAAAAAGTTTTTGTTCTTATTTTTCCAATTTATATGTATAATGGCAATACTATATTTGTTTATTGCTGCCCGTCAAAATAGAAAATAGCCTAAGTTGGCAGCAGCAGCAAATGCTGTCGTGTAGTCGTACTGCTGTGATGTAGTCAAAATAATCGTTTTCATATAAACACATGTATTCTATTTTTGATAGTTTGCTGTCTGCTGCCTGCTGTCGTCTATTTGTTTACACAAACAAAATGCCTGTTGTCCTCATGTTGTACTTGTTGTAGACCTGCATGTACTTGATATAGATATACTTTGAAATAGACTTTTTCTAACTTTTCCATTAATTTTTTTAATTGACAGGGGTTAATAATATAAATTATGTTATTTTGTATATTTCTTATTTTGCGTTTTTAAATATCGTATGTTTTCTACGTTTTTTAAGTTTTCTTTGGCACACGACACAACACCAAAAATGACGACGACAAGCTATATGGCATGGCGCAATAATACCAGGTGAATGCATTACCTTTTACGTGTATTTTGTTTTTGTAAAAACTAATTCGAGCTGTCAAAAACGTCTGGCAATATGTGTGTACGTATTCCAATATATTTTTAGTGGCTTTCTTATTTTTCACAAATACATACACACATTACTAGAAGTTTTTGACAGCTCGAATTAGTTTTTACAAAAACAAAATACATGCAAAAACTAAAACATATGATGAACACATGATCTGATGCAGTCACCTATTTGATGCGCCTTGCTATATGGCAACATTTACATCAATCGTATTTACCCCCCGTCTAGATTAGCAATAAGTATGTTAACATATATTGCAGCAAATGTCAAAATTATGTTATCTCTAATGTATACATCACTTTTTTGTACATATTTGTTGACAGCAATATATGTCAGCCAATTTTCGTTGACAATTATTGCGAACTTAAGAAGTCAAATTCAGTTGTCATTTGTGTTTCGATTTACAAATAAAAGCGCGAACATAAAATTAAGTGATTAATTATACCAAATTTGTTGTGTTTTAAGATTTTCTATCGTAAAACAAGGATTAGAGTATAGAGGAAGTTTTTAAAATAATAGTAATAAGGATTCTAAGAAAATTTGTTTTCTTTACAATGATGCTCTTTGCTTACAACCTTTGCACTTGATTATTTTGAAATTATGAGTTAACATAAATACGTGTTCCCATACCCAAAACAACAAGCAATTTTGACACATTACGCTGCCGACGTTATTGCCTTATTGCTAACAAATTTATTTCTAATCTAGACGGGGGTTAGGAAATACCAAACATATATCGACAGTTTACGATATATCACAAACGAGCAAAACGACGTTGTCTTGTGTTGACGACGGTAAACAGAATAAGGCGGTCTATCCACGATCAAAAATTCTGGCCAAGGCGCATTGAACAGGTGACTGCATCAGATCATGCGGTCAACATATGTTTTAGCTTTTACTTGTAATGTTTTTGTAAAAACTTATTCGAGCTGTCAAAAAAGTCTGGCGATATATATGTATGTATTTGTGAAAAATAAGAAAGCCAGTAAAAATATATTAAAATACATACACACATGTTGCTCGAATAAGTTTTTACATAAACAAAATATACGTAAAGGCTGACGCATTCACCTGGTATCAATATACCTTGATACTGGGAGTCAAATTCGTGTACGCGTGCTTCGCACTTTGATGTACACATGTTGAGTGACCAGTCAAAAATTCATTTTTAGTTTGATTTTGTGCTGTCAACATCGCGCATTCTCTATTGCGAAAATGGCACTAGCAAAAAAACATTCGTACATACATACAATGAAACACAGCTATTATTTAGGAAACAATAAAATAAAAAGTTTATGATTAAAAGATTGCCCTTCCTTTTAAACTATTTTTTTAAAGATTGTGCACATCACATTTATTTTTTATACTAAATTTTTAAGTTTCGCTCCGGAGTTTGCTGTTTATTTATATCATTCTATTAAATTACTTTCGTTCCAAACTGCATGCATTGACTGGTAAACTTCGATAAATTCCAAGTTTTTTTTCGACATTTTAGATAACCAACAACTTGAAATCTCTTTTTAAATGAAAAATTTGTACGTGCTTGAAAAACAAACACCATACACACATCAATGTGTGACATTCAGCATGCCAAAAACAATGTACATTTATTTTACTAGGTAGTGTCGTCCGCCCAGCTGGTTTGTAGTTGGACATGTCAAAAGCTGTTTATATTTTCCTACATTTGCTTACGAATTTTAAAAAACACCAACAACAAGCATATGCAAAACAAAGAGAGCGTCTGTTTTTAGAGCAATTATGTTTAATTTTCTCGATCTATTTTTGAAATTTCCACTCACAAAGCAACAATAAAATGGCATGTTGTTTTTACAAATGTTGTAATTGTTGTAAAATAAATGCACCTTTTCCAAAAATCTAAATTTTTTAATTTTTCTTCCATCATTGCTGTGTAATTTATTCTAATACATTTTCACAAATACTACCATAATGATGGACGAATATTATGATCGTCGATAGGCCGATTAAGGGTGATTATATTAATATAAACTTCTGTTGATGATATGTTTTTTCACGATATCGACAAGGCGAAATAATTTAATTCGCCTTGATTCCTTTGTAATCACAGATTAACCTGGTAAATGATTCGCCTTGCACAGATTTTCAAGATCTGGTCACAGTCAACTTTTACCAAAGTTGGCATCGCCGTTTAGTCTTTCGCAGTGTTGTATTCATTTTCGCCGTGAGTATACCTGATATTAATTCGCCTTGGATTCAAGGCTTTAACCGCCATAAATGCAAAAATATTTTGTTGTGGCTATTTAGGATTGATTAGGTTCTTTCGTGTTAAGGCATTTAATTGGTTAATATTAAAAGTTTACTTTATTTGTTCAATTAAATGCAATCGAAAGAGAATTCAATTTACATCGGACAAACAGAAGCTAAAAAAATGAAAGTAACTGGAAAATGTGTTATGCGTTATGCAAAATTAACCGAGCATGCGTTTGAACCTGTCCGTGGCTCGGAACGTGCTGCTGGTTTTGATTTACGCAGTGCATATGATGTAATTTTACCAGCTCATGGAAAAGCAGTTGTAAAAACAGATTTGCAAGTTGAGGTACCTAGTGGTTCTTACGGCAGAATAGCACCGCGCTCCGGCCTAGCTGTTAAACATTTCATTGATGTTGGTGCTGGTGTTGTTGACGAAGATTACCGCGGTAACTTAGGTGTTGTGTTATTCAATCATTCCGAACAAGACTTTGAAGTAAAACGTGGTGACCGAATAGCTCAATTAATATGTGAGCGTATTTTTTATCCGGAACTAGAGCAAGTCGATAAATTAGATGAAACTAAACGGGGTGAAGGTGGTTTCGGGTCAACTGGAGTCAAAGGCTTGCCTCCAGCCGTAGCAGATGCTGAAAGTAAAGAGCAAAATGCAAAATAATTACTTTGTCATGTGTGTGAATTTGTATATAAGTAGCGGCTAAGTTTGTTATATTTTGCTTTGTTCAATATAATTATTTAAAGAACGTTTATCAAAACCATAATCATTAATGCTTCTCTATTTGTTAACAATTCACTTATTGTCTTAATTACTAATTTGGTAAATACTAAGAGAAAATAAAAAATCACAAAAAATTCACTTGGTGCAATTGTTGGCACATACATATTAGTTTTTGAACATTTGTTGGTTTCTCTTTTTGATGTGATTATGGTGTGTGTATCGTAGTTTGGAAGGTTAGTTATATTTAGCAAGCAACTTGCGTGTTCATATTGCGCATCCTTGGCTGCATTTTGGCGCAACGGTTCCACTTGACATCTATATTCAGAGGTCATGTTGCACATTTATTGTTTTAATTAGGCATGTAACGTTGCAGAGCAATATGTAGCCAATAATTATACATTGCAGTTACCTATGTATAAAGTTTAGTGAATATGTTCATCATTACAGATGTATGCATTAGTATACATTTTAGTATCAAGATCGTTTTTTAGTGTTTGAATTTGATTTTATTACCCATGATCAATATAATCTTCCTTTCTCATGTTTAAAACTTGTATTAAAATTTAATTTATTCGATATTTGTTTTAAACTGTAAAATTGTTCAGTTAATTTAGAATTTTCAAGGTGCATATCGTTGTCGTAGGGCTCTTGAAAGAAAAATGGAATCATTTCGGTTTTTGGTTAAAACTTGAAAAACTATATAAAGGCCTTTCGATCTTAATAATACTTAAAAGCGCTGATGAAAACTTCTGGTTTGCTTAGATGAGTTTTTTTCTCAACCATGTAGTCTCCAGAGCAAGGACTCAATTCTTGTTCTTTTATTCTGATAATAGATACTTTTGAGTCCCAAAAGTGAGGTGAGATTAGTGAAATATTTGACCAAAAACGCGTAACCAATATTTTTACAAATGTTCATTCAATCATTCCCGACGCATCATTACCAATGACGATTTATAATTCAATAAATATATCTTTTGTATTACGTATATTTCTTACTAAGTATTTGGGAAGGATAAAGTTTCTTTTTCCATAATTAACTAGTTACGTATTTTTAGTCAAATATTTGACTAATCTGACCGTACCTTAAGTTTTCTTTTCTTCATAAAAATTTTATAGTTTTATATAGGTAAATGCTCAATGAATATTAAATATAAACCTTAGAGACTTGAGCTCTTGTTCGAAGGCCATACTGTATAAGTAAACTGCCTTTTATATGTATGTGTGTATATTAATAAATTTCACTCTGCAATTGTATTTAATATAATCGCTTATGCTTTTTATATGTATGGATATTTATTTATCTACGTACATACATATATATTTTTTACGTATACATACATATATTTTTTACACTTTCTCCTATCTTGATCTCTTTAAAAAAAAAATTGACAGAAATATTACAAGAATGATATAACAAACAAAAAAAAAAAAGTTCCAAGAAGCTTCACAGAAAAGGCCTCATTACTCTAACGTAACGGCTTCAACGTTGGATATAAAGCTGGATTCACCCATTGTTTCGGAACAAAATTTTTGTTCTGAAACATTTTTTTTATATGTAGTTTGACGTTTTTCTTTTTGAGAGAGAGAGAGAGACACGTAAAACTACATATAAAAAAAATGTTTCGGAACAAAAATTTTGTTCGGAAACAATGGGCGAATCCAGCTTTACTATTTTCACGTAAACGTACCATAAGTTTTTAAATTTGGGGAAAATAAGCAAAAACACTATCAACAAGTGATTGCGATAATTAAAGAAAAATAAAACATAAAAATGTATTATTCGGAATCTTTTTTTATAATAATTTACTTTAGTCGTGCTTGATTCCTTATTATTTAAAATTACAAAATGAAAGGTATTACTGCGGGGAAAGCATATCCATATAGCCATTTCACTACTGCTCATATGGTTCATCAGTGGATTTTATTCATATTTTGTATTCAAAACTAAAAAGTCTTATATAAAGAAGAATACCAGTGATCTTCATAAATCAATTAAAATTTACTTTTTCGGCTTTGGTTCATTTTTTTAATTTAACTTTTATTAGAAAAAATTATTTTTCAAATGTACGCGGACGTTTTCCAAAGAAAACAAGAAAAATTAGACGCTGCCGCATTTTCAGGACCGCCAAATCCATTATCAGCATTCTTTGCATCCAACACATTGATTTGCGTATATGTATAGTAAATATCCATTTAACCAAGAGTGCATTTACACAAGGAAAGTTTATTTTGCAAAGTTTTGATTTTATGTGGGAGAGAAGGAGAAAGAATGATAAGCAGTACAGACTTTGATGTACTCGCAAAGCTGCTTTGTTTTTCGTTCGTTGCTTGTACACAGTTGTATATATGTACATCATCATGCATCAAATGCAAAACGTACAAAAATTAAGAAAAGAAAACTTTGTGTGTCTGACCACGAAACAAAGTTTAAAAGAAAATTAACAAAACTTTGTCAAAGTAAAATTTGCCTGTTTGAATGTTGACCAACTAATCAATACTAATTTGGTTGGATGAAATTCACACACAACTCAAAACATTTCTATGTTGTCTTCTCTACAACACGTCTTGTACATTTGTTGCAATTTTTTACTACACCTTCGGTATAAGTTTTTGTAATTTGGATTTTTTGTGTATAAAAACATGACATTTATTTTGACTAAAAGGTTAATAAAATGTTTTGTTTTTATACCCTTCACAACAAAAAGTGGAAAAAGGGTATATATAAGTTTGTCATTCCATTTCCGACCCCATAAAGTACATATATTCTGAATCCATATGCATAGCGTATTCGATTGAGCGATTTCCGCCCGTGTTAGTTTTGAATTCAAGCTTGCTTACGTTAATCGATCAGACATAGTATCCAAAGAGGTAGTATTGCAAATCAGCATAATCGGTCCATGTCCTTCGAGGCAGCAAACAAATCACTACGCCCTCTAATTTTTTTATGTCATTTGGAACAATAAAGTAAAGTAAAGTAAATAAATTAAAAAATAAGAAAAAACATCAAGTGAAAAAATTGGCGCTCGACCATATTTTCCGAGTTACGGAGCTGTAAAATTTTCAAATTTATTAAAATATAAATGTGGGTATCATTTTAAAGCTTTTGAAGAGGTCTTTAAGGAACTATAAATTTTTTTTTAAATGCTTAACCAAATAAGAGCTGATGCCACTTTTATGTAAAATTATATATGTATGTATATGCAGTACCAAATTATTTATTAATATTTTAATCTCTGTCACCCCAATATTTGTGTTTTTGACTGGACTTCACTAAACTATATTTACATAGATAGTGAAGGGTATACAAGATTCGGCATAGTCGAATATAACATTCTTAATCTGGATTTACCTACTTTTAATTTTGTTCCGAAGCAACTTTAGTTTTTTCAGAGTTTGTTTTGAAACGATTCACCCACTTCGAATAATTTTTCTACCATATGAAACATGTGTGTAAGCGAGATGCGTTACTTTACAAGCAGGCAGCACTGTGACAGTGGATTGAAATCACAGAATGCCGTTTTTTTGCGGGCGAGAAGATAACAAACTAACAGTCTACCCTAAATACGAGCGTAAGACGTTATTTAACTGTCAAAAATTCTCATGCCCATACAAAATGTATGAGACCAACCCAAATAGCGCGACGCTAACGTTGGACAATTGAAAAATCCAATTTTGACTGCGCGTAAAAAGTGAAGTTGGCTGCAAAAGAAGTGTTGTTATTGTTTTTTTTTTGTGGTATATGCAAAAGTATTTCCAACAGTAATGACATTTCAGCTACTTTAAGGTCAATTTCGCGATTTTATCTCTCTTAATTATTTTAATTTTGTGGTTTTTAGCAAATAAGTAAACAATACTGTTCGTTTCACAACGTTGGCGCTCTTATTTAAGTTACTCATTACAGCGTAAAAACTAGACGCTAAATTACGTCGTGCCTAACGCCCGTATTTAGGGTGGACTGTAAATATAACAAACTAAAATTTTAACTCAATATGAAGTGAGAATTTCTCTCTTTCTCTCTCTTTATATTGAGAAGCAATATGAGTGATAACTTATTTTTTTAATGTAGGCTGCCAGACACTTTTTTATTCAAGTGTGGCCATAATTTTTAAAGTTAAAAGCGAGAAACACGCTAACATTAGTATATCTCAAAGTATAACAGATCAATGTTTTTATAAGCAATAAATTCTTGCATATATTCTTTACATATACGCAAACAAAATTTATTGTTTTTTAAATGTTATTAATTTCTAAAATTATAACTAAAACGAAGTGTTAATGTTTCGAAGAGAAAACGCGGTACCTTTAACAACATCTGCAAAATAATAACTTTGTTTATTTTCATGTTTTCTTAGTTTTTGTACAAATTGCCTCGTACTCTTAACATAACTGTTAGGAGCACAACAATATTAAATATACCTAAAGAGAAATATAATAATTCAGGTATATTCAAGTATATATTCCATACCTAACTAATTTTTTTAAATGGCTATTGGAGCACAACAATTCTAAGGTGTCGATATTAAATCGAATGCTGCCAAGTTTAAATTCACCCATATGTAGCTAGGTCTTGCAAATTATATGGCAACTTCTATTAAATTACTAAGTCAACAGTGTATATCAGCTCTTCTTCTTTTTTTATTTTGAGAGGATTTTCAAGTCAACAAACTAACTTAACAAATCGGATATGAAAAGTTTTATAAAATTTAACAAATTTAATAAATTATTCAAAAGTTATAGTAATAAATTTAATAAAAATCTGTATTTTATGAACAAAAAAAAACTTTTGTAAAAAGACTAAAAATATGTTACAACTAATATATTTGGGCTTTCCTTCATATTATATCTAGGCTTATATCTCGAAAACTAAGAGTTGTTCCTGGATGGAACCAATTGTGGATGAAAGCCACATATATTGGCTCTAATCTGGCATGTAGCTTATATTTGTTGAGCATATTTTCTTGAACAAAGTATTAAAAAAAATAAATTTTCAAATTTCACTCATACTACAAATGGGCATTTATCTCGAAAACTAGAAGTTGTTCCTGGATGGGAGCAGTTGTGAATGAAAGCCACATATATTGGCTCTAATCTGGCATATAGCTTATATTTGTTGAGCATATTTTCTTAAACAAAGTATTAAAAAAAAAATTTTCGAATTTCACTCATACTACAAATGGGCATATATCTCGAAAACTAGGAGTTGTTCCTGGATAGAACCAGTTGTGGATGAAAGCCACATATATTGGCTCTAATCTGACATATAGCTTATATTTGTTGAGCATATTTTCTTGAACAAAGTAATGAAAAAAATAAATTTTTAAATTTCACTCATACTACAAATGGGCATTTATCTCGAAAACTAGGAGTTGTTCCTGGACAGGAGCAGTTGTGGATGAAAGCCACATATATTGGCTCTAATCTGGCATATAGCTTATATTTGTTGAGCATATTTTCTTAAACAAAGTATTAAAAAAAAATAAATTTTCGAATTTCACTCATACTACAAATGGGCATATATCTCGAAAACTAGGAGTTGTTCCTGGATAGAACCAGTTGTGGATGAAAGCCACATATATTGGCTCTAATCTGACATATAGCTTATATTTGTTGAGCATATTTTCTTGAACAAAGTAATGAAAAAAATAAATTTTCAAATTTCACTCATACTACAAATGGGCATTTATCTCGAAAACTAGGAGTTGTTCCTGGACAGGAGCAGTTGTGGATGAAAGCTACATATATTGGCTCTAATCTGGCATATAGCTTATATTTGTTGAGCATATTTCCTTTAACAAAGTATTAAAAAAAATAAATTTTCAAATTTCACTCATACTGCAAATGGCCTTATATCTCGAGCCGCCTGTTACAAAGGGGAAATATAAAATACTTTTATAAATCATTATAATGCATTTGCCTGTTTTATAAACTTTTTGAGCGTGATATGTTAAAGTCTTTGTCACGAAAAAAACCCACAGTAAATGATAAATCGCAAATAAATAGGAAAATATGGGTGAGCTTGAAATGTTTTTCTTATTTTTAACTCTCTACCGCCGCATGTATATTTTTTTCGATTAGAATTTATACACTAAAATAGATAACATGATAACTTCTTCTTGAAACGGACAAAAGAATACTTATACTTAAAGTGTCTGCTTTTTGTATTTTAAAAACCAGGCTACATACAAAGCCTTATTTTTTCTACTTGTTTCTAAAGCGCTAAATTTCCCAAAAAACATTTCACACGAATATGCAGAGGAAGAAACAATATAGCAGCAAGTAGAAAAAATAAAACGCTTTTTTATTCTCATAATTATAGTTTCCAAAAAAAATCAAACACCTAAAAGGTAGTAACTTTTGAAAACAAAATGCATATATGCCGCACTGAATTTATTTGAAATAAATTTTTAACATTTTTAACGTAAATAGCAACAACTTATTTTTAAATAATAGCAAAACAGCAAAATTATTAATAATAAAATAACTCAATAAATTAAAGCATATGCATGAGAAATGTTGTCTGGCCTGACGTTTTTTATACTAGAAACAAAAAAAAAAACATCTGGCAGCTCTATAGTACACATTAAACGTTTCTTAAAGCAAAAGAAGGGTAGGACTATCTACACTGGTTGCTTGATAGAGCTGCAAAACTATCGACAGTGGCGCCATTTGATAGATAGTATTATTTGATGCCATCGATACTATCGATAGTTTTTGATTCTTGGAAAAATATCACTTGTGTATTTTTCGAATATAAATTTTAAATTATTTCTTAAAGTAAAAATAAAGCTGATTTTTTTTAAACTTAACTTTTATGTATATCAATGTTTTTAATATGCATACATGTACATATATACAATATTTATAATTTAATGGAAAAAACAAAGAAACCAAATGTAGTTGTATAGAAAATAACATAGTAAATAAATAGAAGAGCGAAAAAACATACAGATTAATGAAAAATAAATTAAAAAAGAATTAAAAGTATAAAAAGTCTTTCAACTATTGTAGTTATATAAAAAGAATTGATTGAACAAAAGAAGATCTGATTTGATTTAAATCTTTTACAAATATTATTTTTAATATATACAAAAAACACAATTCAATTTTCTTTTACTTTATAAATTATAACTAAGCGGTTCTAAGATCGGAAGCACTAGTTTTTTATAGCGCGAATATGAAAATATTTGCATTTTTGTTAATTTATATTGCAACACAATGTTCACATTTAAAGTGGGACAGTTTAATTTTTTTTATTTAACGCTTTGGCACATTCAATCACTTTTTTTGGCCTTAAATCAGTGTTTTATAAAATTTTATATTGTTTAAAATTTTATTTTCTTAAAAATGGTACAAAAGGATCAAACTACAATTAAAGAAAGGCATTTGTCATTAATAATTATTAAACCCACAAAACTATTAGAGAAATTGCACAAAAAGTAAACAGAAACAAAAATACAGTGTTTGATATTATAAAAAGACATAAAGCTACTAATGGTGTCCAAAATAAAACGAAATTACGCAAACAGGTCCATATTGTCCGAAGCTAATCAGGAACGATCCACTTTTGCCAGCAAATGACACACAAAAAAAAAAAAAATTATATAAAATAAAATTGTTAATGTTATTGCTGAAACAGTCCGTCAAATCTTTAGAAGAAATAATTTACAATGAAGGTCTTGCCTTCAAAACCCATTAATAAAAGAGAAAAATCAAAAAAACTGAAATACGCTTTTACTCAAGAACATGCAAATAAAGCTGCGTCATTTCTGGTGAAAGGTGCTATTGTTGTTCCGATTTTTTCGATGCTTTTATTATTATCTTAGATTATTTTTACAGACGAAACAACAATACACCTCGGAAAAAGATTCCCTTGGAAAAAACCTCCTTTTGAATTTTTGGACAAAAACATAAAAAAAAAATGTCAAGTATGGTGGTGGTCCTTTTATGATATGGGGTTCTATATTAACAGCTGGAGTTGGGAAAATACATTTTATAAATGGAACTATGGACTCAAAATTTTATTGTATAAATTTTTCAAACGAATTGATTGATTGATATTAAAAAAAAAAAAAACGTTGTGGAAAGTGCCGAATGCCTAGGCATAAACGATAACTTCGTGTTCTACCAAGACAGTGATCCCCAACATAAATCTTGGAATGCATGACATTGGCTTTTATATAATTACCCAATAGGGATTGAGAGTCCTCCGCAATCATCATACTTGAATGTTATAGAACATATGCTTACATATTTATACAAAAGAGTATCTATGCAAAGGCCAAAATGTATTGCCGCATTGAAGGAAGCAGTAACAGAAGAGTGTTACAATATTGAAACCATTTTAGTAAACATTTGGTGGAAAGTATACAGCGTCATCGTAGCTATAATTGTCAGAAAAGGAAAGTTAACCAAGTATCGAAAATTTATTTAACAAGAAATAAAAATACGAAGACTGCAATGTCCCACTTTGGGTGTGAGCATCGATTTAAGGAATTGCAATACAAAATCGTAAACATTGCAATAGTTTATATTAATGACTGCATTGTTTTTTTGTTTTTTTTATTAGTAGTATAGTAGTAATAGTACCTATGTTAAACCTAAGTTCTAAAAAATGAACTAAGGCCTTTATTTTGCCTTACAAACATGACAACATAATTTTTTCTGTGTACCACTTTAAGCCCAAAGAGCTATACTGCTAAATTGCTGGAAAAGCGTCTAAAAAAAAATTAAAAAACTACGTCAATCGAGTAGTCGTCAAATTTAACCGCCGACAAATTTATTTATATGTAAAAGCCATTGGTACATAATAATTGTATATTTTATACAATTTGCTTTTAGCAGTTAACTACTGACATCTTATATTGAAACAAATTACAGCTAATTAATATATTTTCACATTTATATACATAAGTACATATGTTATGAAAGCCCTTATTATAAAAGGTTTACAGGCGGCGAAATTTAGATGGTGCATTTTGTATTTCATAGTCGTCGTCATACAGTTTTTATTGACTTTGTTTTTAGTATCCTTTTTTGTCGATAATATCACTAGCGAAAAAAATATCGATAGTCCGCTTAAGATAAAACTATCGATACTTTCGATAGTGCCATCGATAGTTTTGCAGCTCTATTGCTTGATAAAAATGTGAGTTTCATTAAGCGAATTACTAATTATTTAAAATATTTATATTATTTGTCCATTTTTAGTTAAACAAGTTGGATTCTTTTAACATTTAACTCTGGCGAAGATTGTCAACACGTAGTCCTTGTATACTGGTTCAATGTCATGGAGGTGGTTTTGTGGCTCAGTCATCGAAATCTCACGAATTATATCTAAGAGACTGGGCAGTTGCCTTGGGTTGTCCCATACTCTCGGTGGACTATAGCTTAGCGCTTGAAGCCCCATTTCCACGGGCTATAGAAGAAGTCTTTTATGCCTACTGCTAAGGATGCTAAAGAAATATGCACATTTAGGCACCACAGCCGAACGTATTGTATTGGCAGGAGATTCAGCTGGTGCAAATCTTTGTGCAGCCTTAAGTTTCAAGTGCATCGAACAGGGTGTACGAAAACCAGATGGTCTATTTGTGGCCTACTGTCCCACTCTAATATCGCTTGTACAGTCGTCGGGAAATCTAAGTTCCGAGTCCCTAAGCATAGCGAAGTCGATTAAGCGATGTCCGTCCGGGCAAAACACCACGCCTGCCTCTAATATTTTTTTTATCATTTGGAACAATCAAGTAACTCCAATAAAAAAATAAAAATTTATATGGAGCAATAGAGAATTAAAAAATATAAAAAAAACTTCAAGTAAAAAAACATGCGCTCGGCCATATTTTTCTAGTCATGGGCCTCTGAAATTTTAATGAAAATGTACGATTGAGCGCCATATTTTTAAAGTTATCAAAATGGGTATCATTTTAAAGCTTTTAAAGAGATCTTTCAGAAAATACTAAATTTTTTTTTAAAGGGTTAAGCCATTAAGAGAATGACATTTTTATCTATTTTTTTCTCTTTCACCTCAATATTTGTTTTTTTATGACAAATTAATTGCAAATTAATTCATTTAAAATTGCCATCTGTTTAGGGATATAAAGTTTCACAATTCAAGTTGCAAAAGAGCTCATCAGATAATCGGTTGTACATCAATAAAAAATTATCGAAAGTAATTATAAATTTTGTTTAGCAATTACTAATTTATATTTATTGATTTTTTTGTATTGTACAAAAAAAGATTTTTTATTAGCTTGTTAAGAAATAGAATAAAATAAAAAATTGTCAGAAATTAAAAGAAGTGTTTTATGGCATTTGCAGCCACTAGTGTACCAGTGTACATTACGATCGAAATGGAAAGAAAACAGGCTATCTTAGCTGATCCATAAGCAACCATTGCTAAATAATTTTTAGCTATTGTGTTAAAAAATATCAGCCAATTTTTTAAAATTTTCTTTGTTTACTTATTCTATTTTAGTATATTTTCTTTACCCCAAAACTAAATTAACAAACTTAATTTCTTTAAAAAGTCTCGTACTAAATGAAGTGCAATAAAAAATTTTAATATTTTCCAGCATAACATTATAAATTCATGGATTATTTTTGTTTATGTTCTAAATTTAAAAATTTTGTATTTCCCAGTTCGAAAACACAAATTTTCTACATGTTTTGAAATGGATCAAATAACAGAAATGATTTAGGTAGCTTGAAAAATGTGCATGGGAAGTGAAGTTGCAAAGCACTTGAATTGAGCAAAAAAATATTTGGACAAATAAGCGTTAATAGAAACGCATTATTAAAAGTTGATAAAAATTTTGATACATATTTTTTGTAATGTCAATAGTTTTAAAAACAATATAAATACTTCATACTTTTGATTACTACCTTTTGAATACGTAGGAAAGTTAGGGCAAAAGTAAGCTTAATCGACTTCTTTTGAACATCAAAATAAATTTTGGTATAAGTTTAAGTTTAGCAATACATTTTTTATAACTTTTTATTTTAAATACTAGAAAAGTCTTTCGTCAATTCAAAAAAAAAAAAAAATATGTTCAAAAAAATTTGAAGCGCTTTTGGTTCTGCTCAAAGCAAATTGTTTTTTTTAGTGTTTTGCCAGAGCTATCGCCAAACAAAGAAAAAACAAGTAAGAGTGCTATATTCGGCTATGCCGAACTTATATACGCTTCACTATCTATGATAATAAAGTTTAGTGAAGTTACTCCAATCAAAAACGCAAATATTGAGATGACAGCGAATTTAAAAAAAATTTTGGTACTGCATATACAGTCGAAACTCTCTATAACGAATTCCAAGGGACTGGATATTTACTTCGCTTTAAAGAAAATTTGCTGTGTAGAAAAGCAAAACAATTTTGTTCCTTCTAACATTTTTTATTTGTAGTAGTCAGTTATTTTGGTTTGAAGTACATTTTTCCACTTTTCTTCTATATAATTTTCTAATACATTTAGAGAAGTAAACACGGTATCTGGTACGTTGGTTTTTATTTCCAAATAGGTACGGAAACCTTCAACTGATGAAGGAAGTTGGCTATATGTGGGTAATGGTTTTGCAATATCGGCAGGTTCTTCTTCGTATTATCTAAATCTGTTACAAGAGAAATTATAATGTACATCAGAAAATTATTAGTCACGGATTTTCTTTATAATTGTTTCTTTAATTGAGATAGCTGGTGCACCAAAACTTTCTTGAACACTTTCGAGGATATCTCCGTCGGAAGGGTTGTCTGTGGTAATGACATCATAGTCAACATTAATATAGTCTTTAAATGTTGCATTAATATTAGCAACTGTTTTAAATGAAGACTCTAAAAAGACGAATTGGGATAGTGGTAGATAGTCTTCTTCGTTCCAAGGCATACTGTTGTTCGTTGTGGTGCCAACTTTTACAAATCCTGCTTTTCTAAAACAGTTTGCAATTGTCTCGGATTTTGCATTGACATTCCACACTTTGCTTAAGTTTCGTATGGCATCCAGCAAATGTATGGGCATGGGAGGTTCTTTTTCCTTCATTTGTAACAAAAGGTTTGTCAAAATGCGTTTTCTGTAATGCGTTTTAATGTTACAAATTATGCCTTGATCCATTGGCTGATGTAACGAAGTCATGTTGGGTGGGAAATAAGCAATTTCAATATTTTTCAATTGGTCCTTTACATCCCTAGGGTGCGCAGCGCAGTTGTCAACAAAAAGCAAAACATTTCTTTGTTAAGAAGCAAACTTTCGGTCTAATTTCAAGAGCCATTTCAAGAAAATCTGGCTTGTCATCCATGCTTTCGTATTGAATTCATAATCTACGTCTAGAGATTTGATTCCTTTGAAGCATCTCGGATTCTTGGCCTTTATTATGATAAGCAATTTAACTTTCTCCGATCCAGTCATATTGCATGCCACCATAACAGTTATCCTCTCTTTGCTGTTTTTCCCACCAAAGCACTTCTCATTTTTAAACGCCATCGTTTTATTTGGTAAGCACTTAAAAAACAAGCCCGTCTCATCGGCGTTAAAGATGTCGTTTTCGTCATATTTTTCTAATAATTTCGGCAAGACATTCGTCACCCATTCATCTCGAGTTTGGATGTTGGCGGCAGCACTTTCACCACACAATGTTTTTTGTACAATGCCGTGACGATTTATAAATTTTTCAAGCCAGCCTACACTTGCTTCAAATTCTCCGTGGCTCAATGCTTCAGCGAATTGTTTTGCTTTTTCTCTCAGTATTGGTCCAGACAGAGGAAGATTCCTACCACGTGCGGCGAATACCCATTTCAGCATTGCTTAGTCAATATCCTCAAAGGTACAAGTTCGAAGCTTCTTGCGTTTAATACTGGATGCATTATCTGCGACACTGGTTAAAAGCTTATCCTTGTTTTTTAAGACCTTAGGTAAGATACTGGAAGGAATTCCAAATTGCTTAGCAATGTCTTTTTTTGAAGCTTTCCCTTTTCAACTTCTTTTATGATCAATAGCTTTTTTTCCACAGTAATACTTAGGCGCGGAGTCATTTTACAACTTATTACATACATATCACGATATACAAAGGCAAAGTGATAGCGACTGCAAGAAATGTGAGAGATGGTAATGATTCCAGTTGTCACTTGCATAGAACGGTGGTTCCCCAAAATACACTTTCAATTTTATGGTTAATAAAGGATTCAAAGCATCAGACTCTGCTTCTGAGTTGTGAAAGCAACAAAGTACATAAAGAGCAACAATAACAGCATCAATAACACACAACAAAGTGACGTCGATTTCTTTTTTGTAATAATAATAATGAAAAATTATTTGAATAAATTCGTTATATGGAGATTGAAAGCGCTTCAATCTAGAAGTTACGGTCTCAAAAATGCTTCGTTATAAGAAAATATTCGCTATAGGGAAATTCGTTATATGGAGATTATAATACACTCAAAGTAGACCCAAAATACAGTGTACTTATAATTGCTTCGCAATAAAGAAAACTTCGTTATATAGGAGTTCGTTATAGGGAGTTTCAACTGTATATAATTTTACATAAGTGACATCGGCTTTTAATGGGTTAAGCATTTTTAAAAAATTTTAGTATTTCCTTAAAGACCTCTTCAAAAGCTTTAAAATGATACCCATATTGATATTAAAAAAAAATTAAAATTTCAGAGCCCCGTAACTCGGAAAATATGGTGAGCGCCAATTTTTTCACTTGATGTTTTTTCTTATAGAGAATAAAAATTCTCTATCGCCCAATACATTTTTTTTGATTGGACATGCAAAAATTAGATGTAGGCGGGGTGATTTGCCTGCTGCCTCGAAGGACATGGACCGATAATGCAGATTTCCAATAGCATCTCTTTCGACGCTATGTCTGATCGATTGACGTGTTTATTTATTTATTTTTTTTTTTGTGAAATGAATCAACACTAACACGGATGGACAGACGGACATCGCTCAATCGACTTCGCTATGCATAAGGACTCAGAATTTATATACTTTACGGGGTCGAAAATGGATATTGTAGAAATTACACACGGACTGACAAACTTATATATACCCTTTTTGAAGGGTATAAAAATTGAACGTAAAATTTGTCTTTACTTTAATTCATTTTAACATTATTTTATCAAGTTAGAAATGTTAAAATCAGTTTATGCTTAAAAGCGTTAATAAGAAAAAAAGACTTAAAATTAATTTGATTATTATTAATACGATGTCCAGCATATTTTGCTTCTTGAAATTGAATGTACACAGTGTTCGCAAAGCAAAAACAGTCGTTGATACATCTTTAGAAAAATTTATAGAAGATTCCATTGATACTGCACTAGCCATCAAGTTGCCATAGTGAAAACCTGGCGGTTTATTCATTAAAATTTGTGATAAAACACCAATTAGGCCATAAGTAATGGCTGATTTAAGAGATGGTACATTTTCGGCCAATTCTCTTATACAAACTGTCAAAGCTGCATAGACCATTAGAAAACATTTGCTCTAAAATATCTCTAACATCGTTATTTATGCTACTCCCCAAGGCTTGGGTTAGCAAAGTTATGCAGGCAAATATCGCCGGATCAATGGTAGCCTTGCGTTTGGTGATAGCATCTTTGGGTTGTAAAGCCTGTTTAATGGCTGTCATAATTGTTTTTAGATATTTTTCTATGTCATTGTCTACAGCCAGTGTTATATAGGCGAAAGTTCTGTAAGCTACGTTGCGATCTTTTTTTTTTTTTTTTCTTTTAGCACGGTTTTAAATGGTAGACAGGGTATAAATTGTAAAAGAATTTGCTGGAGGTATGTAGATTTAGAGTTTCTTTGTTCAATAATATTTTCACAAATTGCTGTATAGTGTTCCATTATAACATCCTTTGCATAAAATGGTTCTAAAATATTGCTCTGAAATAAAGAATATTGAAAATAAAATCGTACTTCGTTTATTTCTACAATAGATTTTTAAGTTCCCCTAGTTCGACTAAACGTTTAAAACTTAATTTCTTAACAAAAGGGGCTTTTAGTCTAGGCACAATTTTAGTCAACTGATGAGCGTTGCAGCTATCACCTGTAACATTTAAAACACCTTAGTTTACAGGACAGAGCAACTGGCAGTAAAGCTTTAAGTGTATAACGTCTCTCCCAATTGGTATTTTCACGTTGCGATGTGGTTATTAGGGCAGCTCGTAAAGCTTCACTAATAGACGGTTTAGAATCAAAGTTAGTCAAAAAATATGTGGGCATTGTCACGGCCAATTCACCCAATATAAAAACAGCTGCATGACGTCGATACTGAAGAAATAAAGATAGTTTTAAATAATTTATAAAGTTAAAGAGATTGTAACAAATACCTCATGTCTGTCCCCACGGAGCCACTCTTTTTGTTTCAAATTCGAATGATTATGAGCATTTGGTACCAGGCAAATTGGCTAACTTCACTAGAATCCGGACGGCAATTTCCATTACTAAGACATTATTGCAGGATAACAAGTCACTCAGATTTATGCAATATTTTGGTATACGCTTCATGTTATTAATTTATTAAATCAAAAGTATTTAAGCAATTGCTGACAAATCTTATTAACATATTTTCATTTAAAAGTTTATTAAATCAATTGCTGGCAGAATTCATTTATGTATATTTTTTTACGAAAACATATGTTTGCATTAGGTATGTGTAGCGGTTTCTTCTAACACATTGCTTTCAGCGTTTTTTAATATTTTTTTATTCGTTTAAACAAAAGCTGAAAGAAAATATAATACCACACTTTTTTAAACGCCACTAGTGAGTAATCTGGTTAGTTATCTGTGCTATGAATATCAGGTCTTCTTCTTTCCTTTTACATGGGAGAGGATTTTTAAGATAACAAACTAACTTAACAAACCGGAAATGAAAAGTTTTATAAAATTAAACAAATTTAATAAATTATTCAAAAGTTAATGTATAAATTAAATAAAAATCTATATTTTATGAATTTTTTTTTTTGTAAAAAAGACTAAAAATACGTTACAACTTTACATATACATATACTGGCTTTAATCTGGCGTATAGCTTGTATTTGTTGAGCATAGTTTCTTAAACAAACTATTAAAAAAAGGAAATTTTCAATTTTCACTCATACTACATATTGGCTTATATGTCAAAAATCAGGAGTTGTTCCTGGATCGGTGCAACTGTGCATGAAAGCCACATATATTGGCTCTAATCTGGCGTATAGCTTATATTTGTTGAGCATATTTTCTTGAACAAAGTATTAAAAAAAGATATCCCGCAATCTACCTGCATAATACCATTTAAATAGACACCATCCTAACAGACAAAACTACCTGAACCCACCACTCACTATCTATGCAACAAACACCTTACACTATCTAACCAGTACTAATCCAAACGCGGCTTTAAAATGATGTCTTAACATTGAAAGCGCTCGCCAATCGTACCAAATAAACAGCTAGTGACGACGGTCTTCACCGAAAGGTATGACAAATAGTTTGTATTTGTACCGCAATTCCTTCCGTGAACTAAGGTAGTCCATTCTCATAACTTTTACATAGACATCAGCTCTTACTGATTTTTGAGGTAAGAGTATATGTTTCTGTAAATAGAAAGCGAATTCAACAGGGGCATTACTTAAATGTTCCCCAGATGAATCAACATGAATACCCATAACATTAGTCCAGAGAACAATAAAAGGGCAATATTTTTTAATATAAACAAACATATTTCATCATTTCGATATGGATTTAAATCATGTCCCTTATTTATTTGTTCAATATCATTTTCCGTTTCATTAAAAATTAAAAACAAAATTTTTCGAAATGGGCTGTTACATGCAATTGATTCCAAGAAAAGATTTTGGTCGTTACCTGGAAGATTATATTCTTTGCCTTTACTTTCCTCATCAACTTCTATTAAGCATAGACGCAATATATCAATACTACTTTAACAATTTAAAGGGAGTAATCAATACTGTTAAAATATGCTTCTTCAATAGTGGTTAAGCTAAAAGTAGCTATTAAGGCATATTGTAATAGAGGCCTTAAAATATGTCTTCTTTGTTGTTACAGACACCGCGTTTTCTCTTCCAAACATTAACATTTCGTTTTAGTTATAATATTAGAAATTAATAATATTTAAATTTTTTTATTATTTATCTAATTTGATATGGAGCACAAAACAATAACTTTCAATTGCGTATTTGTAAAAAATATGTGCAAGAATTTATTGTTTATAAAAAAGATTGAAAGAGAAATTCTCTCTTCATATTGAGTCAAAATTTTAGTTTGTTAGATTTAGTTTGTTATCTTCTCTCCCGCTAAGTGTATGTGTGTGACACACTTTTTGACAGATCTGTACGATTTTATAAGCTTTTGAAATAATTCGTAAAATGATTTTTCTATGCAATCAGAGTTGATCTTCTTTGAAGATGAGGAGAAAGCAAAAACAAAATATTAAAACCATCTGTTTTTGCATCTCTATTGTGGCACCTACGACGCCATTTTGAAACGATTTTTAAAGTAGGAGAGAATTCTGTCAGATTTTTGTGTGATTAAATCGTACGATTGTGTATGATAGTGAATCCTGGCCTTAAAATAATTTTTTCTATGTGATCAGAGTTGATTTTTTTTAAGATGAGGAGAAAGCAACAACAAAACATTAAAAGCATCTCTTATTTGCATATTTTTTGTAAAATAGTGTAGCACGTACGACGCCATTTTGAAACGATTTTTAAAGTAGGACAGAATTCTGTCAGATTATTGTGTGATTTAATCGTACGATTGTGAATGATAGTGAATCCTGGCCTTTACTTGTAGTTAATACATTTGCTTCAAACAATGTTGCCAATCAGCATACTTTGACAGATACGCTAATTTGAAAAGTAAACTAAACAAAGAAAAAAGTAATACAATAGTAATACACATGCTATATATTTAAATATTTATGTGTTTATATATTTATATTAAAATATCATTAAATTGTTAGTGTTTTAACAGGGTGTATCCGTTATTAAATGTAATTAACTCTTCTCTCGCTTCTTTCCTTCGTCGGTTTGTCTTCATAGCATATTCGCCGGCGAAGTAAAATAACTACTAAAACGGCTATCTACTTTTCTCTCAACTATCCCTTTCCTAAAGAATATAGCACGGTTACGAAAAATAACTAAATAGCCATTAGTGCTTGAAGTGCTACTTCTCTTAAAAAAAATTAGATATTACCAGAATGAAATGCACCTACAAGTTATTTATGTAGATATTTCGAAGAAATGAATATACATATGTACGAAATTTAATTTTTTCATATATTTTTTGTGAAAAATTTATTTCTGTAAAAAAAGTCACTATTTTGTATAGAAATTGGTTGTAAGTTACCACATGATTGACACCTTTAAGTAAAAATCAAATAAAAAAAATTGTGGTTATTATAAAATTTTTTAAATAAAACTAAATATACAAATTTGTAGCAACGTGAATAAGAATATTAAAGAAATGAGTTCAGATAAAGTGACCCAAAAATGTTTTTTTTTTTTGCTAGAAACAACAATTTTGTGAAAACGACGGACAATACTTACTCGACAAACCCATATCCAAATTTTTGGAGACTAAGAAATTAATAGAGGTAAAAAAGATCGACACATAAAATTTTGGAGCTTATTAGAGATCATATTATATTCAATTTAAGTTAAACTAAAATTTAAACTTCTTTTTTCTTTGATAAAACTTAAAAAAATGTTTGTTTTTTTAAATAAGCAGCTGTTTTTTAATATTTCACTGGAACCATATTTTTGTCGTATATATATGAGAAATTTCAATTTTATTAGCATCGTCCGCAACGTCACGTTTAAGAAAGAGTACCTATTTACACACATCCTAGGCAAGGAAAACTGAACAGCTGATCCGCAACGTGTACGTTTACGTAAGAGTAACGAGGCCTTTACTATTTTTACGTAAACGTACCATATGTTTTTAAATTTGGAGGAAAAAAAAACACTATCAACAAGTGATTGCGATAATTAAAAAAAATACTTTTTTTAATTTAAGTTTTTGAGATTTTGGTGTTTTGTGAAAAAATATGATTTTTTTTTGCCAAAAAAAAAAAAATAAAAACATGACATTTGTTTTGCCAAAAATTGTAATAAAATATTTTGTTTTTTTTTTATAAATTTGCTTCAAGCAATGTTGTCAATCAGCATACTTTGATAGATACGCTTATTTGAAAAGGAATCTAAATAAAGAAAAAAATGATACAATAATTATATACATGCTAATATGTATTTATATATATATATATTTGTGTTTTTATAAATTTATATAAAAATATCATTAAATTGTTGTTGTTATAATAGGGTGGTATCCGTTATTAATTGTAATTAACTCTTATAAGTAAAAATTGGATACTACCTGAATGAAATGCACTTACAAGGTATTTATGCAGCTGTTTAGAAGAAATGAATAACATATATACGAAATTTAATTATTTCATATAGTTTTTGTAAAATATTTATTTCTGTAAAAGAATCACTATTTTGTATAGAAATTGGTTGGAAGTTAACACATTGATGATAACTTTAAGTAAAAAGCAAATAAGAAAGTTTGTGGTCATTATTATAATTTTTTAAATAAAATTAAATATACAAATTTGTTGCAACGTAAATAAGAATATTAAAGAAATGAATTCAGATAAAGTGACCCAAACATGTTTGTTTTGTTAGAAACAACAATTTTGTAAAAACGACGGACAATACTTACTCGACAAAACCATTCAAAATTTTTGGAGACTAAGAGTTTAAGAGAGGTCAAAAAGATCGATATATAAAATTTTGGAGCTTTTTAGAGATCATACTATATTCAATTTAAGTTGAACTAAAATTTATATCTCTTTTTTCCATGACAAAACTTAAAAAAGTTTTTGTTTTTTTTTTAATAAAGAGCTGTTTTTTTTAATATTTCATAGGAACCATATTTTTGTCCTATACATATGAGAATTTAAAATTAGGACTATAAAATAAAAGTTTTTGTAGATAAAACTTTAATTACAATATATAAAATACAACTTAAATACGGTTTCAAAAATTTACCTCTAACAAATCAATCTTTGGTGAGCAATTACAGCATTTACTTTTATTCTTTTGTTATGAAGGTATAATGTCCAATAAACTTTTAATATAACATTCCATTTCCAAATTATATCGATATCAAATTACCGTGTGACTCTAAATTATTTCAATATCGTGTGACTCTAAATTATTTTAATATCGTGTGACTTTAAATTATTGCAATACCGTGTGACTTTGAATATATTTTGGCATTCTTTAATTATTGCATTTGCATCTCGTATTACCATTACTTTCATGACACCACATTAATATGTAAGAAATTATTATTAATAAATAATATAAAAAGAAGTTGAATAAAAGATATGTGTGGAGTTGTAAAAACGTTGTCGCGACACAAACACCAAAGATTATTGTGTTTTATTTCTTCTATGTATATTTCGAACATATTACATGGCGACCGTGACAAGTGACAAGTGTTAATTAAGACGTGAACTAAGTGGGTTGTTATTGTGTAAAAGTGCAAGTGATTAAAAATGTATTAAAAAAAAAGGAAAAAAAAATAATATATAAAAATTAAAAAAAAAAAAAAAATTTTTTAAAAAACTCTAAAAAAAAAAAAGAACAAAATAATTTGTCTTTTTGTTAAAGATGAATGAAAAATTTAAAAGAATGACGAAGTGATTCAAGAAGTATGCATATAAAGTTTCTGTTAAAAATGATAAATTAAAAACAAAACCTTTTAAAAAATATATACTTAAACTAAGCTAAAATGACTTGGTGGAAAAAAATACTGTCAACCATCCCATTGCTAGTAGCAGGCTACGAGGTAGGGAAAAATCAGGAAGAAAACGACAATAAACAATTAGAAAAAATATTGGAAACTATGAAGGAGGACAACGTTGATAAGACAACCGAGGGCATGAGTCACATCGAAATTATGGCTCTGTTGCTAGCAGTAGCAATGGTAATTATCTACCTGGTTAAATTAGTATGCAAAACAATCAAAGATATGCAAAGGGGACAACACCGCCAGCCCCAAGTATAAGTGAACCACAGCAAATGTATTATAAAAAAAAAAAAAAACTTTTAACAGTGCAGTAATAAATAAAATAAAATAAATTAAAATATCTTTTATAAATCAAATAATTAATAATTAATAATTCTATTTCATAAATTAATATATTACAAATAAAGTGAACTTATACAGACAGTGAATTGTATAAATATTGCATAAACAGCAGAAAATAAAAATAATAATATATATAAAAAAAAAAAACAAGAACAAAAGAAGAACTCTGCAAAAATATAAAACCAGCTTTAGAGCTTTAAAACGTGTTTAATTTATAAAAAAAAAAAAGAGAAAAAATAATAAAGCTAAAAAAAAAAACAAAAATATAACTATATAAGAAATAAATTTAGTAGAAAACAGTTTCAACATTGCAACAAAGTTTTAATAACAATATAAAAAAAAAGAGAAGGAAGAAGCATCCCCACGCCATGGGATGTATGCTCTCCACGCCGAGGAGAAGCCAATGTTGTACTCCAGGAACAACAACACCAATATCAACACCAGCAACACCAACAAAAAAAAAAAAAAATGGATAAGTAACAAAAGAAAAATTTATTATAGTATAATTATTTAAGATAGGCAATAGTGTCAAATGCAGAATTTTTTTTTTTGAAATATTTTTATTGAAAACAAAGTAAACATCTAACTTGTTATAATTAACCTTTATATGACAATATTAATTATTTAACAATAAATTATTAAGAGTACGATTTGGCAAAATATTAAGAGAAAAAGGAAATATAAATATGGGAAAATTATTCCAGTCATATGTCTGACTATAACAGCTGACATTATCAAAACCTGACCCATTGCAAATGCAAAACGCAAAATGCCCTAATTGGGAACAGTTATCTCAACAATTTCATGAAAATCAAAGCAAATTCCTCCGGTCCTTCAAATGTTTAAACAAACAGAAACTGCCTAGCAGAGCAGTAATAGAATATCATCTGCATTTAATAGAAATCCACTTTAATACAATAGTAAATACTTTTAATAACACTGCTTATTACCTTACACCCGAACACAGACAAGAGATTTTTGAATTAATAACCAAATTGAAGACAAAGGTTCAGTCAATAGAGAAACGGTTACAAAAAGAACTAGTAATAATATTCAGGGAGAATGGATGCGTAACTATAACATTGGAGGAGATAGATTATGGGAGCATATTGGAAAATTCGAATATCTGGGAACAGTTTGAAGACATTGACCATGACCTAGCGGACTCAAAAATGGAACCCATTAAATTCATAGAATTAGCCACTAAAATCCTACCGGAATTTGATGGTAAATTTAAGAACCTTCAAAAATTTCTTGATGCTTTGAACCTGTTAGAATCACTGAAAGAAACCCATGAAAATCTTGCAGTACAAATAATACAGACAAAAATCAGCGGGACAGCTCGCATATAAATCAACGATTTAACGTCCATTGCAGCCATTGCAGACAAATTGAAAACGGTAATAAAGGGAGACTCCACTGACATATTAGTATCCAAATTAATGACCGCACGCCAGGGAAGTAAACCAAACAGCGTATATGCCCAAGAAATAGACGAGCTCTCGAAAATGTTATCAAACGCATATATTTCAGATGGCTTACCACCACAAATAGCAAACAAGTATGCCGTACAGGCAACTGTAAAAGCCCTCGCGAAGAATCTAAATAATGATAGAACAAGAATCATCATTGAAGCAGCTACCTTTGATACAACAGACCAAATAACAGAAAAAATTATGAGCACAGATATACACCAATCAAGTGTATCAAATGTCTTACAACTGCGTGGTAGATACCGATGGGGCAGGCAAAGATACCCAAATGGGCGCCTGAATTATAACAATCAAGGATCTCATACATACCGTGGAGATCGTCATTACCATCAAACTAACAGGGGAAACCCCCGAAGAGTTAATAGACAAAACAATTACCGGCCAAACTCAAATAACAACCACAGTAGAACTAGTAGGCAACATACTAATTCCAGACAGTATGCGGACATGAGGGTTATGAATAGGGTCTCGGGAAACCCCGAGGACCCCCAGATAACACTGGGGGAAGAATAGGACATATCTTGACTTTGAATCTGAACCTCAGTGCTTTTGTTAACCTCTCCCTTACGGGAAGTATACAGGCACTAACATTCTTAATAGATACTGGCGCAGATATCTCCTTATTAAAACATGGGAGTGTTAAAGGACCAATTGATGGTAATATAGTTAATGAATTAAAAGGCATAGGCGAGGGTAGTCAATTCACGATCGGCGTAACTCAAGGTTGGTTGTGCCTCAACAACTTTAAACTAAAACATGAATTTCACGTTGTACCTGATGATTTCTCAATCCCATGCGATGGAGTTTTGGGACTTGACTTCATTAGGGCGCACAATTGTATAATTGACTTCCATTCAAGGGATAACTTCTTGGTAATCTGTCCCATAAATAGCACCATTCAAATGGAAATCCCCATAGTAACAGGTCCGATTCAAGACACTATTGTTATACCACCAAGATCAGAGGTGATACGGAAAATAAAATTACAACAGGGAATAGACGATATATTTATTCCACATCAAACAGTAGAAAAGGAAGTCTTTATCCCAAATACTATTACAAATCTCAATAGCCCGGTGGTATGCGTAATGAATGTATCTAATTCTTCGAAAATAATATCCTTAAAAAATATAAAATATGAGCCTCTGTCTCAATACGAGACTAAAACAATAGACACAACTATAAAAAATTCTAGGTCTAATGAGATTTTAGAAAGACTGATGGTAAATTGCCCGCGAATTGCAAAGAATGACCTTTTGGCTCTGTGTGCCGAATTTACTGACGTGTTTGGGTTGGAAACCGAACCGGTATCTACAAACAATTTTTATAAACAAAAATTGCGTATAGTGGATGAAACACCGATATATATAAAAAACTATAGAATTCCGGAAACACAGAAAGAAGAGATTGAGAGGCAAGTTGATAAGTTAATTAAAGGTGATTTAGTTGAGCCCTCTGTTTCGCCTTATAACAGTCCAGTGTTATTGGTTCCAAAGAAATCTTTGGAAGGTAGCGGTGATAAGAGGTGGCGTCTGGTAATTGATTATCGACAGGTAAACAAAAAACTTTTGTGCGACAAATTTCCTCTCCCAAGAATAGACGATATACTCGATCAGCTTGGAAGAGCTAAATACTTCTCAACATTAGATCTAATGTCTGGATTTCACCAAATCGAATTGGAAGATGGTTCGAGGGATATTACCTCCTTTTCAATACCCAAAGGTTCATTTAGGTTTAAGAGGTTACCTTTTGGACTCAAAATCTCACCTAACTCATTTCAACGAATGATGTCACTAGCATTTGCTGGTTTAAAACCGTCAACTGCATTTTTGTATATGGACGATATTATAGTAATCGGATGCTCTAAAGCTCATATGATTAAAAATTTAAGAGAAGTTTTTCATACTTGCAGAAAGTATAATCTTACATTGCATCCTGATAAATGCAGGTTCTTTTGTCATGAGGTCACATTTTTGGGTCATCAATGTACGTCCCAGGGAATTTTACCGGACAGTAATAAATACGATACTATTAAAAATTATCCTAGGCCTAAGGATGGTAATGAAACTAAACGTTTTGTGGCCTTTGCTAACTACTATAGAAAATTCATTCCAAATTTCGCACATTTCAGTAAACCATTAACAAATCTAACAAAAAAAACGCAACATTCCATTGGTCGGATAAATGCGAAGATTCATTTAATTATTTGAAAAACACCCTAATATCTCCACCAATCCTACAGTATCCGGACTTCACAAAAACATTCTACATTACCACAGACGCAAGTAAGTTGGCATGTGGTGCCGTGTTGAGTCAGCAACACGAGGGGACATTGTTGCCCATAGCATATGCATCAAGAACATTCACAAAAGGCGAAAGTAATAAGGCAACTATTGAACAAGAACTTCTGGCCATTCATTGGGCTATTAATCACTTTAGACCTTACGTCTATGGACGAAAATTCATAATTAAAACAGACCACAGACCTCTAACATATTTATTTTCGATGAAAAACCCATCTTCTAAGTTGATGAGAGTGCGTTTGGATCTGGAAGAATACAATTTCGATATAGAATATATTAAGGGGAGAGAAAATTACGCAGCTGACGCATTGTCAAGAATTACCTTTGAAGATATAAAAGCCTGTAATGTAATGATGGTAACAACTAGGTCCAAGCAACAAGTGCAGAAAAGAGAGAAAGATAGAGAACAAGCCCAACCAAAAATTTATGAAAATATATCGGCGCGCCAATTTAGAAAGCTTCCCAATATAATAACCCACATCCAAGGATGTGATGTTAAAAGAGGAAGTAAAATTATATTTAAATTTAAAGCTAATGTTTATGTTATTAATGGAAAAATAGACTTAGGTAAATTTTTCCAAGAGCTTGAGTTGCAAGCCAATAATATTCACATTAAAAAATTGCAAATGAGATTAAATGATAAGATGTTTGAAAAGGTACCTATAAAAGATTTTAAAGAATTGGGCAATAAGTTTTTAAAACACATTAAAATAGCGCTTACACCATCAGTTACAGAAATTACAGATGAAACAGAGAAGCAAGAAATATTAAGAAAATTCCACGAGGACCCCCTGCTAGGTGGCCACCCAGGGATAACTCGAATGATTAACAAAATTAGAAGGTATTTTTATTGGAAAAATATTACTAAATATGTCGGAAAGTATGTAAAGGCCTGTGAAACATGTAAACGGAACAAAACAAATAGGAATATTAAACAACCCCTAATTATAACACCAACACCAATGAGACCTTTTGATACAGTAGTGATTGACACGATAGGACCATTACCTATTACCGAACATGGACAACAATACATAATAACAATAGTGTGTGATCTAACAAAATATTTAATAAGCATCCCAGTTCCAAACAAAACTGCTAAAACTGTAGCAAGAGCAATTTTTGAAAATTTATTTCTTATTTATGGACCCGTCCATAAAATTTTAACTGATATGGGTACTGAATTTAAAAATGAAGTACTACAGGAATTATTAAAACTACTTAACACAAACTTAGTAAATTCAACACCATATCATCATGAAACGTTGGGTACAGTTGAACGTTCACATCGAACCTTCAATGAATTTATCAGATCATATGTATCTAAGTCTCTTAATGATTGGGATCAATGGTTACCCTATTTCACTTATTGTTACAACACAACCCCATCAACAACACACAGTTATTGCCCTTTTGAATTGATATTTGGTAAAACTCCAGAAATTTTTTCTTTATTGAATTCAAAAATCATAGAACCTTTATATAATTTTGATGATTATGTTAAAGAAGTTAGATACCGACTCAAAATTGCCAATGAAAATGCAAGATCTGCATTGCAAAACTCAAAACATTTACAAAAACTAAACTATGATAAAAATACAAAGGCATTACAAATTAAAATTAATGATCAAGTTTTTATAAAAAATGAGCAAGGTCATAAATTAGAAAACGTTTATAAAGGTCCATATAAGGTAATAAAAGTCGATAACAAAAACAATTGCACTTTACAAATTGATAAAAAGAAAGAAATAATAGTTCATAAAAATAGGCTTAAATTAGCAACTATATAAACATATATGAAAAAAAAAGAAAACTAAATAGTCTAAAGAGAAATACATAGTAACAAGTATGTTAATAAAATAACACAGTAAATAACAAAAAAAAAAAAAAAAACTATAAAATAAGAAAAAAAAGGTAGAATAATAATTTATTTTTAAGATATCAAATTAAACTACACGAATTTATATAAACAAAATTTTATGAATTAAGCAAAAATATATACATATATATGTATATACATATGCAAATACTCTTATTTTTTATTAATTATTTAAATATTTTTTTTTGGTAAATAAATATAAATTATAATTATTTCTCTTCAAGAAATGCATATTATATAGCATTTGTAAAGAAAGCTCTTATGGCTGCCATCTGATCAATGTTCGCTATAAGACCTTTCTATTTAAGAGGGGTGGTGTTATGAAGGTATAATGTCCAATAAACTTTTAATATAACATTCCATTTCCAAATTATATCGATATCAAATTACCGTGTGACTCTAAATTATTTCAATATCGTGTGACTCTAAATTATTTTAATATCGTGTGACTTTAAATTATTGCACTACCGTGTGACTTTAAATATATTTTGGCATTCTTTAATTATTGCATTTGCATCTCGTATTACCATTACTTTCATGACACCACATTAATATGTAAGAAATTATTATTAATAAATAATATAAAAAGAAGTTGAATAAAAGATATGTGTGGAGTTGTAAAAACGTTGTCGCGACACAAACACCAAAGATTATTGTGTTTTATTTCCTCTATGTATATTTCGAACATATTACACTTTACTGCCACCACTTCGTCCGTTTATCATTTCTTGTTTTCTTAAAATTAGATTTTAAAAATGTAATATTAAAAATAATAAAAAAAGTGATTAAATATTAATATTTCTTGGTCTTTAAAATTAATTTTCTTTTTTAATTTTGAATTTTGTTTTCTGTTTCCTAAAGATCATGCAACGTTGTGGCGAAATATTGAAAAAGTAATAAAGACTATTTTCATGCTTGAAAAATTAGAAAAGAAAATTATTTGTAAAGGGAAAAAAGAAAAAGACCGTTCACTGAAAAAACCGAACAAGCACATCTCTAGAAAGACAAATATGAAATTATGGTGAATTTCTGCCACAGATCACGATTTCTGCGTTCAAAAATCACTGCAAATTTAGGGGTGTTTTCACTTGTATATGCTGGAATTATCTCTGGCGTATAGCTTGTATTTGTTGAGCATAGTTTCTTAAACATACTATTAAAAAAAGGAAACTTTCAATTTTCACTCATACTACATATTGGCTTATATGTCAAAAATCAGGAGTGTTTTCTGGATCGGTGCAACTGTGCATGAAAGCCACATATATTGGCTCTAATCTGGCGTATAGCTTATATTTGTTGAGCATATTTTCTTGAACAAAGTATTAAAAAAAGATATCCCGCAATCTACCTGCATAATACCATTTAAATAGACACCATCCTAACAGACAATACTACCTGAACCCACCACTCACTATCTATGCAACAAACACCTTACACTATCTAACCAGTACTAATCCAAACGCGGCTTTAAAATGATGTCTTAACATTGAAAGCGCTCGCCAATCGTACCAAATAAACAGCTAGTGACGACGGTCTTCACCGAAAGGTATGACAAATATTTTGTATTTGTACCGCAATTCCTTCCGTGAACTAAGGTAGTCCATTCTCATAACTTTTACATAGACATCAGCTCTTACTGATTTTTGAGGTAAGAGTATATGTTTCTGTAAATAGAACGCGAATTCAACAGGGGCATTACTTAAATGTTCCCCAGATGAATCAACATGAATACCCATAACATTAGTCCAGAGAACAATAAAAGGGCAATATTTTTTAATATAAACAAACATATTTCATCATTTCGATATGGATTTAAATCATGTCCCTTATTTATTTGTTCAATATCATTTTCCGTTTCATTAAAAACAAAATTTTTCGAAATGGGCTGTTACATGCAATTGATTCCAAGAAAAGATTTTGGTCGTTACCTGGAAGATTATATTCTTTGCCTTTACTTTTCTCATCAACTTCTATTAAGCATAGACGCAATATATCAATACTACTTTAACAATTTAAAGGGCGTAATCAATACTGTTAAAATATGCTTCTTCAATAGTGGTTAAGCTAAAAGTAGCTATTAAAGCATATTGTAATAGAGGCCTTAAAATATGTCTTCTTTGTTGTTACAGACACCGCGTTTTCTCTTCCAAACATTAACATTTCGTTTTAGTTATAATATTAGAAATTAATAATATTTAAATTTTTTTATTATTTATCTAATTTGATATGGAGCACAAAACAATAACTTTCAATTGCGTATTTGTAAAAAATATGTGCAAGAATTTATTGTTTATAAAAAAGATTGAAAGAGAAATTCTCTCTTCATATTGAGTCAAAATTTTAGTTTGTTAGATTTAGTTTGTTATCTTCTCTCCCGCTAAGTGTATGTGTGTGACACACTTTTTGACAGATCTGTACGATTTTATAAGCTTTTGAAATAATTCGTAAAATGATTTTTCTATGCAATCAGAGTTGATCTTCTTTGAAGATGAGGAGAAAGCAAAAACAAAATATTAAAACCATCTGTTTTTGCATCTCTATTGTGGCACCTACGACGCCATTTTGAAACGATTTTTAAAGTAGGAGAGAATTCTGTCAGATTTTTGTGTGATTAAATCGTACGATTGTGTATGATAGTGAATCCTGGCCTTAAAATAATTTTTTCTATGTGATCAGAGTTGATTTTTTTTAAGATGAGGAGAAAGCAACAACAAAACATTAAAAGCATCTCTTATTTGCATATTTTTTGTAAAATAGTGTAGCACGTACGACGCCATTTTGAAATGATTTTTAAAGTAGGACAGAATTCTGTCAGAGTGAATCCTGGCCTTTACTTGTAGTTAATACATTTGCTTCAAACAATGTTGCCAATCAGCATACTTTGACAGATACGCTAATTTGAAAAGTAAACTAAACAAAGAAAAAAAGTAATACAATAGTAATACACATGCTATATATTTAAATATTTATGTGTTTATATATTTATATTAAAATATCATTAAATTGTTAGTGTTTTAACAGGGTGTATCCGTTATTAAATGTAATTAACTCTTCTCTCGCTTCTTTCCTTCGTCGGTTTGTCTTCATAGCATATTCGCGGGCGAAGTAAAATAACTACTAAAACGGCTATCTACTTTTCTCCTTTCACCACCTGTCTTATCTCTCATCTATCCCTTTCCTAAAGAATATAGCACGGTTACGAAAAATAACTAAATAGCCATTAGTGCTTGAAGTGCTACTTCTCTTAAAAAAAATTAGATATTACCAGAATGAAATGCACCTACAAGTTATTTATGTAGATATTTCGAAGAAATGAATATACATATGTACGAAATTTAATTTTTTCATATATTTTTTGTGAAAAATTTATTTCTGTAAAAAAAGTCACTATTTTGTATAGAAATTGGTTGTAAGTTACCACATGATTGACACCTTTAAGTAAAAATCAGATAAAAAAATTTGTGGTTATTATAAAATTTTTTAAATAAAACTAAATATACACATTTGTAGCAACGTGAATAAGAATATTAAAGAAATGAGTTCAGATAAAGTGACCCAAAAGTGTTTTTTTTTTTTTTTTTGCTAGAAACAACAATTTTGTGAAAACGACGGACAATACTTACTCGACAAACCCATATCCAAATTTTTGGAGACTAAGAAATTAATAGAGGTAAAAAAGATCGACACATAAAATTTTGGAGCTTATTAGAGATCATATTATATTCAATTTAAGTTAAACTAAAATTTAAACTTCTTTTTTCCATGATAAAACTTAAAAAAATGTTTGTTTTTTTTAAATAAGCAGCTGTTTTTTAATATTTCACTGGAACCATATTTTTGTCGTATATATATGAGAAATTTCCATTTTATTAGCTTCGTCCGCAACGTCACGTTTAAGAAAGAGTACCTATTTACACACATCCTAGGCAAGGAAAACTGAACAGCTGATCCGCAACGTGTACGTTTACGTAAGAGTAACGAGGCCTTTACTATTTTTACGTAAACGTACCATATGTTTTTAAATTTGGAGAAAAAAAAAACACTATCAACAAGTGATTGCGATAATTAAAAAAAAAATACTTTTTTTAATTTAAGTTTTTGAGATTTTGGTGTTTTGTGAAAAAATATGATTTTTTTTGCCAAAAAAAGTATAAAAACATGACATTTGTTTTGCCAAAAATTGTAATAAAATATTTTGTTGTTTTTTTATAAATTTGCTTCAAGCAATGTTGTCAATCAGCATACTTTGATAGATACGCTTATTTGAAAAGGAAGCTAAATAAAGAAAAAAATGATACAATAATTATATACATGCTAATATGTATTTATATATATATATATATATTTGTGTTTTTATAAATTTATATAAAAATATCATTAAATTGTTGTTGTTATAATAGGGTTGTATCCGTTATTAATTGTAATTAACTCTTATAAGTAAAAATTGGATACTACCTGAATGAAATGCATATTATATTCAATTTAAGTTAAACTAAAATTTAAACTTCTTTTTTCCATGATAAAACTTAAAAAAATGTTTGCTTTTTTTTAATAAAGAGCTGTTTTTTTAATATTTCATAGGAACCATATTTTTGTCCTATACATATGAGAATTTAAAATTAGGACTATAAAATAAAACTTTTTGTAGATAAAACTTTAATTACAATATATAAAATACAACTTAAATACGGTTTCAAAAATTTACCTCAAACAAATCAATCTTTGGTGAGCAATTACAGCATTTACTTTTATTCTTTACTGCCACCACTTCGTCCGTTTATCATTTCTTGTTTTCTTAAAATTAGATTTTAAAAATGTAATATTAAAAATAATAAAAAAAAAGTAATTAAATATTAATATTTCTTGGTCTTTAAAATTAATTTTCTTTTTTAATTTTGAATTTTGTTTTCTGTTTCCTAAAGATCATGCAACGTTGTGGCGAAATATTGAAAAAATAATAAAGACTATTTTCATGCTTGAAAAATTAGAAAAGAAAATTATTTGTAAAGGGAAAAAAGAAAAAGACCGTTCACTGAAAAAACCGAACAAGCACATCTCTAGAAAGACAAATATGAAATTATGGTGAATTTCTGCCACAGATCACGAATTCTGCGTTCAAAAATCACTGCAAATTTAGGGGTGTTTTCACTTGTATATGCTGGAATTATCTCGTAAAACCAAAGCACATCACATTTTTTAGCAATCACGAGAATTACTCCTTTTGTGGAAATAAACTTTTTGTGCTTTGTGTTTTCTTGTTAAATTTCTAGTGTTTGTTTTGTTTATCTTCCCTTTTTTATAATAATAAAAAAACACTATATTGTCTCTCTTTTGAAAACTTACCGAAAATCTGATGATATTGCACTCTATGTGCGCCGTTTGATTAATAGAGCGATATCATGGTTGGAACTATGTTAGAGCTAACATCTTATCGTATATGTTCAGTTAGACTTAAGAGTAAAGCCCGTTGTACTTTGACGTATTCAACTGAAGAGGTTGACACAATGAGTACTCTGCTGGCGGATGTTGAATCAAAGTTTACTTTCTATTTTTATTCATTTTTAAATTTGATTTGTATTTTATTCACTTATTAATTTAATTTAATTTGTATTTTATTTTTTTGCCACCAAAATTATTTTATTAAAATCACAGAATACAATTGAAGCACAGCAAGAGTTAAAAGGAAAGAAAGAAGAAGCAATTGATAGCTGTCAAAGTATTTCAAGTACATCAAAAGTTGATAAACTTTCGTACCTTGTGTTGACGGACACGTATAGATTGTAAAAACGCTCATAAGAAAACATGTATTTAAACTTTAAACTTTAAAAATTACCAATAAAATAATTTCGTTCAAAATTGCATAAAATAGATATTTCTTGGATACTAAAAATAATGCTTCAAAAGTGTGAATGCGTTCTTAAAGAAGAACGGACTTGTCAGTTGAATAAGTGTAAATTTATAGTATAACGGATTCTATGTGCCCTGGCCTTAATGCACCAATTACAATAACAAATTTTAAACGTAGTAAATTCCCCTTATTTCTAATAATTTGTGTATAGGTACTTGGATAGTTTGAATATCAGAGCTTGCGGTATTCTATTTTTCAAACCCATATGCATACATACATAGTAGAACTAACTTTACATTGAAGCAAGAGAAATAATACAATTAACACTTGATTAATTGTAATAATTATTTGGTGGAATAACGTTGCACTGTGGGGCGTAATAAAGTTATTTTAAATATTCAAAAAGCATTTAAAAGAAGACTTACTGCCGGTTTCTCTATATGCGAACGAACATTTCTTTCGCATACTTGTGTTGAAAACAAAAACAAAATATAAGAAATTGTTTTTGTTTTCAATATAAATATGCGAAAGAAATGTTCTATGGTTATAAAGAAAAATATTTTCTTTCAATATCCTTAAAAACAAATGAATACTGGTCAATTTCTCTCAAGTATATTTTTAATTGAAGTTTAATTTAATTATTTACACCCACGTCCAATTAAATAAATCCAATAATACGTTCTGTACATTTATAAAATGTAACTTTTGGTAAAAATTACGTGAAGAAATCAGGAACTTGCTGGTTTGTTGGCTTTTATTTACTTTGAATTACATTATCTTGAATTAAGCTTCGAACATATGTAGTTGCTTTTACATTTGAGAAATTTACTAATCTTTGTCCAATAGGCTTAGGATGCTGATTGGCCTGAAACTGATTTGAATTTTAGGATCTTTTTCTGTTTTGTGTACTGTAGTTATATATAATAAATATCTTACTTAGTGTTTAAAAAAATTATCAGGCACATTTTTAAGAACAATAGCTTTAATTCACTAAACCAATTTACTAAACTAAATCTTGTCAGGAAACGCCAAATTTTGGCCTCTGTAATATTTTTAAGCTTAAGAGCAACAAGGGCCAAAGGTGGGTTCTTAAACAGCCTTTTGAAATAAAAAATTTAAAATTTTAAAAAAGTTAAAATTTTCTTAATAACGAAAAGTTTATATGAAAAAATCCTATTTTAGTTCAAGTTTAATTTTATTTTCAAATATTTCTATAGCAATTTATAAAATAAATATTGTTTAACTTACATACATATGCATACTTTCAAATCAAAGAGCCACTATTTATTAAACAATTTTACTAAAATTTTATGAATCATTTTTTTTGGATCGGAAAAAATCTTCTTTCAGTATTTTCATCATTCGAATTTCCTTTTCACTAGATAGGTTGATCGATTATAAGGCCTCGCTGAGGATATCTTTCTTGAATTTGTTCTTTTCTCTTTCGTTTTTCTGCAAAAATAAACAGGTATTAAGAATAATCAGGTACAGATCATCCCATGCAGTGTGTGCGCACATCTCTTGTGTAAAAAATTGTGTTATTCAATTAAGCAAGGAATTAGCTTACATTTTCTCCCTATGTGGTAATAAAACTTACATTCGAAAGAATGCTATAATAAACACCATCTTCTAACTAGATTCGAAAAAATTTGGCCTTACCTCTGTGTTAAAAAGTTAAAATAATTCAAAAATAACTCTGTAGAATTTTTTTTTGAAAAATTTTGTATGTTTTCATAATTTTTGTAACAAATATCTGACCTTTGGTCAGAAAAATTGCTCTGGTGCACAAGGTCTAAACCTAGCGCAAATATAATAGGGTATAGGTGTGTAGGGGAGGTTTTGAGCTATAACACAGAGAAATACCTTTTTGACGTGGTTTGACGGGAGGGAGCTATGCTCTATCAAGCACGAGATTTTTGAAGAATTTTGACCTTTTTTAAAACAAACAATTTAACAATTTCTAAAAAACTTAACGACTTTATTTTGCTAGCACTAATAACTAATAAACTGCATAATAAAAGAACATTTATTTGGATTTGATATCTTTTAAAACAAAAAAGTTGTAGTAATTTGAAAATTATAATTTACTAAAAAAGCTTTTATTTTAACGAAATAAAAGGAAAGTGTTAGAGTTGGAACAGAGTTCTAAATTTTTGCCTCTCGAGGTTTACTGGTATTTACTTTCAATTGATTAACAAAACACTAAGATCGGTAACCACAAAAAAATGATTTTTGGCCGCCTTATCAAAATATGTGCCACTGTGCGTCGTCATTTTTGGTGTTGTGTGCAAAAGAAAATTAAAAAAACATAGAAAGCATACAGTGATATTCAAAATAACAAAACAAGAAATTTACCAAATAACAAACGAAATGGAAAAAACTAAAATAACTAATCCCTGCCAATTTAAACATTTAATGGAAGAGTTAGAAATAATCTATCCCTTGCCAGAGAATTTCATAGGGGCACAGTTTCTACTGATTTTAAGAAACAGGGGACAAGTCAAAAATTATCCTTATCACTTTTAAAAAAACTTCACTTATTATTTTTTTATCCATAGATTATTCAAATTAAATTTTAAAATTTAAATAATGCAAAGCTCTTTATCAGGCAGAAAAAGTTCATATATTTAACCTTGTTGTAATACCTTGTTGTAATACATTGTTTTATTAATTAATTTTTTTTAGAAAATTTAAACTTTCCACAACACTTTCTTTATACAATAGGAAAAAAATTGAATCAACTGACACAACGTCGTTATAAGACTGTTAGGGAATACCAAATTGGTATTGATGTTAAATTGGTGTTGCCCCAAAATCGACGACGATGTTGACGACGCCATATAGAATAAGGGTAAAAAATTTGCATTTCGTGGCCATATCGATGGTTTGGTACAAGGCAAAAAGACGTGTTGTAGAGAAAAAACAAAGAAATGCTTTGATTTGTGTGTAAACTTCGTCCAACCAAATTGATTAGTTGGTTGAATGGATGATGTTTACAATATGCACAACTTAAGGTAGACATATGCGAAGAATGCTGGTGAGAGATGTAGCGGTGCGGAAAATGCGGCATTATATTTTGCTAGCGTCTAATTTTTCTAAAATTAGAAAAAAAAATCTAGAAATTAAATTATACAATGAACCTAAGCCAAAAAAGTAAATATTAATTCATTTATATTTCACGGTTCAATCCCTGATTGGGTATAAAATTCAAAATTTGGAAAATATTTTCTTTTAAACTTCCATTTAGAAAACAGTTTAAGCATCCTGTTTGTGTATATGATAAAGTTTTTAATAAGCAACAAATATCAAAACCTTTAAAGTTTTAATTCTTACAACAGGCGAGTAAGTACCTTCAAAAATCAAAATCTCTTAGTTGAGAAAAACCTCTCTCAATAACACGACCAAGATTCTCGTCTGTTTTTAATTTACGTTTAAAAAATCACTTGTAATCAACAATTGTTTTCCCAGCAGGAAGACTTGCGATATCCCATGTTTTATTCTTCTCAAGAGCATTTAATTCGCATTCAAATGCCTCATGCTAATGCTCTGAATCAAACCTACCGTTTATATCATCAAACGTATGAGGAACATCTGATACAAAATTCTCTTATTTTAAAACTTCAACATAATCAAAAAGTTTTTCTGGTTGATTTTTCTTTCTGCTACTTCTTCTCAATATTAATTCACTTTTTTCATTACCAGAGATTTGACATGGTTTGCTACTTTTTATATTTTAATATTCTTCTATTGAATTTTTGTTATTAGTTATTTCCACATTTGACTTCACTATTTATAAAAATATTAGGAGTTCCTCCTTCTTTAACGATATTTCCAAAGACTTCTAGTTTTTCTATTTCAATTCCTGCAGAAACTAGTTTACTACAAAATTATTTTCATTATTGTTAGTACAAGACTTTTCATCAAAACAAACATCTCGTGCAATTAAAATTGTACGATTTTTGCACGGTTTTTTTTAAACGCAAGATTCACAAAAAAGCGTCTTCGGATTTGAATGGATGTATACATGACAACTTTGTTACATCTCAATAATTCAAATGACCCATCCTAAGATGCCGTAAATTTAGTTTATTTTATTGGGTTATTAAGGTTGAGATTGAACCACAACAACAATTTAAATAAAATTTATATAAACTTCTACTTCTTTTACCTTAAAACAACGGAGTGCCATTTTTATAGATTTTTACTTATCCTTTTTTAAATACTGTTTTATAACCAGCTTTTTCTAAACGACATATTGAAAACAAATTGCGCTTTAGATCATTACAAATTAGAACCTTCTTGATTTTACAATTAATTTTTCTTTCACCAACTTTAATTTCTCCACTTATATTGTCCACCTTGATGCTTTTATGCAAATATTATTGTTTGCTACATTTATAAATATAGGGTTGTCGAGCTTTTGTAAATTTTCAAAGAAATTTTTATATTTGGCCATATGGTAACTTACATTAGAATCTAAGAACCACTTCTTAAGGCCAGGATTCACTATACACAATCGTACGATTTAATCACACAAAAATCTGACAGAAATCTGTCCTACTTTTAAAGTCGTTTCAAAATGGCGTCGTACGTTTCACACTATTAAACAATATTTTTTAATATTTTGTTGTTGCTTTCTCCTCATCTTCAAAAAAAAAACAGCTCTGATCGCATAGAAAAACTCATTTTATGAATTATTTCAAAAGATTATAAAATCGTACAGTCCTGTAAAAAAGTCTGTCACACACATACACTTTTAATCCACACTATTATACTTTATGAGCACACATGCAATTTTTGTCAGATCGTACGACTGAGTATGATAGTCAATCCTGGCCTTTAGCAGTGTTCACCGATGAGCCTAACAGTTTTATTTTTTAATATACACTAAAACAATATTTTTGTTTTTTTTATAATATATTTATTAAAAACCAAGCTTACACATTCAATTCCAATTATAAACTGACAAACAATTTATATTTTTTACAAAAATATTGAAACTAGAAAGCAAAGGTATATATTTTATATTTTATGTTTTAACAAAGTTTCTGATCATAAAGAATTATTAATATTGTTTACAGTCTAAAATAAAAGGCTCTTATTATCTTTTTTGCTTTCATAGTCCAAAAAAAAAAAACAAACATACTTTAAGTTTAGCCGACTTCAACTGGGTGTCAACTGTAATTTGATAAGTGTTTTCATACAATTTCTAAACAAACATAAGAAAAAAGTAACCTTGCTTTTATTTTGTTTACTTTGGTATAAATAAATAAACAAATAAAATAATTATAGAACAGTGAGTTGGAAACAGCTTTACCTAGCTTTAAATTAGAGTTGACTTTAACGCCAAAAGTAGATTTAAAATTGTCTATGAATGAGTTAGAGTTGACTCTAAAGTAAAACCGACTTAAGTTACTTAGTATACTTTATTTTAACTATGAATATGGGCCAATGTTTTAGAAATTAAGTTTTATTTATTTGAGCGTTTTAATATACATTACAAAGAGCAATTGGATTTGCAACTATGTAATTGCGGAATGTTTATTAAAACATATAGGACGCATTCATTTGCTGCAGTTATAAAGAGTTTTATGTCTCTTCTTCGAAGAAGAAGTAGCGCAAAGGTGGCATGATGAACTCATTGAGGCTACTTGAGCATATGTTTGTTGTTGTGCTGCGTCTGATATCGACGGGCGAGTGTCCGGCACCTAAAAATAATGAAACATTTAATTATAAATTAGCATATATGAAAATACATATGTATGTGTGTATACAAATCATACTCACATCGATATTGAAGAGATTCATTGCTTGTCTTATGTGAGCAAATCTCCATACTAAAGGGTTATTCCCCCGTTCCGTCATATGTGGAATAACTAGCTGCCACGACAATTAAATGACAAATGATCGGCGTTTACCACTCGGCTTTGCCGTGTTCAACTCGTAATAGATGATGCATGAAGCCAAACCGGCGATATCTAGCATATTGAAAACATTGTAGAGCATTCGCATGAATATATTGAGTAAATCGAGTACGCCCGCGATATGGAAATAACTGTTCATCGATGGTTACATGAAAATCCAGAATGTATGCCTTCTCTAAATTTGCCATCAGCATGAGCCATATATCGTTCAGGGCGGCAGATTTGCTTTGCCTTAACCTCTCAGCACAAGTACTACTGTTATCGAAACGGATGAAAGTAAATCTATCTAAATGCAACATGGTACATGTGAAGGTTTCATTAGTTTCCCCGCAGTCGAACGGTCAGGTAGAGAGAACCAACCGAGATTTGAAAGCAATGCTATCCAAATTGACTGAACCTATTGAACACAGTGATTGGGTAGAAAATTTTTCACTTGTGGAGTTTACGATTAATTACACAGTACATTGCACCAAAAAACCGTTACCTAGCAGAATGCTGTTCGGCACAGAACAGAGGGAGGAAATCGTAGATGAGTTGTCTGAATACCTACAGGAAAGATATGGAGGTGAAACAAGAAATATCGTGGGCCATATATTATTCGGAAGCAGCTAGACAATGACCGTTACGAAATTTCTGATGTTGAGAATTATCAAATCACCAAATACCATATGTCGGAAGTGTTGGTGCTAGAAAGTTGAGGAGGTGGCTGACACTAATGCATGATTCGGTGGAGCAACTTTCGAGCTCTGAAGGCAACACTTCAGACTACGAAGATTATGAATTTTTAGATAATGATTTATTAGAATCACAATAGTATCAAATGAATTTGTAAAAGTGGATGACAACCGGGGTCGATTGTATTGTCAAGACGTCCGAGATTGTAACGATCGGAGTGATGCCACTCGTATGTGACCTGGCAACACCCCCGAACTGCAGCCAACTTAATATCGTTTTCAACTACAGCTAACTTAAGTATTATAGAACATTTCCGTTTCGGCCTTATAAAAGAACTCGTGGAAACATCTTATAATTGAAAATTTCAGCATTAATATATTTTTCTTTTATGTGTGTGCATACAAAATTTAAAAATAATTATAAAGTACCACTCGCACCAAACAAAGTGATCATGATTTTTGAAGTACACTTGTACTAGGAAAAAAAAACAACAATTAAAAGAAGGTAATAAGAACAATAATTAAATTTCAATTCATTTTTCGCTATATACTTTGGCACTGAGGTTGAATTGCAATATTTGCTCTTCAAAAATGCATTAAGTGGTAAACCTAAATCTAAACCAAATCCTAAGTGTTAATATTTCTTTTCTTTTTATCATACTAAAAAATAATCAATAGTTTTTGTTTTTACTGTCGTGGTTAACATAGTTATGGAAATGTTCAAATCTTACTGCTTAGCCTAAGATGTAGGTAATATATCAAATATTACATAAAAAAGTTCAAAAAGTAATTTTTTTTAATTTTTACAAATCTAACTTTCATCGTCTCAATATTTTGATTAGAAATTTTAAAGTTAGCATCACTGAAAACATCTGCTGTCAGAAAGTTTTATATATCAAATCGAGCGTGCTCTATATCAGGGTACGGATTTGCACACTCATGTGCGGCACATTCACATGAAGAGGAATACGCACATAAAATAAATAGGCACATGCACATAAATAAGAGCTTATTTTTTTGTGTGCCTTCTAATCGCACATGTGCCAGTTCAACTTGCTTAGACACATTTCATGTGTTCTTCTTTAAATGAATGGCACATCAGTAGTGTCAGAAATTTTCATAGAAAAAGCTTCATTTATCGAAAAAAATCTTAATTTAGGAAAAAAAATCTTAAAAATTTCTTATTCTTTTTACTTTTGAAAATATCTGTTCAACGTTTGTAGATGAACAAGGGAGATATACATATCAAATTTATGGCTAACTTCAACAAAGTTTGAAACATTAACTCACTATACGCTCTAGAAATATTTGACATTGTGTGCCAAAAATTTTCCACTGTAACATTTTTTAAATTCTTAAAATATATCTAAATTCATGTGGCGGAGTTCCCAAAATTCGTCTAAATTTTGTATCATACTGTCTTCAAATAAATTTGGAAAAAATTTTATTCGACTTACTAATGAATAAACCTTTTTATAAATAATGTTTTTAGGGTCAATATAAGAAAGCTTTTTTAAGGTTGCGTTATTGAAGTAAAATTGTTTTGTTAGTTGTTTACGCACCCCAATTATCAATTAATTCATTTAATTCAGTGGCATTAAGCTATTTATCGGATATATTATTCTTACACACATATATATATATATATATACAACATTTTAATTTATTGTTTACGTATAGAGCCAATATTATACAGAAATAAAGTATATATTTTTAATTTTTTACAAATTGAAAATTGTATATTAAAAATTTAAAAATATATCGTAAGCTAAAATGATAACTCATGTAATTAAAAAAATCTGTGGGGGTTTAAGGGGGATTCATCCACTTCGATGTCGGTGGGGTCGTCCCACAGAGTTGTGGGGAAAAATACTTAGGACTTACCCTTTTTTTTAATCGGCAACGATGGCGCCGACTGATGGCTTCTACGGGGGTGACTTGTGTAGTGTGTTGGTGTAAATGTTCCCTATAGCCCTTGTATTTATTTTAAAACAGCTGAAAGGGTTCCAACTAAAACTTAGGCGTTCGAAAGAACTGCCGAAACAAGTGAGGCTAATGAAATAAAACTAGGCAGTTGTTGCCGATTTATGTTTACAATCAAAAGTCTAATTTTATTTAAATTTGTATCAACTTATATACTAGTTATGAGAACTAATCTTAGCCTTTCTAACTTACTTTAATATATTTCCGTCTCATGTGGTATTATGAGGTTTATATTTAAATTAATATTTTGTCAATCACAATGAGTCAGGTTTGCATTGCACTCAATGTTTCACTCAAACATTGCATCGTTAGCATTTTACAATACATAAAAACAAAATGTAATTTGATTCTTTATTATTTATAAATTCTATGCATAGTGCATGCACTGTAGGCTTGTGTGGTACACTACACCCTCACCCTTAAGAGAAAAATTACCTAGGTGATTTTTCTATTTATTCTCATAATACCATTAAACATATTTTTTTTACTAATAACAATATTTGCTAAACTACTCGTAAAATAATATTAATTACAAAAATTATTGTTTCTTATGATTACTTATGAATGTAATATATATTTGTTTTTTATAATGTATTGTATGGTTTTAAATTATTATTGTGGTATGTTTTTTCTAAACCGTTATAATCTATAGTTGTATTTACACCATTTCTACCTATTACGTTGAATGGTCCTTTATATGGACTTTGGTTCTTCTTTCTATTTTCTACTTTAACTAATACTAAATCTCCTATGTTTACGTCTAGTTTATTGTTGTTATTATTATTTACGCATCTTGTCTCTTTCACTTTAGTGGTCAATGTTTTAGCTCTATTCAAAGCGAACTGTAATTTGATTTGCAGCTCTTGTACGTAGTCGTCATAATTGTAAAACTTATGTCCGTTTGTTGTATTGTCCGACGGTAAGCTTGGTAGTCTTCCATAAACTAATTCGAATGGTGAGTATCCTGTGTCTACATGTGGTGCCGTATTATAGGAGAAAGTAAAGTATGGAATCCATTTATCCCATTCGTAGTCGTTTGCTGTAGTTAATAGAAATTCGTTAAGAACTCTGTGATTTCTTTCTATCGAACCTAATGTTTCATGGTGGTATGGTGTAGAAAATATTTGTTTGATTTGTAATAAAGAGCATATGTAATTCATTAATTCATTCATAAATTCTGTTCCTCTATCAGACTTAAGTACTTTAAATTGACCATATTTGAGAATAAATTCATCAACCAATGTTTTTGCTGTTGTAAGCGCATCTTTTGTGGACATTGGAAATGCGACAACAAATTTTGTCAACTCACATTGCATTGTAAGAATGTAGCGATAGTCATTTGAAATGCGAAGTGGTCCTACGGTATTAATTAAAATCACTTCAAAACTGTTATTTGGTGTGTTTGTATGTGTGAGTGGTTCTTTTATGTGTTTTGTTTGTTTATTTATGTTACATTTGTCACAATATGATACAAATTTCTTTACCATTTTATTCATGTTTTTCCAAACATATCTTTGTTTTAATTTAATAATTGTTTTTCTTATACCTAAGTGGCCTGCGTGTGTTGTGTTATGGAATTCGTAAATAAGCTTGTATTTTAGTATGTCATCTGTAATTTTTTTAATCTTTATTTTTGCATACATTTCTTTTAAATCTTCTCTTGTATAAAATTTGAATATGTCATCTTTACTTGATAGCGCTAATTCTTTTATATTCTCATTATTCATTTTAGATATCAGTTTCCTCAGTATGGAATCTAGTTTCGCTGATTTATCGCTGAATCTTGCCGGCTTGTTTTTTTCAATATTAATATCTTTGGTACATAACTTCTTCATAGTCGAAACTGTTTCCGATGAATTATCATTACGTCCTATGTGAACAGTACTATCTTCAATAAATATATTAATTTTTCCTATATCTTCTATTTTGTTGAACTGCAGTTTCTTCATATTTTTGACATCATTAATGGAGATACAATCCCATATTTGAAGTTGATCAGGCTTCTGAGAGTTGCATTTTTCCAAAAAGTTTTTGTCTGCGCGCGTTTTTTCATCATTTATTATTTTACTTGCCTCAGTTTTTCTGTCTATTTTATTTCTATTATTCATTGCCCTAGTTGTTACTAAAATCTTTTTTTCTTTCTCATCGTTTTCCTGTGGTATCATTTCTTTATGTATCTCTGAATCAATTTTTATTCTAGAAAGTGTGTCCGCGTTTGTATTTATTTTTCCTCTTTTATACACAATTGTAAAATCATAGTCACTTAAGTCTAGTCTAATTCTTGTCATTTTCGAAGAAGGGTTTTTGTGTGAAAATAGCGAAATTAAAGGTCTATGGTCCGTTACAACTATAAACTTTCTTCCATATAAATATGGTCTAAAAAAATTGATGCTCCAATGAATAGCTAGCAGTTCTTTTTCGATTACTGGTTTATTAATGTCATGTTTTTGTAGAGTTTTGCTTGCATATGAGATAGGTAAATCTTGTCCTATTTCACCTTGGGATAGTATTGCACCTAGTGCGTAGTTTGAGGCGTCGGTTGTTAAAATAAAAGGTTTTTCGAAATTAGGGTATTGTAGTATCGGTGGGTTCATTAGTTTTTCTTTTAGTTCCTCAAAAGCGTGTTTGCATTTCTCTGTCCAAAGAAATTCTGTTGATTTCTTTAGTAGTGCATTTAGGTGTGTAGCAATTTGGGCAAAATTGGGTATGAATCTTCTATAATAGTTGCAAAATGCAACGAATCGTCTAACTTCGTCTGTGTTTCTTGGGTTTGGGTATTTTTTTATTATAACATGTTTAGATGGCTCTGTCTTAACACCGTCCTTTGTTATTAGATGGCCTAGATAAATTACTTCTGCTTTTCAAAATTGACATTTGTTTGGATTGAGTTTTAGATTGTATTTTTGTAGTCTGTCTAGTACTTTTATTAAATTTTGATTGTGATGATTTAAACTGCATCCATATACAATTATATCATCTACATACAGAAATGCTTCGGATTCTAATCCAGAAAGTGCTATTGTTAGCATCCTTTGAAAGCTGTTTGAAGATATTTTTAGTTCGAAAGGGAGTCTTTTAAATTGGTAATGGCCTTGTGCCGTGGAAAAAGCCGTCAGAGGTATTGAGTCATTCTCCAGTTCGATTTGGTGAAATGAGCTAGTCATGTCAAGAGTAGAAAACCATTTGGCTCTGCCAAGTTTGTCCAGAATATCCTCTAATCTAGTTAGCGGAAATTTGTCATTAATAATTTTATTATTCAGTTTGCTAAAGTCAAATACTAATCTCCATTTCCTTTTGTCTTTATTGTTTTTCTTAGGTACTCGTCATTGAGCATTTTATGTACTTGTTCATTTATTAATTCAGTATGTGAGAGTGGTAGCCTGTAATTTTTTATATATACAGGTGTGTTGTCTGTGGTTGAAATTTTTTGCTTATAAAAATTGTTGACAGTTAATTTTCCGTCTTCTAAATGAAAAACATTTTGGTATTTTTTAAATATTTCTTTTAATTGTGTTTTCGCATATTCATCATTGTGGTCTAGTTGCAAATTGTCCAATATTTTGTTAAACCGTTCACTGCTGTTTATGTAATTGTAACTTAATACACTATAATTTTTAAGCGGATCAGTTTGGAGTTTAATGCTCTGCAAAGTTATTTCTTCGTTTGTTGTGTTCAAAATTTTTAAATGTGTCATGCCGCTTTTGGGTGCTATTGAATTACTTAAAAAAACGCCTCTTTCTATTTCATTATTAAAAATTACGCAGTCTTCAGTTAAATTTAGTTTAACTGCTTGAATAATTTCAGTTCTCGGAGGTATTTTGATTTGTAGTGACGTTAATGGTTTTGTATCCATTGGAAGGGTTATGCTTGTATTATTTATAAATAGGGATATTGTAAACGTTTCATAATCTATTTTGCAAAGGTATTTCTTTAAAAAGTCTCTTCCTATTATGCCATTCCATTTATCAAAGTTTTTTAACAATGTATTTAAAATTTATATATTTATTTTTAAATTTCAGATATTTTTAAACATTTATGCTTTTTTTTTTTTTTTTGCAGCTATATTATTGTTACTTTTATATCTCTGCTACAGCACCATTATTATTATTACTTTTTTTCGATACATAATTCTTAAAATATTTATTTATCTTATATGCTACGAATAATACAAGCGCTACTATAATCAATGTCACTACATATTCTGGTATTATATTTTTCGTATTTTCTGCATTACCATTATTTACTATATTTTCTTGGATTTCCACTTTGCTTTGTGGCTTACCCATTTTATTGTATATTTTATTGCCCCAAATGGGACCTACCATGTATATATATTTTGAGAAATATTAATACAATTTTTTTTTTGTTAATGTTAATTTTTCAAAGTTTTAATCTGTTTTTGTATTTTAAGTTGATCCTCTCTTGTGTCTGCTAGGGTCAGCTGTTTGTATAATAAAGCTGTCTGCTTCCTCTTTTGGAATTTCTTACCAGCTCGTTTTTTCTTTGGTTTCTTCCTCTTTGCTAGGCTGTTGGGCTCTACGTTCGTCTTGGATTTTTGTCTTCTCCTGTATTTTTCTATGCTTATGGCTTTTGGGCCTGCTGTTAAGGGCAATGGCTTGTAATCCAGGGGAGTATCGTTGATTGGGGATGGAACGTATTCTTCCTTCAAGTATTCCTCTCTAAGATATATTTCCCACTTATTAAATATCCTTTCTATCTCTTTTGTCATTTAGCAACCGTGAACTTTAAAGATTTTGTGGAAATGTTGGCTTGGGGGTCCGTGTTCTAAAGGATTGTTTGCAGGAAAAATTTTTTTTTGGGTCCTCCTGGCAGGATCGCCATGTAGTGTGTTGGTGTAAATTTTCCCTATAGCCCTTGTATTTATTTTAAAACAGCTGAAAGGGTTTCAGCTAAAACTTAGGCGTTCGAAAGAACTGCCGAAACAAGTGAGGCTAATGAAATAAAACTAGGCAGTTGTTGCCGATTTATGTTTACAATCAAAAGTCTAATTTTATTTAAATTTGTATCAACTTATATACTAGTTATGAGAACTAATCTTAGCCTTTCTAACTTACTTTAACATATTTCCGTCTCATGTGGTATCATGAGGTTTATATTTAAATTAATATTTTGTCAATCACAATGAGTCAGGTTTGCATTGCACTCAATGTTTCACTCAAACATTGCATCGTTAGCATTTTACAATGCATAAAAACAAAATGTAATTTGATTCTTCATTATTTATAAATTCTATGCATAGTGCATGCACTGTAGGCTTGTGTGGTACACTACACTTGGTTGGTTCCAGGCTCCTGCAATGAACGTTCCTCACTCGGTGAATTTGGGTTTACTGCTGTCCTTTTGGCTGTAACTTCTAGTTACAACGTATTGGAATTTCTGTATCTGGCTTGCAATGACACCACTGGCGATGACCAAAACCAAAACTGAGAAGAACAATCACCAATAAACAAGATTTCTTGAAACTGAATGCAGCAACCAAAAAAATATTTTTCTTTAACTTTTCAAATCTAAACTTTTTTGTACAAAGAAATTATACCAATTACGTTTTATCTTGTTTTTATAGCACGAGTTTTATTTATTTTTTGTCAATTTTGGTAATTTTTAACAATTTAAAACAGTTTTTACTTTGTTTATAAACATTAAAATTATTTTTCTGTTTATTTTCAAATTCACTGTTTGCCATTAAGACAACACCGCACAACCAACAAACACATCTATTTCATACAAGATACTCTGTTTTACTTATTTTCCGCACAAACCGAACTTTCCACTTTTAAAAATCACAAGCAACTCCAAAAAAATTCAGCTGCGCATTCTTTTGCCCTTTTTACTTTTGTTTTTTGTTTCTCTCATTTTTATTTGCACAGAAGCAAAAGGGCAAAAGAGTGTTGACAACGCATTCTGCCTTTTTGCCACATAACAAAACGACAGGATAGGGTTTGCGCTCAAATATCCCGCCCCCCTTGCAGGACTGCAACTAGAAGAAATATGTGATCAATAGTAGGGTGGAAGTGCACACCAGAATTACAACCTTGTGTGGGAAAATAAGTTACAAAATCCTACAAGGATGTATAATTTTAAATATCTCAAGCAAAGTTCAAATACAATAATTCAAAAAAAGATAAAGCACCTAAGAGTATAAAAAGTTATATAAATTCAAATTCAATAATTCAAAAAGATAGAGTATCTTAGAGTATAATATAAGTAAATTCAAATTCAATAATTCAAAAAGATAGAGTATCTTAGAGTATAGTATAAATATAAGTTCAATAAATGTATAATATAATAATGATGATTAGTCGTTGGTGGCACCTAGAGGCCAAACTTTCCCACTAGGACCCATCCCAAAGCTGTGTCCTGTGCGAGGGGCGATGCAAGGCTGCCTGGTTGAAGACCGCTTCTGATGAGCTCCGGGTATACCTCGGCTCCCAGGATGACGTTGATGGTGTGATTGCCGTAGAAGTCTGGGTCTGCCAAACGGAGATTATCATAGTACTGAGCTACTCGGCTGTCCAGCGGTTTTCTAGCTTGGTTGAGGGGTAGCTTGTCGTCAACTCTGGCGGTGACGGTAAACGAGGTTGCTCCCTCGAAACGTGAACGAAAAGTCATCTTGTACCATTTTTTATTGTCGATCAGTTCAACGGGGAGGTGATATCGGCCGACAATGAAGGTGGCGATGGCACTTTCAGTTGCACACGGGTTAATTAGACCACGGACTTGCACCCATTGCTTGCTTAGAGATATTTGCATAATGACGGTAGGTATCAACGTAGCATTGCCAGTACCGCTTGAACGACGTATTTTGGGGGTGGCAATGAAGAAGTGTGTGATGCTTACCCCTGCAAATTTTACAACATTCAGCACTGCGACATTTATTAGTCCGGTGCGAGTGTGCTAAACATTTTTCGCAATATAGATGGCGTCGTACCGTTTTTTCTCGTGCGGAAACAGACATGCTGGTAAACTTCTTACATTTTCGCAATGGGTGATCCTTTTGGCACAGGCGGCAGTCATACGAGGTGGATTTTAAACGAATGATAACCCGTTGGCGCTCAATCGGGGAAGCGCTTCTACGTGGTGAACGCCGCATAATGACTAGAAAAGAAAAGAACGAAATAAAGGCAAAGATTAGTTGTCATTGCGATTCGGGGTAGGGGAGCCACACCAATTTAACGATGGGGCGCGTGATGACACCCGTAGCGGTGCGGATGTCAGCTGTTCTGACCTTGCTGTCCAGGCCGTGATAGACTTTATCAATTCAACCGAGACGCCATTGGTGTGGGGGTAAATTGTCTTGTCGCACGACGACAAGATCTCCGATCGCGAAATCTCGCTGTGGGTACTTTCATTTTGTCCGTTTATGGAGTTCTATAAGATATTCGTATTTCCATCGACGGGCGAGGTGATGGTGTAATATTTTTAGTTTCTGCCAGCGATTGACATAACTTAACGAGTGATCGGATAAATTGGGTTCGGGGGGTGACAAAATGGGGGTGCCTATGAGGAAGTGACCGGGGGTTATTGCGCATAAGTCGTTTGGGTCGTTGGTCACTATGCGTGTTAGCATGGTGCTAAACTCTTCATACGTGAAGTGTTGGCTGTGGCAAATCTTTTTAAAATGGGACTTAAAACTTTTTACTCCGGCCTCCCACAGGCCGCCCATATGGGGTACTCCTGGGGGATGAAGTGCCATTTTAACGGGGAGAAGCTGTTTTGAGCTAGCACATCTTTCCGTACAAGTTCTAGAAATTGTTGGGCATCATGTTGTAGGATGTTGGAGGCGCCAACAAACGCAGTGCCATTATCGGAATACATGGCATGAGGCGTCCCACGTCTGCTGAAAAATCTGGCGAAGGCCGCTAAAAAGGCTTGCGTAGATATATCTCCAGTGGCTTCCAAGTGAATGGCTTTAGTGGCGAAGCAGACGAAGATTGCGACGTAACCCTTAGTTATTTTGCAACCGCGGCCCACATAGGATTTTATTTCGAAGGGCCCGGCGAAATCCACTGCAGTGTCGTAGAATGGACGGGTGAACGTAACTCGTTCGGGGGGTAATACAGCCATCATCTGCTGGCTGAGCGCACTTTTATGTCTAACGCATATGAGGCATTTAGAAATATTTGATTTTATTAGATTTTTAAGACGAGGTACGTAATAATGGCATCGCATAAGGCGGTGTAAAAGCGCTTTTTGGCAATGTATGGAGTACATGTGTAGCAATTTGAGGAAAAGCTGAGTATAACGAGCGTGATAGGGTAACAAAATCGGGTAGCGTTCATTATAGCTAAGAGTGGGGGAGTTTGCCAATCGGCCATTAATTCTCATGATTCCGTTAGAGTCGAGAAAGGGGTTGAGAGTTAATAATGTACTTTTACGGGATATCGGGCGATTATTACATAATTCTTTATGCTCATCTGCGAAATGAAGTTTTTGACTCGAAGTAATTAAACATGATTTAACGAAGTTGATTTCATCTGATGTGAGATCGTTAGAGTTGAATTTCTGATGATATTTCAAGCGATGATAAAAACGAAATACGTAACTAAGAACTCGTAACGCTTTGGGCAAGTCCGAAAAATTACGGAGTAGGTCCTCATATTTCACCGTGGTAGAGTGCACAAAGAGTGGTCTGGACTCTTCGTCCGTTGAGAAGTTTTCAGTGCATGACGGCCACTCAGCGTGCGGAAGTCTTAACCAAGGGGGACCTTGCCACCAGAGCGTATTTGACGCCAATTGTGATACGGTAAGGCCGCGAGATGCCAGGTCAGCTGGATTATTTTTCGTATCAACATGCGACCATGGTTCGATTCCGACCTTTTCGATTATGGAGCTGACGCGGTTTTCAACGAATGTTTTCCATCGGTTAGGGGGACCTCGCAACTACGCTAAGACAATCGTGGAATCTGTCCACAAGAAAATTTTGTAATTTTTCAAATGGAGCTGAGCTGGTATTGTGTCCATCATAGTAGCCAACAATTCAGCACCACAAAGTTTTTTCCGTGGTATCGAAACAAATTTTACCGGCGCTACCTTGGTTTTTGCTACTAAAAGGTGTGTTGAGACAAAACCTTGGTTCTCCGACCGCAGATACAGAGTAGCGGCATAGGCCTTTTCAGAGGCGTCGCAGAAACCGTGTAGTTCGGTAGTGTATGAGGGGTCAAAATTAACAAAACGGGGTATTCGAATTTGTTCGATGTGTATATAATCGTCAAGAAAATTATGCCAGTTTTCTAGAGTAGGGGGGTGTAAATCTTCATCCCAGTCTGTTCCATCCTTCCAGATTTGTTGAATTATGATTTTAGCCACAATTATTTTGGGTGATAGCCAGCCCGCGGGGTCAAATAACTTGGCTATTTCTGAAAGTACAGACCTTTTTGTGACTGCCTTGCGATCGGGATAAGATTTCAATTCAAAGTAGAAATAATAATTTCCAGCGTTCCACCGCAGTCCAAGCGTTTTAGTGATGCTGGAATCAGAAAGGGTCAAAAATTCTTCATCTATTAGATAATTTAGGGGTAAATCATTGAGTAAAAGATTGTTATTCGCCGTCCATTTACGTAACGTAAAACCGGCGGAATCAAGCACGTTGCGGAGTTCATTTCTACATGGTAAGCTGGCCGTAATAGAATGGGAGCCAGCCAAAACATCATCGACGTACATGAAGTTTCGTAAAATGTCAGCTGCCAGGGGGTAATTTTCTTCGGCCTCATTGGCTAACTCTAGCAATGTTCTCATTGCTAAGTATGGGGCGCAGTTGACACCGAATATCACGGTATTCAACTGGTAATCTTGAGGGGGCTCGTTCGGGGATTTTTGGAAGATAATGCGCTGATATGGGGTTTGAGAGGATTCTATAAGGATCTGGCGGTACATCTTTTCGATGTCCGCGTTAAATACGTAGCGAAAAAGTCTCCAGCGAAGAATTAAAATGGTTAAGCCGGCCTGTAATATAGGCCCGACGTGGAGCATATCGTTGAGACTGACGCCGTTAGATGAGGGGCTAGACGCATTAAACACCACACGTAGCTTGATGGTAGCACTATCGGGTTTTAGTATTGCGTGGTGTGGCAAGTAGTAGGTTTCAGAGCCGTTGCTCGGGGGAGAAACTTTGTCCATTTGGCCAAGAGTGGCATACTCGGTGATTACTCGGTCGTAATTATTTTTGAGTTCGGGGATTTTTAGCAATCTTGTTTCATTGCGTAAAAACTGAGATATGGCGATGTTTCGGGAATCGCCTACATTAAGGGTGTTGGGGTAGTCGTGCTTAAAGGGAAGTGACACGACAAAACGACCATCAGGGTTTTTGTGAGTCGATTTTTCATACAGCTCTTCACAATATATATCTTCATGGGCTGAGCGGCGCTTCTTCGGAACTTCTTCCAGTTCCCAGAATTTTTGTAGTTGAGTTGATAGGGTAAGTTCATTAAAAAATGAAAGAATCTTAACACGGTTTTGGGGGGTGTGCATTTTGCCGGTGAGTATCCAGCCAAAAATGGTATTTTGGGCAACCAAGGATTGGTTAGAGTCCCATTGTACGCCGTTTTTAATTATCTTGGGGTAGACATCTCCTCCGAGTAGTAGGTCTACCTCAGTGCAGTTTGCCTATACTTATCAGCCATTTGTAGGCGTGAGAAGTTCGCATCCTTGAGAGCGGATACTGGGTAATACGGTAGTTGATCTGTTGTTGACGATATAGGCGTCAATACATATATTAATTGCAGGGTTAATTGGAGACCCTATGCGCATTTGACACATGTGAGTTGATGTGGCAGTTAATGAGTCATTTATGCAATGGACCTCAGCATGAGATGACTGAGTGTTGATGTGGGGTTTTCTTTGAAGGCGCCTCGAAATAAACGACGCTTCAGACGCAGAGTCAATTAAGGCACGAGTAGTGCATTTAACATCATGATTATAAATATCTACTAGGGCGGTGCCCAGTATAATAGAGGGGTTAGTTGCTTGTACCTGGGTTGAGTTCGATTGCAGCGTTTTTCCAGCCGCTTCATGAGAAGTAGAGGGGGTTGCATCTTGAAGGGGGTGAATACTAGTTGAGGGCGGAGCCCCGCGGGTAAAGTAGTTCCCTCTATGTGATGGAGCAGAAACAGGGGGTATATTCGTGTTGTGCGGGGGGTTATGTGAGCGAATATTATTTTCATGGGGGTTAGGGGTAGATATAACGGGAGCAGCTTGGGGTGCTGCTGGGTTCCGTATATTTGAAGCTGAATTGCGTTCATGGCGATGCAGCAGCGAATGGTGGCTTTGTCCACAAGCACTGCCCACAAATTTGCTTTTACATTGTCTACGCTCATGGGAGGTAGCGAGACAATTTGTACAAAGTTGATGTTTTTTAACTATATTGTATCGATTTTCAAGAGACATGCCAAGAAACACTGAACAAAATCTTGTAGTGCATATGGTATAAACATGCATACCCAAACAAACAAACATGTGGTATAAACATGCATACCCAAACAAACAAACATGTGGTATAAACATGCATACCCAAAATATAAAATAAATATCAAAATTAAATGACCGACAAAAAATGCAGTTAGTAGAAAATGCAAAGTCAAGTGTTGAATGAAATATTGTAATTTAAGATTTTTAATAAATATATGAACAATAAGTAGGAGAAATAGATAAATATATATGTAAATAATAAACATAGAAATTATTAATTATGAATAGGAGAAATGATTATTCTTTAAGAAAACATAGAATAAGAAATAGTATATAAGCTAGGGAAAATTGTAAATAAAATCAGAAATAATTCTGACTTTAAGCAATAGAGTTGTTTTATTCCTCAACAAACTTCGGCAATTAACTTTGCCATCATATAGAGCCGCCTTCTACTCTAAGGCTCTTTAATAAAACAAGAGTACTATAGATACAACATTTTTAACAAAACATATACAAACTTTACATGGCGATCCTGCCAAACTGAACATGCCAAACAGGACATGCCAAACTGAACCAGAAACATATACGGCATAATAGATTTTGTTTTTAAGAAAAATTGATCCTACAAACCTATACTTCACAGTCTTGGTGTCCACATGAGCGTGGAGGAGTTAGAAGCAACCAGGTTGGAGATAGATAGTCTGTTTCAGAAGTGGGAGCGATTGTTGGAAGAAGAATACATACCCCAGCCAGTAGTGTCGAGTCCAGAGGTCCCCAAATATTGTCCGGCAAAGAAAAAGATACCCATACAAGAGTATCTCAAACAGTTACAAAAAACAAAAACACAAACTCCAAAGCCCGAAAGTCCGAAGGAAGACAAAAAAAAGAAAAGAGGAGGAAAGGCAGTTAAGAGGAGAAAACTAATAGCCGAAACCTATAGACAATTTCATCTCACCGGCAACAAGGCCGAGAAATCAAGGTTGTTGAAAGAAATCAAAGAAATTAGGAACAACCAATAATAAAATTTTTTTCTTTCCAAAAATAACTAAAATTAAAAACCATAATGGGTGGATGGTTTTCAAAGGAGGATATTATCGTAAATGAAAACAACACTGGTGTAATGACGATGACTCATGACCATATACAAATAGTAATCCTAATCCTCTTAATAGCATTAGTAATAAGTAAAATTAATGAATACTATAAAAATTATATGAAGAAAAAAGCAATTAGATTTGCCAATAAGTTAGAAAATGTATAAATAAATGGATAAATTAATAAGTATATATAAAAATTTAAAGAAAAGTCCAAATAGATTTTATACAAAAAGTTATGTAATAGAGACTTTAAATTTAAAAGAAGAATTAAAAACTATTGCATTGAATAATGAAGACTATCCTCTAGAAGAAGTAAGTGAAATTGAAAATAAAATTTTAAATTATTTGAAAATAAAAGAAAATAAAGAAATAGCAAATATGGCATCGTTTGGCATTCTCGACGCATCGAAAATAATACCAGAATTCAATGGTGACCTAGGACAAATTAGTAATTTGTTAGGTATAATAGAGTTCTATTCTAGCACTCTCAAAGATGAAACAGAAGTTGCTAAATTAATAAAATTCGTTTTAGCCACTAAATTGACAGATAAGGTAAGGAACAAGTTGATTTCAGAAGAAACTCCAAATTCGCTCGAAACTTTCAAAAATACCCTTAAGAAAATATTTTCTCCCAAGAAATCACTCTCTTCAGTGCATACCGAATTAGCGAAACAGATTCAAGGGAATAGTACAGTAACTCAATTCGCTAACAGGGTTGAATCTCTTGTAGCTGCTCTCAATGAATTCCATATTTCAGAACTAGGATCCCAAAGCAGGGTAACGATTATTAAAATGAATGATCAAGTTGCTCTTAGTACCTTTAAGAATGGTTTAAATGAACCACACAGATCCACAGTTTTGGCTGCTAGACCCAAAAGTTTAAATGAAGCAATCCAAATAGCTTCAGAAGTAGTTTCACAAACGAATTCTGTAATGCATTTTAATAGGAACACAAATTTTTCTTACAGCAGGAGATTTCATAATAGGAATAATAATTCTGGTAATCATTTTAGGAATAATAATTTCCGCGGTACTAACCTACCAAGAAATAATAATAATTACAACAACCAGAGAAATAATAATAATTACAATAATAATTACAATAATAATCAAAGAAATGGTAATAATCACAATAATAATCAAAGAAATGGTAGTAATTACAACAATAATAACAGGAGAAATGGTGATTTTAGAAATAGGAACCAAAGAAGGATATATTTTGCTCAGGAACAGGGAAACGAGATAGACCCCTGCAATCCTCAAGGGTAAATGTGACAGAAGATGTAGGGAGGTTAAAACAATTAAAAGAATATGCATTAAAAACTTACAATTCGCACACAGACGCACCTCATTTTGTAACATTTAAAACATGTGAAGGAAATTTTGTGAGATTTTTAATAGATACAGGTGCAGACATTTCTATATGTAAAGAAAATTTTATAGGAAATAACGAAATAAAAGAACACAACGCTTGCAAAATTACGGGTATTGAAAACAATGCAATTCAAACAATGGGTACTTCAATACTGAAATTAGTACTTCCAGAGGATATAGTAAACCATGAATATCAAATAGTAAGTACAGAATTTCCAATAGCAACAGATGGTATTTTAGGAAGAGATTTTTTCACTAAATATTTGGCAAAAATAGATTATGAGACATACACATTAGCTGTTATAATAAATGAAACTGAATATGTTCTACCAATGACAACAAATATCAATAAAATCACTATACCACCAAGAACTGAAATAATACAAGCAGTAAAATTATATATTGAAGAAGATAGCGTGGTATGTGCAAAGCAAATTTGTGACAATATTTTTGTTGGTAATACAATAATCCCAAAACATGGAACAAAGCACATTAGAATTTTAAATGCTTCAGACAAAGAAGTTACAATATCTCAATTTGATTTACAAATCGAACGTTTATCAGATTATAACATTCTCTACAATAAAAAAGAAAATGCAAATAGAAAACAAAAGGACAGATGGGAAAAATTAAGAAAATTACTAAGTATAGATACAGTCGACATTAACGCAAAACAAACCATAGAGGAAATATGTAAAGAATTCCAAGATATTTTTCATTTAGAAGGAGACCATTTAACAGCAAATAATTTCAATAGAAAAAGATTACAAACTGTGGACGATACCCCGGTGTACACACGAAATTACAGATTACCACAGTCACAACAGGAAGAAATTAAAACACAAGTTAATAAATTGATAGAAGAAGATTTGGTTGAACAGTCTGTTAGTCATTATAATTCTGTTTTACTTTTGGTCCCTAAGAAAAGTGACAACAGTGAAAAGAAATGGAGATTAGTTGTCGATTATCGTCAGTTAAATAAAAAATTAGTCAATGACAAATTCCCATTACCCCAACAAGATGATGTATTAGACAAAATAGGAAGAGCAAAATATTTCTCAACGCTAGATATGACGAGCTCATTCCACCAGATAGAATTACAACAAGCATCTAGACCACTTACAGCATTTTCCACAGGCAATGGACACTATCAATTCAAAAGATTACCTTTTGGTCTCAAGATATCATCAAACAGTTTCCAAAGAATGTTGACAATAGCATTAACAGGGTTAGATTCCAATGCATTTATATACGTAGACGATATAATTGTTTTCGGATGTTCGCTACAACACCATAATGATAATTTAATAAAAGTTTTTCAAAGATTAAAAAGCCACAACCTAAAATTAAATCCAAATAAATGTAATTTTTTGAAACCAGAAGTAGTTTATTTAGGACATCTTATTACAGATAAAGGAATAATGACAGACCCAAATAAATGTAAAGCATTTGAGATTTATCCAGTCCCAAAGAATGCAGATGATACAAGAAGATTCGTAGCTTTTTGTAATTATTATAGACGCTTTGTTAAAAATTTTGCACAGATAGCTAAACCTCTAAATGAATTATTAAAGAAAAATCAACAATTTCATTGGTCAGAAAACTGCCAAAAATCTTTTGAAATGTTAAAATCTATAGTTTCAAATCCATCAATATTACAATACCCAGATTTTGAAAAAGAATTTATACTCACTACTGACGCATCTGATTACGCGTTAGGAGCGGTACTTTCGCAAGGTGAAATAAATACCGATTTACCGATCTCATATGCAAGCTGATCTTTAAATAAACATGAAATTAACAAGCCCGTGATAGAGAAAGAACTTTTAGCTATTCATTGGGGAATAAATCACTTTCGACCATATTTATATGGAAGAAAATTCAAGGTAGTAACTGATCACAGACCACTAGTATCATTGTTTAGTCATAAGAATCCTTCATCAAGATTAACTAGAATTAGATTAGATCTCATGGATTACGATTTCGAGATTATATATAAACAAGGGAGAATTAATACTAATGCCGATGCATTATCAAGAATCAAAATAGATTCTAATGATTTGAAAGATATGATACCAAAAAGTATAAACGTAATGACAAGAAAAATGACTGAGGACTTAAGAAGAAGTAAAATAAATACATTGATTAGAGAAGATGAAAATGATAAGGAAAGAGAAAGTGACAGAGAGACTGATCACATCTATATGTGGAACAGCATTTCGTTTTCACAAATTAAAGGATATCCAAGATTAAATTTTGTTATAGATAAAATGAATAAAAGCAAACCAAAAGTTGAAATTTTTGGGAATCACGTAACAGTATCTTGTAATGAAAATGCATACTCGAATCCAGATTCAGTTTTGCAGAAGTTAACTAAGGTTTTACGAGAAAAATATATAATAGCATGCAAAATAAAAATAAACATAGACAAAGACCCATAGAGGTAATATTATTTAAACAACCAGAAAGAATATTAGAAAAAGATAGACAAAAAGAGATAATAAAAGAATATCATGAAACCCCACATGGAGGTCATGCAGGAGTACGTAGAACAGTCATTAGATTAAAGCAAAAATACATTTGGAAGAATATGTATAAAATGATCAAAGATTTCATCAGTCATTGCGAATCTTTTAAAAAGAATAAAGTCATTAGGCATACCAAAGCACCACTCCAAATAACGAATACACCAACAAAACCATTTCAAGTTATACAATTAGACACAGTAGGTCCATTAAGAATATCAAATGGATATAGATACATATTAACAGCACAATGCGAACTAACAAAATATGTTGATGCATTTCCGATAGAAACTAAAGAAGCATCTGAGGTAGGAAGGATATTAGTAGAAAAATTTATACTAAAATATGGATGTTTTGATACAATAAAAACGGACAGAGGAACTGAATTCGTAAATGAATTATTTAATAGGATATGTACACTTATGAAAACTAAACATGTAACTTCAACAGCATAGCACCATGAAACCTTAGGTAGTATAGAAAGAAATCATAAAGTTTTAAACGAATACATGCGTTCTTTCACGGAACAATACAATTGGGATGAATGGATTCCATATTATACATTCGCGTATAATACAACACCACACTCATCCACAGGGTTTTCCCCGTTTGAACTTGTATTTTGAAAATTAGCATCAATGCCAACTGAACCAATATCAAACGATAAATTTTACAATTATGAAGATTATATCACAGAATTAAAAATAAAATTAAAACATGCACATGAAATGGCAAATAAAAAACTGTTAGAAAATAAAATAAAACAAAAAAATATTAAGGATAAGAATATTAACGATATCAAATTAAGAATAGGAGATAAAGTATTTTTAAGAAAAGAAACCGCAAAGAAAAATGAAAACCAATATACCGGTCCTTTTGAAATAATAAACACACAAGACGTAAATGTCACAATTTTAATAAATAATAAACCTATGACTATACATAAGAATAGAATAAAATTATGTTAAGTACTATCTTGTAATTTAATACTAAAAAAAATTTTTTTTTTTCCTTTCATTCAATAAAAAATTTTTTTTTCTTTTAAACGGTAAGGGTGTAGTGCATATGGTATAAACATGCATACCCAAACAAACAAACATGTGGTATAAACATGCATACCCAAACAAACAAACATGTGGTATAAACATGCATACCCAAAATATAAAATAAATATCAAAAGTAAATGACCGACAAAAAATGCAGTTAGTAGAAAATGCAAAGTCAAGTGTTGAATGAAATATTGTAATTTAAGATTTTTAATAAATATATGAACAATAAGTAGGAGAAATAGATAAATATATATGTAAATAATAAACATAGAAATTATTAATTATGAATAGGAGAAATGATTATTCTTTAAGAAAACATAGAATAAGAAATAGTATATAAGCTAGGGAAAATTGTAAATAAAATCAGAAATAATTCTGACTTTAAGCAATAGAGTTGTTATATTCCTCAACAAACTTCGGCAATTAACTTTGCCATCATATAGAGCCGCCTTCTACTCTAAGGCTCTTTAATAAAACAAGAGTACTATAGATACAACATTTTTAACAAAACATATACAAACTTTACAATCTAATGGGATGTGAGTAGGGACACAAAGGGCATTTTTTGTGCTTGTCGATTTACACGCTGGTTTTAAAACTGTTAAGTTTTTTCTCATTTGAATGCGATTTTTCGTAATTCGGAACTTTAGGCGCGTTTGAGACATTCGATTGTGAAAAGGTTGAGCGAATATCTGCAACTGATTCTAATGTCTGGAACCGAGACGTAGGAACGCATCCATTTGTTTCCAGGCTGGCAACTCTGTGCTGTGGGGCAAAGAGTGTTCCCACAAATTGAGCGTGGTATCGGGCAGACAGGTGGAACAAATATAAATAAAAATGGGGTCCCAATTCTTGGTGTCGATTCCTAAAAGTGTTAAATTCGTAACGCAATCATTAATTGTGCATTGTAAGCGCCGAATATTGGGCCCAGTCTCTTTAGGAAGGGGGGAAATATTAAATAAACATTTTAATTGCGCGTTCACCAAAACGCGCTTATTTTCGTACCTTTGTACCAAGTGTTGCCATGCCATATCGAACCCATCGTTCGTTATGGGGCAAGTTTTCAACAGGTCTCTCGCTTCTCCTTGTGTCTTCTTGAGTAAGTGGCACATCTTTTCATCCGGGGATAGGCGATTATTGTTCTTGTAGAGGGCCGTGAACATATCACGAAACGTTGGCCATGACTTATAGTCACCGTGGAAAATCTCTGTGTCGCAGGGGGGTACTGATATGAGGGGGGGTTGAGCTGCCTGTTCCTCCCGAACAAGATGTCGCTTTGTCTTGTTGAGCAGAGTCTCGATGGCTTCATTTATTTTGGCGATCATTTTGGTATAAACCTCAAAAGTTGAAAAAAAACGTTTTTCCAAAGTTTCGATATCGATGTCATTTTTCACGGGATCGAACTTTTCGGTAGCGTCGTCGTATAGCGACGCAAAGGCGTCCCATAACCGTATAGCTTCTGTTTTCAGAACATCCCACGCGTGAATCGACTGGCCTTCAACCGCGCCCTCATTCATTCATTCACTGAAAGGTTCGTGATGCGATCAGAGACACGGATCAATGATTTAAGTGACGCCATTTTATCCCTTAAATGCGTAGGTGGGGGGTGTTTAGTAACCAAGAAAAGGACCAGATGATTCGCGATATAAATTGATCGATGTTTGAGTATAAACAGTAGGGGGAATTCTCGCCAACAAGACAATAAAAAAGTGTTCAAATGGGAAAGGGATTCAAATTAATTAATAAAATGAGAAGAAAAAAAATTTTTTTCTTAGATTGCGCCTCGTTTAAGTGTGCCTAGACTGTTTGGGTTAAGCCTCGTATACTTGTACCCGTGACTGTTTGGGGTGACCCTCGTATACGGTTGCCCGTTAGTTTCGCCGAAAACACACAAGTGGCAGTGAAGAGCAGAACTTGTAAGTAAATAAATACAGTTGTGTTTGAAGTTTTGCCCGAAATATATATATTTTTTTTATAATAAATTAGTGGTAAATGCCAAATAAAATATTTAACGCCTGATTTATTTTTTTTTTTTATTAAAACAGGGGTTAGTAAATTTCAAATTTTTTTTTGCACCAAGTTCTACCAACCTTTCAATAGATATTATTTAATTTAATAAAAAAACCAAACACGTTATTAGTTTTCACCTTTCATATGTATATTTAAACGTCCAAACAAACTTCAAAGAGTCACAATATATGTCCGCTACCGTCTTCGTATTTTCTTATTTTCAACCACCAAAGTTACTTGTATTCCTAATACAAGCTTGTTATATATTAACATACGTTTGCATAAACGTTTCTGCTTATGCATGTACACATTAATCACTCTTATATTCATGCGTATATTACTGTAGGTCAGTAGAACAACAATTTTTTTTGACTATACACTTGCGTATTCTGCTTAAGTATTTTTTTTTTCTGGGTGGTGACGTCACAAAAGTGATCTCTATAATTTAACAACCCTTCAGGAGATTGAAAGTTAATTGTCTTAAAGCTACTAGTACAATTACTAGAACAAAAGGTACTAGTGCAAACGGGGTTAAAGTTTTTATATAAAAATACTAGTGCTTATGAGTACTAGTACTAGATATAGTACAAGGGAACTACTTGTGGACTGATAGAATTTTTGTGTAACAAAACAAAAATTTGCGTGTTTGTAAGTTGATACTGCATCTTAAATTTGATTTGAAATCGATGATTTATACCATCTTTATTATAAAAAATAAATGCAAAATACTAATTTTCATTTGCATTGCTTTGATTTTTTAAGTGCTGCCATACATGAAAAACCACGATGACCGGCTAAATAATAAAAACAATGTGTGGCAAGCATGCATAAAGATGGAACATTATATTTTGGTGTTTTCCCTTTTATTTTAGTGTGTTTTTTTATTGAAGTCGCTTGTGCGTAAAAAAGCTTTGTTTTCAAAATTTATTAAAAGGTATTTGTAAAACATTAAAACATAAAATGAGTACATCTAAAAGATATTTTAAAAGAAAATTAATAAAACAAATAATTGAATATAAAAGTAGAGTATTGCACCGCAAAAATTTAAAAGGGTGTGAAGAATTTAATTTTGTGAATAACATTTGCCCTCCGCCGTGCTTAGAAGAATAATGCAAACAAGAAGACAAATTGCGAAAGACTCCAAAATTACCAAAGCTTACCTTGAAACAAAAGTTAAAAAAGTGGTTCATTAAAACTAAACCTACTAGAAGCTGAAGAATTGTTTGCAATCATTGTGAAGAGCTCTCAGTAAAAGTTCAAAGTCTACAAGGTTATTTTATTGAGAAAAGTTTTCTTTTGCAATTATTTTAATATATGTACGTCTTTTTTTAGATACCAAATACCGGCAAAACAACAGCATAATCGAAATTTTAGCGGAACATAAAGTGCTTCTTTCAAAAATAGTTTCCCAAAATACCGTTCTAGACGACCCTTAATTAAATTTTATATATCATAATTTAGATGCTATTGCTGCATTTTCTGAAGAGCCTGACACCGCGTTGAGAAAGGCATTTCAACTGCAAAAAAAAAAAAATATTTAAATCCAATCGTTTGGAAAAGTCAAAGAAAGAAAACAATGTGGAAACTGACACTGAAAAATCGACTATAATACAAATTTAGTGATATTATTTATATTTTGCTTGTTTATCATAAGGTCTAGCCAGCCCTGAAAAAATGGGCCTTTACCTTACATTTTAATATTACTACAAATGTTACTTTCTTACGTTTATAAAACTAATGATATTTTTTATGTTAACTGAAATACCTGAAAAAATGTGTGCAAAATATTTAATTTTTAAGTTATATCCTTTTGTATTATAAGTATTTTAATAAATAAAACCAAACAAAAAAATAATTTGGTTTAATAGTACTTTTCACTAGAGGAACAAGAGAGTAAATCGATGTATTATGGGAAATTTTTCTAAGCAAAAAAACTAGTAACAAACTGGTTCCAAAGCACCCAATTGGGTCCATGTATACTAGTACACGCCTAGAATCAATTGTTCTAGTAATTTTTCAAGCACACTCAATGCTAGTTTGAGCATTAAGATGATATAGAAAAGTTTACAGTTGAGAACTAGTACTGGTGATTTTTGTACTAGTTTAGTACTAGTTAGGTACTGGTACTACCTCCGGCAGGGAAATAAGTTCTCTCATATACAAGCAAATAAAGATGTGCGCATACATCCACACATAAGAATATTGTCTTTATTCTTTTTCTCTGCCGACAGCGAATTTGCGACGGCCAAAGAAACTTCTCTGCTGTTTGTATTTATGTATGTATATAAATTCTTTTTTCTTCACAAATGTGGGTACAGAAATATGTACATACAAATATGCTTCTTCAATTTTGCTATTTTAACAACTCGTTGATTTAACCTTGAGCAAATTTGGTGTGTACGTATGTATATATATATGTGCGCATGCCAACAATCATAAGCACATATATGTATATAAATTTCGCTGTTTCTTATTTTTTTTTGCAGGTGCACAAGAAATCGAAAAATAAGAAACCGTTGGAAATGCAAAAAAAAAAAAAAAAACACAAATACCGCTAATAATGGTTTTGGCAAATTATTATGCAAATTCGAAAAAGGGGTACAGTCAACGCTGTTTTTTCAAAAGGGTTATTTTTTTTAGTGTGGGGCCCAGCACGTAGTGCTTGGGATTTTCCTTTATGGAAACACGGGTAGGGGGTATGGGGTTTTGTTCTTCTTTATACGGAGGAAAACTTTATGTATATATATATATATATGGGGTCCGGAATGGGAATCCGGTGGGGTTTTTTCTCCTTATGGAGGAAATTTCTAGGGGTACCGGGTTGGATCCGGCTCGAAGGACCAAAAAATGTGGGGGTTTAAGGGGGATTAATCTACTTCGATGTGGGTGGGGTCGTCCCACAGAGTTGTGGGGAAAAATACTTAGGACTTACCCTTTTTTTATCGGCAACGATGGCGCCGACTGATGGCTTCTACGGGGGTGACTTGGCTGGTTCCAGGCTCCTGCAATGAACGTTCCTCACTCGGTCAAGTTGGGTTTACTGCTGTCCTTTTGGCTGTAACCTTTAGTTACAACGTATTGGAATTTCTGTATCTGGCTTGCAATGACACCACTGGCAATGACCAAAACCAAAACTGAGAAGAACAATCACCAATAAACAAGATTCCTTGAAACTGAATGCAGCAACCAAAAAAATATTTTTCTTTAACTTTTTAAATCTAAACTTTTTTGTACAAAGAAATTATGCCAATTACGTTTTATCTTGTTTTTATAGCACGAATCTTATTTATTTTTGTCAATTTTGGAAATTTTTAACAATTTAAAACAGTTTTTATTTTGTTTATAAACATTAAAATTATTTTTCTGTTTATTTTCAAATTTACTGTTTGCCATTAAGACAACACTGCACAACGAACAAACACATCTATTTCATACAAGATACTCTGTGTTACTTATGTTCCGCACAAACCGAACTTTCTACTTTTGAAAATCACAAGCAACTCCAAAAAAATTCAGCTGCGCATTTTTTTGCCCTTTTTACTTTTGTTTTTTGTTTCTCTCATTTTTATTTGCAGAGAAGCAAAAGGGCAAAAGAGTGTTGACAACGCATTCTGCCTTTTTGCCAGATAACAAAACGACAGGATAGGGTTTGCGGTCAAACAAAATCTAAACTGAAATTTTGATTGCAGGGATACACAATTTCGTTTAAAGCATGAAAATCAATAGAAGATATTTTTTTAGGTTTTTCATTATTGCTGACGACATGTATGTATAATACAAATTTATATACGTAAGTACATACACATCTTTTCCATTGACATACAAATAAATTTAAAAAAATAATAAAGTAAAATTAAGTACATAAACCGGCAAAAGCGATAATCATAATTACAAACTTAAAGAAATATATATTTTTTCAATTCGGTTTTCAAAATGGTTTTCTGAAATAAAGTTAAGATTAAGAAAGTAAATTTTGTATTATATAGACATATATCAATGATTTTGTACCTTTTTCACGTCGATAATTCAAGATTACAAGGGAGTCAATTTTGTCGTGAGCTTCTTCAAATCTTTTGTACATATTTTCAGATTTTAAACTGTCTCTCATTGCCTTAGGAACTTCCAACTTATAATGACAGATTTTATTCTAATTAGTGATTCTAGCAATTCACATTGTAGTTTATTTCTCAGTTTGGTTTTCGTAGTGTTCATGCACAAAAATATTCTTTTTACAACAACATTGGGGCAGCGAAACAACTTCCAGCATTATCTTCGTAAAAACTATTGCCCAAAACACAAAAAGTTAAATTAAGACTTTGAGTTTATGGATGTTTTTAAAATTCTATTTATTTTAAATTTCTTAAATTGTTAATTTTTAGATTCTAAACAATAAATAATCGTTTCGGTCCGAAACAAGTAGCTATTATAATTCTTTAGTACATTTTATGCCAACACATATGTTGGTGATATCCAAATATTTGTTTGGTGTATCAAAATCGGATTAAGTGAAGAGTGCAAGAAGTAGTTATACAATTCCTTCACAAGAAATTCTACAGAGCTGCATAAATTTAGTAAAAAGCAAAGGAATTTATGTTATTTAATTGAATTATTTTTTCTTAACTAAAACAAAGAGACTTTTTTGCACTTTCTGTTTTAATGTTGGTTTAATTATTGAGCCATAAGCCCAAGTTTTTTAGAAAAAAATTGATAAAGTCTCTGCTGTTATCTCTGCTACAACTAAAATGTCCAAAAACTCTGTCATTATTTCCACCTTTTTTGTTAAAATACCAAACGCTATCCATTTAACTCATCATCACATTTTACATTAACCTATATAAAGTTGGCAACCCTTCGCTTACAAAGTCGTTTATTTCTTACTCGTTAGTAAAAAATTTTTATAATATAAAATAAATTGGTAATAAAAACTTATATAAAGTGACAATATGTTGCATTGCATATTACAATAGTTATTAAATACGTAATTTGTGAAGAATGTCTGGAAAAGGCCGCCGCAGTGTAAAAAATAACATAATTCTTTGTGGTCAATGCAATTTGGAAGTAGAGGAAGAAGAAGAATGCATACAATGTGATAAATGTAAAAAAGACTTCCATGTAGTTTGTACACAATTAGATAAACCAAAATACGAATATCTGTTAAAGCACAAAAATGCAGAATTTGCCTGTCATCTGTGTGATGTTAGTAACAACAACAATAGTGGTACCATAAAAAGGGAGTTAAATGAAATAAAAACAGAATTGAAGAAACTTGATCAACTATCTGTGTTGACAGAATCGTTAAGTTTTATGTCAAAACAATTTGATGATTTAATGAAAGGTGTTGCCGAAAACAAAAAAAAAAACTAGAAATTGTTCAAAAAGAAAACAAAGCGTTAAAAACAGAAGTTCAAACTTTAAAAAATTCTATAAAATTTTTGAACGATGAAATGGTAAAAAATGACTGTTTGATAAGTGGTGTTATCGCTCCCAAAGAACAAACTGCTTTTGAAACTGTTCTAAAGCTAACAAAAGATGTTGGTGTTAACTTGCAAGCTGAATGCATTGATGATGCTTATTTTATTAATAAGAGGAAAAATCCTGCTGAGAGGAAGGATGAAAAAAAAGTTTTGGTGGTTAAATTAAACTCTAAAAAATCTAAACAAACACTTATGTCAATAAAAACAAAATTAAGTGAGATTAAATCTTCAGTGTTTGTGAATGATTTTTTAAGTCGGGAGACGTTAAGCTTGTTAAATTATGCTAAAAGCCTTAAGAGTGTTGGTTATCGTGCTGTCTATGCTGCTGGTGGAAGAGTTTTTTGCAAGAGAAGTGAATTAGCTAAGCCTAAACTAATTAGAAGCCGAGAAGATGTTGATGAATCTTTATTTGAAGCTACAAGTAACAAGCCTAGGAATCGCACGACACAAAATATAGCAGCAGATGCTGATGATGAAGAATACCTATCCCCATAACGAATTTATTAAGTATTTTTTTCCCTTGTTATAAATTTTATTATACTACGTATAAATGTTTTTTTTTCTTTTTTGTTATAATAATATACACATATAATATACACCAATCTGGTGATCCATGTGCTGATACATCTGCTGTAATATCCTGTTTAGATAATGCTATTAAAAACTCTACTACTTCAAAAAATTTTAAAAAGCTTTGTAGATATGAAATAACTCCCTGGGTAAATAAAAATTTGCAACAATTAATTAATTACAAAAAGAGCTTACTAAGCCTAAGAAAGAAAAAGCCATATAGCACAGACATTAAGGAAAGGCTAAAAGGAATCAGTCGTGTCAAAAAAATAGCTAGTAAACGATCTATGAATGATTTCTTCAAAAATAAACTGGAATGCATAAAACAAGATCCTAAAAAAACATGGTGTTTTATAAATGATACTTTGGGACGAACGTCTAAACAAAGCGTTCAAATCAAAGATTCAATTGGAAATGTGGTTTCTGATGATTTACAAAAAGCTGAATTATTAAACCGATATTTTGTTCAATCAATAGCAGATTTACGTTCGCAAATTCCATATTCGCCTACAGATTCCTTCAATTATTTTGGAACTTTAAATCAATGTCATACAAGATTTAATTTTTATTATGTAACTTGTGAAGAAGTAATAAATACAATATTAAAATTATCAGTAAGCAAAAGTTGCGGTCATGATAATGTCTCCTGTAAATTTATTTTAAAGTGTGTAAATGAATTAGCACCTTATTTTGTTAAAATTTTTAATAATATTATAAATAAAAGCGTCTATCCAGATATTCTAAAAATCCATAAGGTAGTTCCAATTCCTAAAGATAAAAATGCATCAACATTAGATATGTATAGGCCTATAGCTATATTATCAATAATTGATAATATATTTGAAAGATTATTATATAATCAAATTTCATCGTACATAAATTATAACAAATTGCTTAATGACTTTCAATACGGTTTTAGAAATGGAAGTGGAACTGAGGAAGCAGTTTTAAATGTTGTGCACTTTATTTGCAAAAGCTTGGATGAAGGACAGTCTGCTGTTGCTGGTATTTTTTACGATTTTAGTAAAGCTTTTGATCTTATAGATCATAATATTTTGATTGAGAAACTAAAGTTATATGGATTTCAAGCTAAAGATATTATTCTTTTGAAAAGCTATTTCTCAAACAGGAAACAATTTGTACAGATTGGAGATCAAAAAAGCTCCATGCGCCCTGTTCTTAACGGAGTGCCTCAAGGAAGTGTACTTGGCCCATTATTTTTTACAATTTTTATTAACGATTTGCACAATCTTGGACTTACAGGAAAAATATTTATGTATGCAGACGATATATGCTTGTTTTATCCATACAAACATGAGACTGTGGTAAAAGCATATGTAGAACGTGATGCCGCCTTAATATGTGAGTTTGCTCGTATTAATAAATTGGTGTTAAATGCTAATAAAACGAAGCTGCTCAGATTTAAGCCAAGATCTAGTAATAATATCTTTTCTGTGATGGTTGATGGAAGAGAAATTTTTGAAGTTTACTCCATAAAATACTTGGGTATTACACTTCAACATAATATTAGATGGAATATGCATATTCAAGTCCTTAAGAACAAAATTACACAAATTATTGGAATTTTATACAAATTTAAAAACAAATTTGACCAAGAAACAAAATTATTGCTTTACAACGCCCTGATCCAAAGTAATTTGAATTACTTAGCTATTCTTTATGCTTATAAGAACACCACTGAATTAAAATCCCTCCAGATTATGCAAAACAAAGCCCTTAAAACAATCTATAATCTTCCATTATTATATCCGACGCTTTCATTATATATTGATAAATGCAAAACCATTTTGCCAATACACAGCCTCTACAAACTTCAACTGTTAACTTATGTTTTTAAATGTTTAAATAATATCGGACATCACACTATTAAATTTTCGAGAAATGATCACACCATAAATACAAGAAGCAATGGGAATTTAAGAATAGCCTGGTGTCGATTGGAAACAACAAAACAGCGCGTCGATTTTATGGGTAGTCGTACATATAACAACTTGCCACAGCGTTTAAAAAATATTAATAGAATCTCAACATTTAAAAAAGATACAAAAGAATTTATATTGCAACACATTAATGATGATCTCATGTAATTGATATTGTAAATATGATTAGTAATTTTCTCTTTAATTGTTTTTTTTTATATATTAATAATTTATATGTACATATGTATATAAATTTAAGTTGCTTTATACATTTGCCAACTTGCCTCAATAAAGCCTTTAAGGCGCTGAGGCCCTATTAATTGTACTGAATTGAAAATATTGAAAATAAATATACATAAAAAAAAAAAAAAAAAAAAAAAACTACATTTCCTTGGCTTTCGCCCCTGTAGTCCGCTAAGCCGCACCTTTTCATTTTTACCTATTTTAAGGTATTTGAAAAATATCCATATGGGAAAATGCGTAATTGCACAGGTACGCAGTTAAAACTATTTGCATCTGGGTTAATATTCTACAGACACCATAACAACAAAACACCACACTTTTTTGTTGTTATCATTGTACTTCTTCGTCATCCACATAAATTAATGTGTAAGATCGTGTGCATTCATGTGCCATTCATTGGCACATAAAATTTACCATTCATTTTAAGAGTGGTGTATAAAATGTGCCTTAGCAAGTTGAACTTGCACATGTGAGTTTAGTAGGCACACAAAAAACTAGCTTTTCCTCATGTGCATGTGCCTATTTATTTTGTGTGCATAGTTCTCTTCAAGTGCATGTATAAAAATTTTGGCCCGTGTGCTGCACATTCATGAGTAAATTCCTGCTCTGCTCTATATAAAAAACTAGCTTATGTGACGACCAAAAGTCGCTGAACTCGTTTATGAGCACACCTAACAGGCTGAACAATGGTTATGCATTCCTCAGAAAACAAACAGATGCTTTTGTTGTTGTTTTTTTGTACATAATAATGTTTTATTATTTATATGAAGTATTTTGTATTTTTTTGGTTTGAGCCACACGAAGGGAATTCCCTAATTTATACTCTTTAATTTTTTCTTTTTAATATGCATTGTGCTCTTTTTGTTGTTTGCTCTTTATGCTTTAAATAAAGAATATCTACTTGTATTCGCGTTATTGTTTTTCTTATAAATAATTAAGATAAACAATGTATGAAATCTTATGAACAGTTCTGTTGTTATGTTAGAATTAACATATGCATTCGCTCACTTCAAGCTTGAGTGGATCACACTTCGTGTCATTATACAATCAAGAGTGGAACATCAGATGTAATAATATTCGTATTTGCTCAGCTACATGAGAGACGGAGTAATTAATTGTTTTGTGCGTGTGCGCAAATTAGTCTGTTGTAACTTAGGTAGAGAGTAAGTTGATTTTAGGAAGGCAGTCAGTTGGCAGGTTCAAAGCTGAACAGTCGTATCATTTGATCGTGCGTATGCCAATGAATGCTAAGGCCTGATCAGTGGAGAAAAGATCTTCTATCGAAGTTGTGTGCCACTCCAATGAAAGATCAATTCCTCCTTAGAGTTTCCAACCAAGAAATCAATTCGGGAGTTTCGGGTGGTTTGAAGTTCGGTGTTGCCGTCTCCTAGCTAGACCGACGTACACGTTTTGACGACTCCTTTTTTCAAGAATAAATTTTGTGGACAAATCGGTCCGAAATCGGTGGAACTTGGGCCGCAGGAACGTAGATTGTACGTATGCCATCAAGCTTCTCGCTGCTCAGTGGAATAGGTTGGTTGGTTGGTTGTTGGTAGTGCGTATGCCGCCCCAATGGTAGATAGCTTCCTGCATTAGTTTCTACTGTCCTATTTGCCAATTAATTAGTTGACTCACATATGGCTGGGCAAACTAATCTAATTTATATTTCGAACTATTTTATTTAAATTTTAATCAAGTTAAATTTAAGTAAATGAATAAAAAAAAATCATAAAATAAATCTTATAACGTCAAACAAAACATTGGTGTTTGTGTTAATTGGATTTCTTATATGCACGACACTTAACATTCGCTGACCTACCACGACTAGAGCGAAAACGTGTCGTTATATTGGCAAAAAAAGCAATTTTAATTTAAAAAAATAATAATAGAGAAAAAAATAATAAAGAAACGCTTCAATATTTTCACCGAGCCACGCCACTTAAAAATCCGAATTGTGCTTTGGCTCATTTTGCGTCATGGTGAAGACAAGTTAGATCTATACTCTAAGAAAGGAAGAATTGGTGCAATATCCCTCCCAGTGCAATTTGCGCACCGATGGCATGGTGGTGGAAATGCGTAAGAGGCTGGCGAAGTGCGTCCTGGCCGAACATCAGGAGAGGAAAGCCACTGTCATTCAAGGGTGGCAGAGCAAACACGAGACGAACAACATTCTCGTAACACCAGTTACGAATTTATCCGTACCTAGCGCAACGTTTTCGACCACCAGTAAACAGTCGAGTTCGAAAACTACAGTCGGCTTGGAACCCACGACACGTCCGTCGATCGCAGGGGACACTCTGGCTGCCTTGGAGATAATTCGTTAATGGGGCTTTAAGTTTGATGGTTGTAGGGACCCATTAGGATTCCTTAAACGCGCGGAGGAGTTAGCGGCGCTGTCATTCAAGGGTGGCAGAGCAAACACGAGACGAAAAGCATTCTCGTAACACCAGTTACGAATTTATCCGTACCTAGCGGAACGTTTTCGACCACTAGTAAGCACTCGAGTCCGAAAACTACAGTCGGCTTGGAACCCACGACACGTCCGTCGATCGCAGGGGACACTTTGGCTGCCTTGGAGATAATTCGTTAATGGGGCTTTAAGTTTGATGGTTGTAGGGACCCATTAGGATTCCTTAAACGCGTGGAGGAGTTAGCGGCGTTGTATGAGCTCGATATCAAATGCGTTTTGAAGATAATGCCGGAACTTTTTCGCGACAAGGCGCTTATCTGGTGGCGCAACAATAATAAGAGATGGGAGAGATGGGCCACATTCAGGAGTGATTTTTGTGTTTTCTTTTTGCCACCAAGATATTTCGAGAAGTTGGATGATGATATCCGACGTCGCGTCCAACGACCAAAAGAAAATTTTCGCGATTATGTGCTCGCGTTGCAAGATCTGATACGCCATTCTAAACGAAGTGGAAAACAAAAGGTGGAAAGGATCTTTCAAAATTCGCTTCCAGACTACCAATGGTTCATACGCAGGAGAGACTTTAAGACGTTCGATGAGCTGAGTATGCTTGCGGTCGAAATGGAGAGTATCCCTCCTACGGCCCCCAGATAGAGGCGAACAACACCGGATGATCAAGATAGTGACCCCCTCCAAATTTCAGCCGTCAACAGCACCTCGAAACCCGACGTGCGCCAAAACCAAACAGACAGTCCCTACAGCTTCCCGATTACTCTGGTCAAGAAAAAGAATGGGACCTGGCCCACCTGCATGGATTTCCGGCAGCTAAATGACCGTTCGGTGCCCGATGCTTATCCGCTCCCTAGAATTGATAACATTTTGAATGGACTACGTAATGTCAAGTTTATTAGCAGCCTGGACCTCAAAGGTGGGTATTGGCAAATTCTAATGGTAGAAAATAGCAAAAAAGTACACCGCTTTTGTAGTTAGCGATAGAGGACTATTCTAGTGGAAGGTGATACCATTCGGCTTACATTCGGCCCTGGAAACTTTTCAAAGGGCCCTGGACACAGTTATCGGCGCCGACATGGAACCCCATGCTTTCGCCTACCTAGATGATATCATTGTCATCGGGTCCACCTCAGATGAACACTTCAAGGAGGTTTTTCGGAGGCTGCGTGCTGCAAATTTGAGGATAAACATCGACAAGTGTGAATTTTTTAGGGAGGAAACGAAGCACTTAGGCCACGTAGTCATCCGAGACGGCATTAAGACTGATCCGGATAAAATGCCGCAGTCGCAAAAATACCACCGCCCACAAACGTTAAAGAAGTCCGTCAGTTCTTACGAATAATATCGTGGTATAGGCGTTTTGTTCCCAATTTCGCAGAAGTTTCACAAACCCTAACACAACTACTTAAAAAGGGCAAGCACTGAAAATGGGGCCAGGATCATCAGTTGGCATTCCTCCGTCTAAAAGAACAACTCACAAAAGCTCCTGTCTTGGCGTTCCCAGACTTTTCTAAAACATTCACTCTTCAAACTGGTGCCAACGATTACGGGCGTGGTGCCATGTTAACACAAGAAAGTGAGGCAGCAGAAGGAGACATCGCCTATGCTAGTAGACATCTAAATGCAGCTGAGAAAAATTATTCCGCGACGGAGAAGGAGTGTCTCGCCATCATATGGAGTATCCGGAAAATGCAAGCATATCTGGAGGGATATGAGTTCCGGGTAATTACCCACCATTTGGCGATTAGCTAGATGGGCCCTGAAACTTAAACAACACAAGTTTTCTGTCTGTTATCGTAAAGGGAAGCAGAATGGAGTCGCCGATACGTTCTCGCGGCATCCAATCGTCGAAATCATGCTGGCAACAACACAAAAATCTCCGCGCTGTCCCTGGTTGGAACACAAAATAAAGGAGGTCCGACAGAATTATGAAAACTTCCTAGACTACATGATTGAAAACGGACAACTGTACCGCCACTTGACGGCGACACTACACCATAGAAATTGTGTGTAACTGCCGCTCTACGAGAGCGAGTAATGCAATAAGCCCACTATCAGGCAGTGGGCACGTATGAGTTAGCAAAACATTAAATAAAGTTGCAACCCACTGCTACTGGCCAGATATGTCCCGAGACATAAGACGATACGTTCAGAAATGTCGCGTTTGTCAGCGGTACAAATTTGTACAACAGAAGCCCGCGGGAAAGATGCTTACAGGAGTTCCTTAAGAACCCTGGTCGCTTGTGTGCCCCGATTTTTCCGGACCATTATCTCGCACCAAACACGGTCATATGATGCTCTTGGTGCTTTTCGACTACTTTTCAAAGTGGGTGGAACTTATACCCGTACGCCAAGCTACCGCGGCCGGAGTTATCAAGGCACTGAGAGAGAGAATAGTCGACTGCTATGGAGTTCCAAAAGTATTCTTGACAGATAATGAAACCCAATTTACTTCGCTGGAACAAAAAGATATCTACAGGACACCGGGATAGAACAACAGTTTTAAGCTCCATACACACCTCAGGAAAATCCTACCGAACGGGCCAACCGTACGATTAAGACCATGTTAGCCCAGTACTTCAAACAACATCGTAAACAATAGGATGCTCTACTACCAGAGTTAATGTTGGCAATCAATACTAGCACCTCTGAGTCCACGTGATATACACCCGCGGTTTTGACGCAAGGGAGAGAACCACGCTTGCCCAAGGCCTTCTACGACCAAGTCTCTATAGGAACGGGTGCTCGAAAGGTTGAACCAGATGAACGAGCAGAGGAATTACGAGAAATCTTCCAGATTGCACGAAGAAACCTAGAAAAGGCATTGCAGAAGCAAAAGTTTCACTATGATTTACGCCGACGAAGTTGGTGCGGCAATACCCGCTATCTACGGCTACCGATAGGTTCGTCACCAAACTGGTTTCCTAATTCGTCGGTCCATAGCTTAACCGATAGCACTGATAGCACCGACAGACGCTCCGCTGACATGAATGAATTGAAGCCATTTTATAATCCCCTATTGATCGAACCCTTCTATTTTGTTTTTCTAGATTTTCCCAAAAGAATCGAATTGATGTCATAGCGTATCGTAAAAAAGGCAAGATGGAAAACAACAGCAGCGAACAACAAAAATTTGAAGCTTCCCGCCGTAAGCTCGGGCAGAACATGGAAAAGGAATGGGCCGTGATACATAAAAAAATATTTTTGCAGGATGACGACATTCCAACCACCAGTGGGCCAAGACCTCAAAGCTCAGCCAGACGTTCACGTGGACGGGGCCCTACACGCTGCAAACCAAAACACTCAGCACCTCCTACGATTCCAACACGCCCCGTATATCACTGTAGAATGACCGTCAAACCGTCACCACCGTAAAACCACACGGTTCCTGGGCCTCACCATACCACCATATGTGTCCACGATAGTGACGCAGGGGATGAGGCAGATATATCTAGACCTCTACGGCTGAGCCAGGACATCCACACCTCAAAATATGCGAATTTAGACGACATCGCACCCTCCCCACCGATTTTGGGAAATATGTCATTAGAGGAACCTGAACAACCGACAAAAGAAGCTGCACCACCCCCGCCACCGTTGTCAAAGAAAGTTTTCCTCAGCTTTGACGAATTGGGTTTTCAGCAGATAGGGATAGGCAGATTATCGAGGAAATATACCGCTCATTTTTCGGTGACACCGACACGACTTTTGATCGTAGACCCCCCTTGGCGAAGTCCCCACAGCGGTCGTGTAGACCATCGTCCATCCAACACCCCCAAAACGGGTCATGTATGATTCGTTTGAAACCCAGGACAGGCAGTACAGGTACCACGGTATGCGATTTTACGAGAGGTTTTGGCGAGCTGGAATCATCGTGCCCGACACTCGAGGTAGACAGCCAACCGTCCCGAAACCCCCAACCATCCGCCGAGTCATGTTCCGACCCTCCCTGCGATCAGCTCCCAGCAACAACAAAAAACGTTTCCCAATATATAATTGTTTTCTCGCAAATAGTTGAAAATATATAAATTATTAACCTTAATCCTCACTTTTTGCAGTGTTATTTACTGCACGTTTTCACTGATGAGAATTAATAAATAATGAAAAGAAAATAATATATTTATATTTTACAACAAAAGATATTAAGCTACGTCTTTGAGTGCTATCATAAAAACATTTATTAATAACAAAATTTAATTTACTGAAGTAATGTTATATAAAATGTTAGTAACTTAATAAACAAATAAATATGTTTGTAGGTAAAATCCAACATAGAATTAAATAACACATTTAATTTTCTAAGGAATTTACATATTTTTTCTAAATACCTACTTGTTTTCATTATGTTTCTGCTAAAACGTACATTTTTTATACTTGAGGATGAGCAAAGTATAATATTTACATTTCTCACACATGAGGATTAGCAAAATAAAATTTTCACATTTCTCATCCATGAGCAAAAAAAAAAAAATTTTCACATTTCCCACACATGAATGAGCAAAATAAAATATTTTCATTTCTCATCCATGAGCAAAGTAAAATGAGCAAAACAAAAAATTTATGATGATGAAAAAGAAAAAAAGCACACACACTCTCACATGTGCGGCAAGGAAAAAATAAAGCAAAGCAGATTCTCACTCATGTGAAATGAATAAAAATGAGCAAAAAAAAAAAAAAATATGAGCAAATACTTAATCTGCCTAACTTATACTCTTCAATTTTTTTTCTAATATGCGTTATTGTTTTTCTCATAAATAATTAAGATAAACAATGTATGAAGTCTTATGAACAATTCTGTTGTTGTGTAAGAATTAACAGGGTAAGTTGATTTTAGTCGTATCATTTGATCGTGCGTATGCCATCGAATGGTAAGGCCTGATCAGTAGAGAAAAGATCTTCTATCGAAGTTGTGCGTATACCATTCCAATAAAAGATCAATTCCTCCTTAGAGTTTCCAACCCAGAAATCAATTCGGGTATTTCGGGGGGCTTGAAGCCGTCTTCTAGTTAGACCAACGTACACGCTTTGACGACTAATTTTTTTTCAAGAATTAATTTTGCGGACAAATCGGTCAGAAATCGCTAGAATTTGGGCTGCTGAAACGTAGATTGTGCGTATGCCGTCAAGGTTCTCGTTGTCCAGTGGAATAGGTCAATCCTTGTTGGTAGTGCGTATGCCGCCCCAATGGTAGATCGCTTCCTGCATTAGCTCCTATTGTCCGATTTGCCAATTAATTAATTGACTCACGTATGGCTGGGCAAACTAATCTTTTTCTTTGTAACCTAATTTATCTTTCGAACTATTTCATTTTAATTTTTATCAAGTTAAATTTAAGTAAATGAATAAAAACAAAGGAATCATAAAATAAACTTTATAACGTCAAACAAAACATTGGTGTTTGTGTTAATTGGATTTTTTTATGTACGACGCTGGACATCCGCTTACCTACCCCTGCTAGAGCGAAAACGTGTCGTTACACATATATTTTAGCACATAGGAAAGCAACATATGTTATGTTTTACGAGGTTTATATTATGTGTATTGTTTAACATATGAAAAAACTTACATTCCATACGACTTGTATACGTAGTCTTTGCACATCTTAACTGAGAATAGTATAACTAATGTCAAATAAATTTTTTTCAAATGGAATATGTGGTCCTTGATGTTTCTACCTGTTGGCTGTCTAAATAAAACGAATGCAGCTGGGATATTCCCGGAATGCTTTTTAATTCCTTCCATTTTTCGCCCAACATATAATGTAGAGACAAATTTTTAATTTCAGCAGATGGCAAAAAATACATTTTAATTTTTATGTTATGTTAACGATAATTCATCGGCTACTACAACGTTCCTTGATTAATTATTTTTCACAATTTTAAATTAATGATAGCTTCAACTCCATCAACGGCACCCTTTCTATAAGAACTAAAAAAAATATTCTAATCCACATGTAAATATCCAATTTGGTTAATAATGTCATTCAAGTTTTTCAAAATACATTTGTTTTTTAATTGAGCGGAGCTGCTATCAAAAAATATTAATATTTTTTTTTAAATGGCCATAGTTCTTATACCCTTTACCACAAAAAGTAAAAAAGGGTATAACTTGTTTTGTCATTTCGTTTGTAATTTCTACAATATTCATTTCCGACCCCATTAATTATATATCAATTGAGAGATGTCCGTCTGGTCGTCCGTTTTAGTGTTAAAATCAAGTTTGCCGAAGTACTAGATCAGCTAGAGAAAATCTAAATACGCCAATTGATCGGACGTAGTGTCGAAACAGGTGCTATTGGAAATCAGAATGATCGGTCCATGTCCTTCGAGGTAGCGTAAAATTTGGAACAATGCAGTACATAACTCCAATAACAAAAACAAAAAAAAGAAAAATACATCAAGGAAAAAAATTGGCGCCCATCCATATTTTCCGAATTATGGGATTCTAAAATTTTCAATTTTTTTAAAAATCAATATGGTATCATTTTAAAGCTTTTGAAAAGATCTTTAAGGAAATACTAAAATTTTAAAAAATGCTTAACCCATTCTTAAATTCTCTGTTCCCCTATTTTTCTTTTTCTTTTTTGATTGGAGTGACTTCACTAAACTAGATTACATAGGTAGTGAAGGGTATATAAGAATCAGCAGAACCGAATATAGCACTCTACTTGTTTAATTTAAAACTAAAATATTTGTAAACTTACAAACTTAATAAAGAAAACTTATGTATCTCTGTAGTTATAGCTTATTTTAACCAGCTTTTTGTAGGACCGCTTTCACTTACATCACTTAATTTTAGACGCCAATTTTCTAAATGCCTAAACATTTTAAATGTCTAAAGATTTAACGGCGGTGTAATGATTCTGAATATGGCAACCTGTTGCCATATAACAGTTATGAATAATACAACGCGTTTCCGCATTCGAAAAAATACCAGCAAAATTGATATCAATCTTTTGTGAATAAAATCAAGTGAAATTAAATAAATTCTCTTACTAAAATTCAGGTGTGGGGTAGAATTGACTTATAATGGCAGCGCGGTTAACAAAGCATCATATTGCTGATATTTTAAAGAAAAAGGGGTGAGTTTCCCAACATCGGACACACTTGCGCAACTAAAAACGCTGTATGGCTAAGTGCTGATGGTGAAAATTTCAGGGGTGCCAACTTGGTAGTTTTCACGCTACTTCTAGTGATTTTTGACATACCAAAATCACTGTTTTAGAATTGTAGCGATACTTTTTTTTTAAATCGCTACAGTAGCGATATTTGGCTGTTTGTGGTAGCGGCCGTAGCGATTTTTAATTGACATCACTCGGTCCATACTCTGGCTTTTTTACTCGCTCAATATTTTTGCAATTTTCTTTTGAACTTGATTTTATGACAAACGAAAAAGAAAACCGTAATTTTCTATGTAAGAGTTGATGTGTATGGTGCGTGGGTATGTAATTTGTTTTTTTTTGTAACTGTGGTCCTATGCAGCATTGATTGTTTTTTTTCATTCAGTGTTCTAACGCGGTTGTGAATGTGTTTTTATTTTTGGTCTTTGAACATATGCCAAGGGAAATATGTATAGATTTAATACAGTGAGTGAAAAATTAATTCAGTGAAATATTCATACATTAGATGGTAGATCGTATTCAAAAATATAGAAAAGCATGGGAATTAGATCCATTATTGAAGAAATGGCTAGAACCAACAAAAGATCAAGCAAAGGCAGTGTGCAGTTACTGCAATTGTGACCTAAAAGCGAAGTATGTGGATTTCATTCGTCACACAAAAACTGCAAAACATCAGAAGACAACAAAGTCTATAAATAACACAAACTGCATACAAAAGGAAATTTCGTTTAAACCCATCGCAACCGAAAAGCAAGCAAGCCAGACGATGCTAGCCTTTTACAGTGCAATGCATACTTCGTTTTCTTCCATAGATCATTTTGGAGAAATTTGTAACACCGCATTTATGGACAGCAAGGCAGCGAATTTTTCTCTTCATCGCATGAAGTGTGCCAATATCATCAGAAATTTGTTAGCTCCCCACTTTATAAGAAAACTCATGGTCGACTTAAATGATGCAAGATTTAGTCTTATTTTGGATGAAGGTATCGTATAGTTTTCCAATATTGTCAAATATTTTTGTTTATCTCTATCTTTACGTTTATTTACATTTGTTTTAATTTTTTTAATTTAAGGCATTAATATTTCGGTAGAAAAGCTCTTAGGTGTTGTCGTGCGGTTTTATAGCATTCAGAAGCAAGAAATCGTAACGACCTTTTTGGGTCTCATAGATTTACACGGCGGCAAAGCCGAAAGGCTTTTGAATGGCCTAGAAAGGCTGTTAAAACTACTTAATCTGGACATTCAAAATCTTTTGGCTATTGGAACAGACAACGCCGCTTCGATGACAGGTATAAATAATGGTTTATTTAGAAAAATAAAAGAGAAATACAATTTGAAGGATCTTGTGCTGATAAGATGCGTCTGTCATTCGCTGCAATTAGCTGTGTGTGCAGCAACAGAAAATTCATTGCCAACACAATTGAACTTTTTGGTCAAAGAGTCACATAATTGGTTCGCATACTCATCTGTCAGACAAAAGCTGCATAAAAAAATGTTCATGTTAATTAACACCGATGAAACTATGCCCACGAAAAATCCAATGGTGGCACCAACTCGATGGCTTTCAATTGAAAAGGCTATTAAATCAATTTTAAAGATTTGACTCGAGCTACAGACTCATTTTAACATTTTAAGCGAAAAATCTTTCGAAGCAACGGCCTTAAAAATATGTATAATTATCCAAACAATTTTTTATATTTAAGTTATTTAGATTTCGTTTTATTTGAAATTCAAAAAGTAACCCTGGCATTTGAAGCACAGAATGCTGATCATACAAAACTTTTCACAGATTTATTAAGATTATTAAAAAGTTTAACAAAGAGTATTATTTTGCCTGGTATAGAATTTGATTATATTGAGGGAAATATAGATCTGGTTCTAAATGAGTTCTGTTACCTTGGGTACAGTTTTGAAAAAGCTTGCAGTGAAAACAATATTTCCGACATTGATAAGCAAATAATAAAAACAGATTGCGTTGAATTTACAATAGGTCTCATTTATGAACTAAGACGTAGAATTCATTCAAATATGAAAGCATTAGAAAAAATTTCATTGTTTAGTGTAGATAATTTTATGTCCGTTCAAGAGCAACATGTAATAAATTTTGTTCAAGAACTTATTACCGACAAAGAAGAATTGAATGAGATTCAAACGTGTATAAAAAATATAAAAGTTTGTACTTGGAAGAACTCAAGCCGGACTGATTTGTTCTGGATTGATATTAATAACTTTAGAAACGCATCTAATCAGTTCTCTTTCCAGAAACTATCTTTTTTTGTCATTAATCTACTGAATTATCCATATTCAGTATTATGAATTCTTTTAAAAACAAAGTCCGAAACCGAATGTCTAATTCATATAAAATATGGGCTAAAATATGAAAACGTTTGCTGCTGTACCTATAAGATACCTAATGAAATTTGTGCAAAAATAAATTCCAATGAGACCTATAAAAAATCTGAATATTACTTAAGCACCGTTTTATTTCCAGATGAAGAAAAGGATAATGACACAACTGCATTCAAACAATTGTTCTAAAGTTATTCCTAACTGTATATAATCATATGGATTTATGAAAAAAATTTAAGTTTTTATTTTTTATGTAATGTATTTTTGTTTGTTTTATGTTTTAGTTTAAATTAAAAATTTATGTGTACGTTTTAAAATATAAATTGAATTCCAAAAAACATACGTATGCATGCATGTGCGGTTTATTAATTTCTCTCTTTCTGAGTAATAGTTAATAATTTCTGACGTTTTTACACGTTTTCCGTACTGTTTTTTGATCTTCGTCAGTAGCGATATGTGGTGGTTTTTAACAACTTTTCTGTAGCGATTTTTGTCTCGGAAGAGTTGGCATCCCTGGAAAATTTGATAACAACGATTGAAGCATATAAAGCCAATATAGATAGTTCTGCAGCTGACCCTGCCACTAGATTGGAATCTGTGGTTGCTGGAAAAGTCACAGGAGGCGAAGCAGGATTTTAAAAAAATCCAGAGAAAACAAGTGTGTCAACTGATGTCCTAACGCCACTAGGCCAGCTGTGATTACCGCCGGTAGGTCGTCGCCGCATATGCATGAAAACTGTCTGGTGTAACCGATGCTGATATAACTGTCGGTACTAAAGGTAAGGGCTCATCGGACATTAATCCGTTGGAGGCTGAGTTGAGGACGTTGCAGTTGCGCATGCAGATTCTAGAAGCGCAGAAACAGATTAAGTTAATGCAGGCAGACGCCGACGATTGGCCACCCGGTAGACGGCGTATTATTAACTTGGGTGAAATAGATGCCGTGGTGCCACAATTTAGTAGTGATGATCTATATGATGTAGTCAAGTGAGTGGGTACACTGATCGGGAGCGAAGCCTTGGTTTGCGGCGGCGGCTTACAGGTACTGCTAGAAACCACATATTTAATTTATCCTCTATGGAATATACCACAAGGAAGCAAGCCTAATCAAGCTGTTTAAGCGAACCGTAACACGGCAGGAGGTTAACTGCAGTCCCGCAAATTACGGCCAAATGAATCGTGCTTTAGCTATATGACCGGCATACAGACCATTGCTAACCAATTCAACATTGAGGAATTGGAATTGGTCGATATAATTATTAAAGCAATTTCAGACTATGGCAGCCATATGTCCGTCCTGTATAGCGCTAGCACCATGGAGGATTTGATACGCCGGTTAGATCGGTTTGAGCAACGACGGCAACAGATGAAGCCAATGAATAAGCTGAAGTTAAGTCTATCGGGTTAAACCGGCAATTCTAAGCCGGTTGAAGATACGGTGAGATGCTACAACTGTTCGCAGTTTGGATATTACCGGAGTAATTGCCTTAAGACTATTAGAACACCGAATTCCTGTTTTTATTGCGCGGATATAGATCATTAACGTCAGAACTGCCTGAAGCGGAATAAAGGGGTTGCTGCTATTATAGACAAAGGGGACTGTTATGAAGGTATAATGTCCAATAAACTTTTAATATAACATTTCATTTCCAAATTATATCGATATCAAATTACCGGGTGACTCTAAATTATTTTAATATCGTGTGACTTTAAATTATTGCAATACCGTGTGACTTTAAATATATTTTGGCATTCTTTAATTATTGCATTTGCATCTCGTATTACCATTACTTTCATGACACCACATTAATATGTAAGAAATTATTATTAATAAATAATATAAAAAGAAGTTGAATAAAAGATATGTGTAGAGTTGTAAAAACGTTGTCGCGACACAAACACCAAAGATTATTGTGTTTTATTTCCTCTATGTATATTTCGAACATATTACATGGCGACCGTGACAAGTGAAAAGTGTTAATTAAGACGTGAACTAAGTGGGTTGTTATTGTGTAAAAGTGCAAGTGATTAAAAGTGTATTAAAAAAAAAAAAGGAAAAAAAATTATATATAAAAATTAAAAAAAAAAAAAATTTTTAAAACTCTAAAAAAAAAAAGAACAAAATAATTTGTCTTTTTGTTAAAGATGAATGAAAAATTTAAAAGAATGACGAAGTGATTCCAGAAGTATGCATATAAAGTTCCTGTTAAAAATGATAAATTAAAAACAAAACCTTTTAAAAAATATATACTTAAACTAAGCTAAAATGACTTGGTGGAAAAAAATACTGTCAACCATCCCATTGCTAGTAGCAGGCTACGAGGTAGGGAAAAATCAGGAAGAAAACGACAATAAACAATTAGAAAAAATATTGGAAACTATGAAGGAGGACAACGTTGATAAGACAACCGAGGGCATGAGTCACATCGAAATTATGGCTCTGTTGCTAGCAGTAGCAATGGTAATTATCTACCTGGTTAAATTAGTATGCAAAACAATCAAAGATATGCAAAGGGGACAACACCGACAGCCCCAAGTATAAGTGAACCACAGCAAATGTATTATAAAAAAAAAAAAAAAAAAAAACTTTTAACAGTGCAGTAATAAATAAAATAAAATAAATTAAAATATCTTTTATAAATCAAATAATTAATAATTAATAATTCTATTTCATAAATTAATATATTACAAATAAAGTGAACTTATACAGACAGTGAATTGTATAAATATTGCATGAACAGCAGAAAATAAAAATAATAATATATATAAAAAAAAAAAAACAAGAACAAAAGAAGAACTCTGCAAAAATATAAAACCAGCTTTAGAGCTTTAAAACGTGTTTAATTTATAAAAAAAAAAGAGAAAAAATAATAAAGCTAAAAAAAAAAAAAAATTATAACTATATAAGAAATAAATTTAGTAGAAAACAGTTTCAACATTGCAACAAAGTTTTAATAACAATATAAAAAAAGAGAAGGAAGAAGCATCCCCACGCCATGGGATGTATGCTCTCCACGCCGAGGAGAAGCCAATGTTGTACTCCAGGAACAACAACACCAATATCAACACCAGCAACACCAACAAAAAAAAAAAAAAAAATGGATAAGTAACAAAAGAAAAATTTATTATAGTATAATTGTTTAAGATAGGCAATAGTGTCAAATGCAGAATTTTTTTTTTGAAATATTTTTATTGAAAACAAAATAAACATCTAACTTGTTATAATTAACCTTTATATGACAATATTAATTATTTAACAATAAATTATTAAGAGTACGATTTGGCAAAATATTAAGAGAAAAAGGAAATATAAATATGGGAAAATTATTCCAGTCATATGTCTGACTATAACAGCTGACATTATCAAAACCTGACCTATTGCAAATGCAAAACGCAAAATGCCCTAATTGGGAACAGTTATCTCAACAATTTCATGAAAATCAAAGCAAATTCCTCCGGTCCTTCAAATGTTTAAACAAACAGAAACTGCCTAGCAGAGCAGTAATAGAATATCATCTGCATTTAATAGAAATCCACTTTAATACAATAGTAAATACTTTTAATAACACTGCTTATTACCTTACACCCGAACACAGACAAGAGATTTTTGAATTAATAACCAAATTGAAGACAAAGGTTCAGTCAATAGAGAAACGGTTACAAAAAGAACTAGTAATAATATTCAGGGAGAATGGATGCGTAACTATAACATTGGAGGAGATAGATTATGGGAGCATATTGGAAAACTCGAATATCTGGGAACAGTTTGAAGACATTGACCATGACCTAGCGGACTCAAAAATGGAACCCATTAAATTCATAGAATTAGCCACTAAAATCCTACCGGAATTTGATGGTAAATTTAAGAACCTTCAAAAATTTCTTGATGCTTTGAACCTGTTAGAATCACTGAAAGAAACCCATGAAAATCTTGCAGTACAAATAATACAGACAAAAATCAGCGGGACAGCTCGCATATCAATCAACGATTTAACGTCCATTGCAGCCATTGCAGACAAATTGAAAACGGTAATAAAGGGAGACTCCACTGACATATTAGTATCCAAATTAATGACCGCACGCCAGGGAAGTAAACCAAACAGCGTATATGCCCAAGAAATAGACGAGCTCTCGAAAATGTTATCAAACGCATATATTTCAGATGGCTTACCACCACAAATAGCAAACAAGTATGCCGTACAGGCAACTGTAAAAGCCCTCGCGAAGAATCTAAATAATGATAGAACAAGAATCATCATTGAAGCAGCTACCTTTGATACAATAGACCAAATAACAGAAAAAATTATGAGCACAGATATACACCAATCAAGTGTATCAAATGTCTTACAACTGCGTGGTAGATACCGATGGGGCAGGCAAAGATACCCAAATGGGCGCCTGAATTATAACAATCAAGGATCTCATACATACCGTGGAGATCGTCATTACCAGCAAACTAACAGGGGAAACCCCCGAAGAGTTAATAGACAAAACAATTACCGGCCAAACTCAAATAACAACCACAGTAGAACTAGTAGGCAACATACTAATTCCAGACAGTATGCGGACATGAGGGTTATGAATAGGGTCTCGGGAAACCCCGAGGACCCCCAGATAACACTGGGTGAAGAATAGGACATATCTTGACTTTTAATCTGAACCTCAGTGCTTTTGTTAACCTCTCCCTTACGGGAAGTATACAGGCACTAACATTCTTAATAGATACTGGCGCAGATATCTCCTTATTAAAACATGGGAGTGTTAAAGGACCAATTGATGGTAATATAGTTAATGAATTAAAAGGCATAGGCGAGGGTAGTCAATTCACGATCGGCGTAACTCAAGGTTGGTTGTGCCTCAACAACTTTAAACTAAAACATGAATTTCACGTTGTACCTGATGATTTCTCAATCCCATGCGATGGAGTTTTGGGACTTGACTTCATTAGGGCGCACAATTGTATAATTGACTTCCATTCAAGGGATAACTTCTTGGTAATCTGTCCCATAAATAGCACCATTCAAATGGAAATCCCCATAGTAACAGGTCCGATTCAAGACACTATTGTTATACCACCAAGATCAGAGGTGGTACGGAAAATAAAATTACAACAGGGAATAGACGATATATTTATTCCACATCAAACAGTAGAAAAGGAAGTCTTTATCCCAAATACTATTACAAATCTCAATAGCCCGGTGGTATGCGTAATGAATGTATCTAATTCTTCGAAAATAATTTCCTTAAAAAATATAAAATATGAGCCTCTGTCTCAATACGAGACTAAAACAATAGACACAACTATAAAAAATTCTAGGTCTAATGAGATTTTAGAAAGACTGATGGTAAATTGCCCGCGAATTGCAAAGAATGACCTTTTGGCTCTGTGTGCCGAATTTACTGACGTGTTTGGGTTGGAAACCGAACCGGTATCTACAAACAATTTTTATAAACAAAAATTGCGTATAGTGGATGAAACACCGATATATATAAAAAACTATAGAATTCCGGAAACACAGAAAGAAGAGATTGAGAGGCAAGTTGATAAGTTAATTAAAGGTGATTTAGTTGAGCCCTCTGTTTCGCCTTATAACAGTCCAGTGTTATTGGTTCCAAAGAAATCTTTGGAAGGTAGCGGTGATAAGAGGTGGAGTCTGCTAATTGATTATCGACAGGTAAACAAAAAACTTTTGTGCGACAAATTTCCTCTCCCAAGAATAGACGATATACTCGATCAGCTTGGAAGAGCTAAATACTTCTCAACATTGGATCTAATGTCTGGATTTCACCAAATCGAATTGGAAGATGGTTCGAGGGATATTACCTCCTTTTCAACACCCAAAGGTTCATTTAGGTTTAAGAGGTTACCTTTTGGACTCAAAATCTCACCTAACTCATTTCAACGAATGATGTCACTAGCATTTGCTGGTTTAAAACCGTCAACTGCATTTTTGTATATGGACGATATTATAGTAATCGGATGCTCTAAAGCTCATATGATTAAAAATTTAAGAGAAGTTTTTCATACTTGCAGAAAGTATAATCTTCCATTGCATCCTGATAAATGCAGGTTCTTTTGTCATGAGGTCACATTTTTGGGTCATAAATGTACGTCCCAGGGAATTTTACCGGACAGTAATAAATACGATACTATTAAAAATTATCCTAGGCCTAAGGATGGTAATGAAACTAAACGTTTTGTGGCCTTTGCTAACTACTATAGAAAATTCATTCCAAATTTCGCACATTTCAGTAAACCATTAACAAATCTAACAAAAAAAACGCAACATTCCATTGGTCGGATAAATGCGAAGATTCATTTAATTATTTGAAAAACACCCTAATATCTCCACCAATCCTACAGTATCCGGACTTCACAAAAACATTCTACATTACCACAGACGCAAGTAAGTTGGCATGTGGTGCCGTGTTGAGTCAGCAACACGAGGGGACATTGTTGCCCATAGCATATGCATCAAGAACATTCACAAAAGGCGAAAGTAATAAGGCAACTATTGAACAAGAACTTCTGGCCATTCATTGGGCTATTAATCACTTTAGACCTTACGTCTATGGACGAAAATTCATAATTAAAACAGACCACAGACCTCTAACATATTTATTTTCGATGAAAAACCCATCTTCTAAGTTGATGAGAGTGCGTTTGGATCTGGAAGAATACAATTTCGATATAGAATATATTAAGGGGAGAGAAAATTACGCAGCTGACGCATTGTCAAGAATTACCTTTGAAGATATAAAAGCCTGTAATGTAATGATGGTAACAACTAGGTCCAAGCAACAAGTGCAGAAAAGAGAGAAAGATGATTGGGATCAATGGTTACCCTATTTCACTTATTGTTACAACACAACCCCATCAACAACACACAGTTATTGCCCTTTTGAATTGATATTTGGTAAAACTCCAGAAATTTTTTCTTTATTGAATTCAAAAATCATAGAACCTTTATATAATTTTGATGATTATGTTAAAGAAGTTAGATACCGACTCAAAATTGCCAATGAAAATGCAAGATCTGCATTGCAAAACTCAAAACATTTACAAAAACTAAACTATGATAAAAATACAAAGGCATTACAAATTAAAATTAATGATCAAGTTTTTATAAAAAATGAGCAAGGTCATAAATTAGAAAACGTTTATAAAGGTCCATATAAGGTAATAAAAGTCGATAACAAAAACAATTGCACTTTACAAATTGATAAAAAGAAAGAAATAATAGTACATAAAAATAGGCTTAAATTAGCAACTATATAAACATATATGAAAAAAAAAGAAAACTAAATACTCTAAAGAGAAATACATAGTAACAAGTATGTTAATAAAATAACACAGTAAATAACAAAAAAAAAAACTATAAAATAAGAAAAAAAAAGGTAGAATAATAATTTATTTTTAAGATATCAAATTAAACTGCACGAATTTATATAAACAAAATTTTATGAATTAAGCAAAAATATATACATATATATGTATATACATATGCAAATACTCTTATTTTTTATTAATTATTTAAATATTTTTTTTGGTAAATAAATATAAATTATAATTATTTCTCTTCAAGAAATGCATATTATATAGCATTTGTAAAGAAAGCTCTTATGGCTGCCATCTGATCAATGTTCGCTATAAGACCTTTCTATTTAAGAGGGGTGGTGTTATGAAGGTATAATGTCCAATAAACTTTTAATATAACATTTCATTTCCAAATTATATCGATATCAAATTACCGTGTGACTCTAAATTATTTTAATATCGTGTGACTTTAAATTATTGCAATACCGTGTGACTTTAAATATATTTTGGCATTCTTTAATTATTGCATTTGCATCTCGTATTACCATTACTTTCATGACACCACATTAATATGTAAGAAATTATTATTAATAAATAATATAAAAAGAAGTTGAATAAAAGATATGTGTAGAGTTGTAAAAACGTTGTCGCGACACAAACACCAAAGATTATTGTGTTTTATTTCCTCTATGTATATTTCGAACATATTACAGGACGGAATAGACTTCATATATGGTAAGTGTTGCTTTTCGCGTAGGAGACAAGTGCACTGAAATAAAACTTTTCGTTTCTCTTTTTGATTCCGGTAGTCCGTTTAGCTGTATTCGCAAATCATTGGTACCATTCCGTATCGACGGTAGGAGGGTCGCCTCCTCCTTTCGGGGAGAAGGGCCCAATAGGATAAGTTCATATGGTTCGGTGAGAGTTTATATGTTGTTTGGGGGCCGGGTGGCTGTGGGTGATTTATTTATACTGCCGGATGAGGAAACGGTTTCCGCTCAGTTGACTTCGGGATTTACCTCATAAGTTCGGAGTTAAACTCTGTCGCATTTTAAGGAAATATAAAAAATCACGCTTTTGAAATTAAATAAAAATAAATATGAATTAAATATATCTGTTCTCAGTGCACTTGTGCCTAGTGGTACATATATATTAGAGCGACTCACTAAAAAAGTGCTCGATGTACCCACCTAAAAATATTTTAAAATATTTCGTCTCCAGATTTTATCTTGCTTGTGAGCTGGACGATTTTTAAAAAGGGTATATTTTTTTAAATTTTGTCAATTTGAGAATCTGTTTCCTTACCATAAGGTTTATCTAAGGCGCGTCCAACTGTATATACAGTTTGTCCAAGAACGATCATTCATGTCCTTTTTTCAGGATATTCTGTAAAAAATAACGGTTTTTGAAATTTTCGTTCGGGGTTGTGTGTAATAAAGATGCCAAATTAACATATTTTAATCTTAAGACGGTTTAATTAAATACGGGTCTCAGCTTTTTTTGAAATTCGCGATAGTGCGCCTTCTGACAAAAATGCAATGAGGTGGTAATCTTTCGTTTTAAACAGGGCAGTATGGGTACCAACTTTTTTCTTTTGCCAAGTACATCATCTTTGTATGTATATAATTAAAATTTTCGGAGAAGGGGAAAGGGGAAGGCAGAGGAGAATCGACTATACGATGGAAATACGACTTACGAATGACACGCCGGTATTTACTGTTCCGCGTCGGCTATCGTATCGGGAACGGGGAGAAGTTCGGAAATCGCTCGACGACTTATTGCAACTTGGAGCAATTAGGCCTAGTAAACCCCCTAATGCCTTGCCATTGGTTTTAGTGAACTACCGTACCCTGAATAAAATAACCTTTAGGGACAATTTCCTTTTACCAGTGATAGGAGACTGCCTTAAATACTTGGGACGTAAAATATACTTTACTACATAGGACCTGAAGGATGGGTTTCGCCAGGTCCGAATGCATCCTAATTCGATAAAATACACAGATACAGATAATGCCGTTCGGGCATCGAAACACTTTAGCTGTATTTCAGCGGTTTATCAGGTTAGTATTCAGGAATATTATTGATCAGGGTAAGATCATTGTGAGTTTAGATGATATTATTATCGTGGCAAGTAGTATTAACGAACATATAGAGGTGTTACGGTCTGTTTTATTTATGTTGAAACAATACGGGTTGTTGTGTAAATCAGATGGGCGTCCGGCCTAATCGGGATCATATAACGACAATACGTAATTCCCTCGAATGCTAGAGACGTTCAGAGATGTCTGGGGCTGTTTTCCTACTTTCGTCGGTTTGTGTCGAATTTCTCACTGATCGCTAGACCCCTTACTGATCTTACCAAGAAGACAACAAGGTTTAAATGGAATGTATGGAAGCTTTTTGCAGTTTAAGGGATAAGTTAATTGATGCGACAATATTAGCGGTGTATTGTCTAGTTCGGGAGACTGAATTATATACTAACGCAAGCTCCCGGGGGTCTGGAGCAGTGCTTTTGAAACGGGATGACGGGAAGTTCCATCCGGTGGCATATTACTCTCGATCATCTTCTGAAACGCTGGCAATTATATACACATTAAGATGATTTAAGATTTTTTAGAGGGCCTTTAGATTCACGATCGTTACCGACTGTAGCTCTTTAGCGCCCAAACTGGGAAAGAAACTCATAAGCCCTCGTATAGCACGCTGGGCCTTAGAACTTGAAATTTACGATTATGAAATTCGTCTTCGGAAAGGGATGGCGCATGTAGAAGCCTTGAGCCGGGTTTCTATCGCCTATATGGTGGACGGATCTGATGTGGATTTGAATATCCGATAAGTTCAGAGTAGGGACCCGACTGTGGGGAAAATTAAGAAAGAAGTGGAACGGTGGGGAAGTCAAGGGATTTTTCTTAGATAGTGGGTTGGTATTCCGATGTGGGGCTCATGGACAGAATCAGCTGTATGTACCTAGGGAAATGGAGGAAAACGTTATGAGGTTGACATATGAAAAGTACGGTCAGGACGGCATAGAAAAATGCACCAAAGAAATTCAGAAGCACTATTCGTTTCCTGACATGATGGTAAAACTGCACCGTTTTATTCGTAACTGCTTAAAATGTGTATATTATTTTATACCCGCTCGCAGTGATGAAATAAATTTATATAGCCTGGAAAAGAAACCGGTCCCGTTTGATAATTTGCATGTCGATCACTTTGGTTCATTACCAGCGGTGATATGTTTTAGTAATAGTACAAAATTTGTTAAAATATGTCCTGTAAATTCGCCAGGGACCAAAGAAGTGTGTTGTTCGTGTATTATAGTATTTTCGTATATTATAGTAGGCCACGACATATAATCAGTGACCGGGGCACATGCTTTACTTCAACAGATTTTTGATTTTATCTGAGCGTAATATTGTATATGTAAAGGTATCGGTGGCTTCACCTCAGTCCACTGCCCAGGTAAAATGGGTAAATCGCGATTTAAGGGCAATGCTGGCTAAATTTACGAACCTACTTGAGCATGCAAACTGGGTTAAAAAATTGTCACTGGTGAAGTTCGCATTAAACAATACGGTACAGACTACGATTAAGCAGACACCGAGCCTAATGTATTCGGGGTTGAGCAGCGGGGAGAGTTTCTGGATCTACTTACTGAGAACTTGTGCGACCTTCAAAGGGTAAGAGAATCAACTTCGAAGGTAATTCGGCGCTCGCAGGAATATAATTCAAAATATTTCAATAGACATCATGTTGCGCCCAAGGAATTTGAGGTGGGCGAGATGGTAGCAGTGAAGAATGTTGATACCACAGTCTAATAAGAAACTCATACCGAAATATAGGGCTTCGTATGTCATTCAGCAGTATGTTGGGAATGACCGATACGAGGTTAGTGACGTGGAAAACTTTCAGGTGACGCAGATGCCATATCGGGGTATTAATGATTCCGCTCAAATGAAAAAATGGCGGGAACTCAATACAGATATTGAAATTCCACAATTAGACGCAAAAATCGGCACAAAGCCTAGCTTTAGTTATGATAAAACTGATAAAGAATGTACTAATTATGAATATCTGCATGACTATTGTAATGACAAAGCAGGGTTCTTCGAGGAGGAAGTGGCGTGAAGGAGGTGCAAGTGGACAACCGAGGTCGATTGCTGGGTCAGGTCGGCCGAGATGGTAATGATTTTAATTATGACAACTCATTGCCATATAATAGTACTGAATCATACAACTGCGGCCAACTTCACGCGTTTCCGCATTCGAGAAAAGATCAGCAAAATTGATAAGCATCTTTTGTGAATAAAATCAAGTGAAATTAAATAATTCCTCTTTCTAAAACGGCGAAATTATAAAAGGTGTAACTATTAGCCCAGCCTTTTATAGTTTTTTGGTCTTAGAAATCCAAATGTTGGAAAAATTTTTTAATAATAAAAAAAACAACTGGTAAAAAAGTTTTAAATTTATTTAAAGAATTTATTTCACAAGTTTAAATTTTTTTTTTTTTTTGGCTTTATTTTCTGTTTTCTCTTTTGACACACTCAACAAGAAAAAATGAATTCGCGTTGCATACATCTTATTAAAATATTTTTTAAATATGTACGTAAATCAACCAGCTTTAACTGGGTGCAGTGTTGCTAGAAAAATTCTGACGCTTGTCTCCAATTTGACGAATGATGTCCCTAAAAATCCCTCAATTTTTAAACGAAAATCTCTAATGTTGTCCCAAATGAAACAATTTAAAATACGGATTTTTAATTTTTTTTAATTTATTTCACTGGCATGTAGTTGAATTAAACCTCTGAGTCTATTGATGTTTTTAAAATTTTATTTATTCATGTTTTCAAAATACTTAAAATGTTAATTTTTTAACAGTCCATAGTTTATCATATTTTTAGGGGATCTTTTGAGTATTCTAAACAATAAATAATCGAAACAATTGTAATTCTTCAGTACTTTCTATGCAATCATCTATGCCGGTGATATCCAAAAAATTGTATGCTTTTTCAAAATCGAATTTAGTGAAGAGTATAAGAAGTAGTTATACAATTCCTTATCAAAAAATTCACCTTTTCCGAGCAGCATAAATTTAGTACAAGTCAAAGTCATTTAACTTATTTAATGGAACAGTTTTTTCATCTCTTTTTCGTTAAAATACCAAATACAAACTGCTATCCATTTAACTCGATACATCCGCTTACTCAACAATCAATTAAAAGTATTTACGGCCATTCCATATTAACATTAAACAAATTTTATTATTGCCTCAGCATTTTTGGCGTTATGGCAACACTTTTTGAAATTATTTGGGAAGATGACCAATTGATATTATACTAAAATGTTTAATTTAATTTGCCGTACAAAAAATATTTAAGTCACTATTTAATGTCTACACAAAAAAGTTAATACTGTGATGCTTTTAATACATACATATGGATGTATGTTAGCTCAAATCGATAGTACATAGACAGGTAGAAAAAACATTCAAAATATAAAAACCAATGCCAATAAATAAAACAAGTGCCAATAATAAAAGCGTAAAGGTACCCATATAATTTCAATAAAATTGTGCAATAATAGATATTGTACAATAAAATTGCCAATGTGTATACTATATTGCGCAAAAAATAATATTTTATAATGTATGGATAACATTTAATTATAATTTCCCAGTAAAAACAAGAGAATAGATGATATATTCATTTAGTTAGGAAAAAGGCCTTAACATGAACTTAATTTCATCACTAAAGTCACTAAATAGTATTTAAATGTTTAAATGCTGAATTGTTTAAAGGTTTTAATTAAAAATAATTTTCCAATTAGAAAAATAAAAGTTTGTGTGAATGGTGTTGCTTACTTTTGCGCCATTTTTGCATAAAAATATTAATACACTTATTAAGTAGTGTGAATCAAAACGACAATAATTAAAGCAATAAAATACTCAATATCATTGTATAGTGTATGGGTATCTTAAGAATGAATAAACACCAAGTCCCTCCCCACGAATTTCTGTCCCAAACTTATGTTAAAGTCCCCCATTTGGGGAGAAATTCCTTTATCTGGCTACACTGACTGGGTAAGGAATTTTTTTCAAAATAAAAAATAAATCAATTTGATATCAGGTCAGCCATTGTACATAAGTAAAAATATTACATAATGTTAAATTATCACTTTCAGTTCTTAATATTAAAATGATTTTCAAAATTAAGTTTTTGAATTAAACAATTTTTTATAGGTGAATTATTAAAAAATACATTTTTTATTAAGTTTTAATCGAATTAGTATTGATTTTAAGTGACTAGTTGTTAGATATAAGATTGTATTTAAATTAATTTGAATATTTAAGAATTAAAATAAAAAATATTCCTTTATATAAATAATGCATTCATTTTTATTTAATATTCAAATGCACATTCATGTAAGGTTACAATACAAATTTACAGATGTAAATTATTGTTGCAAATTGTTATTATTTATTGTAGAATTTTAATTTATTTATTGTTTTTGTTAATACAAGTGTGATTTAAATAAATTTATTAAAAGAGTCAACATATATTTTGTATATCTTAAGTACACTTGGTTGGGGTTTATGTTTTATTTAAAATTATTTTATAATTGCAGTATATAGTATTTTTACAGTTAAATTTATCAAAGTATAATTAGTAAAGTACCATTAAATTTTTTCACAAAATGTACTTTAACAAATTTGACTATAAAATTTGTATTATTTCTTAAATATATTATTATTTAAAATCTATTGTATTTATGTATGAAAGTAGCTAATATAACACTTAATGCGTGATTTATTAATAATTTAAGTTTATTTTAAATAAATTGCCATTATTATTTTTAGTTTTTAATGGGAAGACTTTGCGATTTTTGCTGTTTTATTTTTATTTATTTCTAAAGCTTATTGTAAAAACACAAATAATTTATTTCTATTTAAGGCGTTTTGGTATTTAAGGATTTTTTTTTGTTTTTGTCTTAGAAATGTATAATAGTCATAATTTAAAAATAGTTACGTATTTAAATTTTATTTATAAAAATTATGTAATAATGATATAATAAATATGCAAAAGCAATATTCGTACATCTCTCCGTATTGACAATTCTTTTTTGAAAGAATTTTTATATTTTTCTTCACTAAGTTTTTAAATATTATTTTACTTTATTTATTGTTAAAAAAAATTAATTATGTTGATTATTTATAATTTTTTGCAAAAGAACACAACTAATATCAACTCACAGATTATAGTTAAGGCCAGTTCTGCAAATCAAGTGATGTCAAATCATGAAGTGTTTTTAATCACACGTATGATTTGTTCCTGTTCGAAAAATCGCACAAGTCAGTGTAAGTGAGTCATTACTGTAATTAAAAAAAATAAAACAAAACAGTTTCCCAAAAGAAAAAGTGTCTTTAAGAAGCTGAAATTATCGCTCTTATTTTATATAAAATGCATAATTGTAGCACAAAAATTTATAAAGAACTAACGCAGTACATATTCATTTAATAAAAAAAAACAACATAGGATTTAAAATCAACGGGTTTAAAATGTACATACTTTTAAAAATCCTACCGCTTTTGTCTAAGGCAGGGGTTCTCATCAAATTCCTGCTCACGGACCCCTAGTAAACCAATGTTTTTCTTGCGGACCCCTCTGAAGCCAAAGTTCAAAATAAAACTTTTATTATTTTTGAAAACACTGTTTTTTCGGTTCTTTATGCGGACCCCTTGGATGGTTGCTACGGACCCCCAGGGGTCCTCGGACCCCCATTTGAGAACCGTTGGTCTAAGGTGTTTGAAAATATTATTTGTAAACAGCTAAAGGGGTATCCATCTAGTAAAAATTTAATTTCTAACAAGCAATCTGGTTTCAGGAGGGGCAGAAGTTGTACAACAGCTCTAGTAGATGTAATTGAAGATCTTAGGTCCAAACTTGACATTAATATGGTAGCTTTTTTGGTTCTTTTGGATCATAGTAAGGCATTTGATACAGTTAATAATACAATCTTGGTAAAAAACTTTATAAACTCTTTTATTTTTCTCGAACGGCCTGCAATTTAATATCCTCCTACCTAGAAAACCGATCTTAAATAGTAAAGATTAATAACCATGCCTCTGATCCTATTAACGTTAGTAGAGGTATTCCCTAGGCTCAACACTAGGACCCCTTCTGTTTTGTCTTTGCATCAATGACCTACCTGATATTGATATTAGCAGTAAAATGCATATGTATGCGTATGATGTTCAAATCTATAACTATAGCTACATTGAGAATATTACCCTATATATATATATATATATATATATATATATATATATATATATAGTATAAATACCGATTTGAAAAAATTAAACAGCTGGGCAATATCTAATGTAAGGTTAATTTATTTTACTAGGTAATAGCGGCTCTACAACAAATACAACATTTGTAAAAACAACATTGCATTTTATTGTTGTTTTGTGAGCGGAAATGTCAAAAAAAGAAAGAGAAAATAAAAAATAATTGCTCTAAAAACAAACGCTCTCTTCGTTCTGCATATGCTTTTTGTTGGTGTTTTTTGAAATTCGTAAACAAAAGTTGCAAAATATAAACAACTTTTGACACGTTCAACTACAAATCGGATGGGCGGACGACACTACCTAGTAAAATAAATGTACCTTGATCTAATGGTTTACAGATCAACCTAGCGAAGTCAAAATGTATTTTCGTTTCAAAATCTAGGAGAACTTTTGACAATTATCAAATCAAAATTAATGACAATGCTATTGAGTATGTAACTTCAGCGACTAATTTAGGTATCGTTAAATCATATAAATGCTGTCGTTGGAAGAGTTTATGGCAAGGTCCGTACTTTGTTGGTAATAAAAGACTCAATACCATTTGCCATACGTATGCTTCTGGCAAAATCATATCTGATCCTAACACTTTTTTATGGGTGCGAAATCTACGCTAATTGTATGGACCTACGTGGGCTTAAAGTTGTATATAGTAATGTTGCACGTTATATATTCCAGAAGGGTCAGCGTGATCATATTTCGTTTTCGTGATTTTCAAAAAGACATTTGAAGATCTTTTAAAATACAAATGCCTCACTTTTCACAAAATCAGTATATCTCTTATATGAAATATTATTTTTGCTAGATCTGAACGTGGTCTGATTGACACAACCAGTTTTGGAACTCCGTACCCAATAATATACAGAAAATAGGCAACGCAACTTTATTTAAAAAGGAGTTAGCTAAGTTACTAATATCAATTTCTTAAATTTGTTTGTCTTTGTTTTAACTAAATCTTTTCATATTATGTTTTTACATATTATTATGTTATTTTTAAAAACTATTTTTCTTAAGTTTTAAAGCTATTTAATTATATTTTATTTATTACTGACAACTAAAATCATATCTCTCTTTTTATATCTTCATATGTATATTTGCTTGATCACTAGCAATGTCACTTATAAGATGTATTAATCTTGTTGTGCTAGATAAGGTAGTAATTAAAAAAAAAATATAAAAAAAAAATAAATAAATAAAAAAAAAATATGGTGTCTTAAAACCACTTTCACAAAATCTGATTTCCAGAATATGCCTTAATAATTAAAATTTATTTAATAATATTCCTATTCATTTTACTGATTTGTTTACACATTAAATAAATATATTCCTACATCAGCTTGGCGATATAATTATATTTTTTTAAGCATCGTTGCTTCTTTAAGAAAATGGTTGGAATGAACACGATTAAAATTGTATATATGTGGAAAGATAATTGTATGTATCATGTATCCATATTCATAGTATCTTCCAACGAAAAATAAATTCGGTCCTTACTTACAAAAAACTGAATTAACAGATTTTTGACTCAATTAAAGTGAACTGTATAGATGTACTTTTACAATTACTTCTGATCTTGTTAATACATTTACAGCAGTTTTTAAATTTAAAAGATATTCAAATAATCTATTATTGTTTAAAAAAGTTACTAATAAAATTATTGGAAAGTTATTACATATTTGTTGTCTATCTGAAAATTTGATTTACTTAAAAAAACGGCTAATTTTCATGTTTGTTTTGATAAGTTCTCTTAAAAAAATCTTATGATTAAGTTTATTGTTGTTTTTTTAAAAGGACAAAACTATATAGAACGATTTTTTGATAGACCCTTAGAAACTTGTGTAGTGTCTGCCTTTGTATAATTTTTCTAAAAATTTAACTTTTTATAAAGAAAATAAACTAAAATAAATAATTCTTTTTTTATCCGTTTCTAAGCTTCAATATTTGATAAAAAATTTTTAAGAAGAACAAAATCAATAAATTAGATTAACCAATATGTTTCAAAATCTATGGTTTAAGCTTTGCAAATCCCAAGACAATTAATTTTTAAATTATTAATTTGTTAAATTAAAGAAAAATTACTTGGAAAATTTGTCAAAAATACATGTGAATTTTATACTTTATGTATGTGCAGTTAGTTTTATTAATATTCGGTTTTACACTCTATTGCTATGAGCACCCAGATATTATCGGGTAGGATGATGTTATCCAAAATCCTAAAAACGCATAAAAAAGGTGTTACCGTACGTGTTTAAAAATATGTAAATTAATCACTCTTTGTTAACCCTATACCCACAATAAAATGATAAAAATGTGTAACACTCCTTGTTATGCGTCATTAATATTCGGTTTTTCCGTTATTTAAGAAACTAAATGCTACAACTTAAGATTGCAGCCAATCAAAAGTGAATCACAGTTTCTTTATTTTTTAACGAAAACTCATTTTGGTTGCAAATTGTTCAAATGGAACACACGGGACAAAATACATATTTGGAACAAAGAAAAGCTTGTGATTTTTCATAGCGAAAGGGGTAAAACTCACAAGGAAATTGCAGAAATTCTTAATATAAAATCAAATATTGTTGCAGACATAGTCAGAAGACACAAAAATGAGGAAAGAATCCATTTCATAAAGCAAACAGGCAAGAAAAAAAACTAACCGTGCGTGAAGAAAATGCAATTGTTCGAAAAGTTAAGGCAAAGCTGCTTTTAAGTGACCCAAAATTAGTGACTGAGGTTTTAAATGAATTCAATAAAGAAGTATCAGCATAAACCATAAGAAGAACATTAAGGGCGAAAGATCTTAATGGTCGACTAGCACGTCGTAAGCCCTTTGTTAATAAACGAAACTAAAGTGTTCGCTTAAGTTTTTCCAGGGAGTACCTCCATAAGCCGGTAACTTGGTAGCATGATGAGATCAAGTATAATATATTCGGATCCAATGGGCGTGTAATGGTGTGGCGTAAGCCAAACGAGGTGCTGCAACCACAAAATTTGAGACCAACTATCAAACATGGGAATGGGTACGTTGTGCTGTGGGGTTGTATGGGAGCTAAAGAGTTGAAAAACTGGTATTTATCGACGGAATTATGAATAAGGAGTAATACTTGAATAATCTTCGTCAAAATTTAAAGGAGAGTGCTAATAAGCTGGGTGTTTTGGAATCGTTCAAGTTCTATTAAGATAACGACCCAAAACACAAATCGCGTTTATTTCAAGAATGACTCCTTTATAACTGTCCTAAAGTTCTGCATCCACCTGCTCAATCTCCAGACATAAATCCCATTGAGAATCTATGAGACGAATTTGATCGGCGCATCCGATAGCACAGAATAACTTTAATACCAGAGCTGAAATCTAGGCTTCAAGAAAATGGGATAAAATTCTAGCAGATTATAGAGCTAGCATAGTAAAAACCATGCCAATCCGTCTGAGCGAAGTTATTAACAGAAAGATTATAAAATAGGTAATTTGTTACTAGTCACTAAAAACCGGATATTATTCACGCGTGATATATTGAGTTGCTTGAATTATTTTATTTTTTTCATTGACATAATATTATTTTTATAATTAAAAATGTAACTGTTGAAAACCTAAATATATTCTAAATAAAACTAAAAAAAATATTTTATTAAAAAACTATTATGAACTAAAACATGCACTTGAATATATCTCGTAAATAAAACCGAATATTAATAACACTAACTGTATGTATTTCGCTGTAGACTCTGAACTTCTTAAATCATATTCATATTAATTTTACGTTATTGAACTCGTTAGATTATGCCTTTATTTGTAACGATAATTTTAAATATAAAATCATCAACTAACTGATAGAGTCATCTTTGTCGTGACGATTGGTAGTGGGATTATTGTCGCCTTTGCTGTTGCAAATATTTTGCAATGCTGATTGCTGATGTTCTGGCTGCTTTTGTTTAAGATAATGTTGTTGCTGTAGTGTTATTATTGCTGATGTTGCTGGAGGTGGTGGTAGTAGTGGTGGTGTCGGTGATGAAAAATTATCAACATTAATATTTAAAGAACTTCTATTGCTTCTGGTTCTACTACTTGTGTTTCCATGGCTATTGCATACATTAGTCGTTGTGGCATCAAAGGATACGACACTGGCTGTACTTGTATTTGTTGCTATTGTGGATGTTGTTGCTATTATACTTTCATTCTTGTTAGCAAAGGAGCTATTAATGACACTGTTGTAGCTGCTGCATTTCACTGTTCCATTGCTTGCCGCTAATGTACGATTTGCTAAATGACTATTACAACTACCACTGATTTTAGTGTAACTACCAACTGCTGAAATATTTGTAGCAGTTGCCCCTGTTGTTGTTTGCTCGGCTGTTGCTGCCGTTGCTGTTATTCCACTGGCTTGTAGAGCCAAAACCTGCTGAATTTGCGCAACACACGACACACATGGACAAGGTCCACCCAACTTCTTTGCCAAAACAGACCGTAATTTAAGAGCTGGTCCTAATTTCATGCCCAGCGAATTAACTAAATGATCTTCAGTAAGCAACGGCAAACCAGATCCATCAATGCATTGATCGCGAAAACTCTGTAAAGATAAGAATTTTCTTTAATTATGGAAAGAAATTAAATTCACATGTTAACTTAACACAATATTTTACAATTGTAATTGTTAATGTAATGAATTAAAATGTTGTTTTGTTTTGATAAATAAATCTGTGCAAATAGTGGTAACAACTATTTCAGCAGATGTTTTTCTAATACAAACAACTCAAGCATATATCCGTCAAGCCTCCAGGTTATTCTAATTTTCTGGCACTAAAGAATTATGCCCTCAAAAAAAAAAATAAATAATTAAAATTACAAAAAAGAAAAAAACAACCAAAGCAATATTTACAACAACAATACATATAAAATCAACACAGAAAAAACTATATCAACACAAGACCAAAAAAAAAAATAAATATTATAATAATAACAGTGATGGCACGATGGGCCACATGTGACCAGCTCAGGGCTTTTGTGGCTCTTTACAATGCAAATTGTACCACAAATAGTACCTTTCCTTTTTTTCTAGTTTTTTTCTCTTTCTTCTATAGTAATTGTAATTTTATTTTACTTGCACCTCTGTGTTAACTGTTGTTTGACTAGTTAGTGGCGAAGGTGGTCACTAAATAGTCACAAAAGCATCAGTTTTTACAGGGGTGTTAGTATTATAAAATAGACAAAAGGTTCGAAACTTTGTATTTGTAATGACAGGAAGATTTAGAAACGATTTCTGCATTATAAGTGGGTTAAGAGCGAATTTCTTCTCTGTGTTTACACACAGTACTGGAAAGAGTATCAGTAACTATGCCAGATATATCCTTTCGAGCACGTGCAGTTAAAAAGGTTTTATCGGATCTCAACATATACAAGTCCCCTGGTCCGGATGGAATTCCAGCACTGGTCTTGAAGCAGTGCTCTTCGGCGTTAGCGTGTCCATTAGCAAAACTTTTTAACATTTTGTACCATGTTGTTGAATTCCCATCATGTTGGAAGGTTGCCAATGTAAGACCAATCCCCAAAAAGAAAGCCTAGTAACCCTGAAAATTACCGCCCAATCGCAATTTGCTCTGCACTTTCAAAGGAAAGTATGCTTAATTTTCATCTTGTGAAATATCTGGAGTTCAACAACTTACTTAGTGACTGGCAGTACGGCTTCCGTAGGGCACGCTTTACGGGTGACTTATTGGCCTTCCTTTTGAAAAAATGGTGTCAATCTAATTGCCATTTCGGCAAAAGTAAGGTGGTGGCTTTAGATATTTTCTAGGCGTTTGATAGAGTGTGGCATGGTGCACTTATACCAAAACTTATTGCTTTTGGTGTCGGTAATAGCTTCACTCGACTTATATCGAGCTTTCTAAGGGATCGCACTATACGAGTTGTTATAGATGGGATCAAACGAGTTCAAGGTAAATTCAGGGGTACCGCAAGGTTCCGTCCTTTACCCTACCCTACTTCTTATTTTTCTTAATGACCTTCTACGTCAGACTTCCAACCCTATCTATTCTTTTGCAGATGACAGTAGCATATGCCATTCATTTTCGTTTCGCAGTAGACCAAGCCTTCGGGAAACTGAGGCTATGAGAAAGCACATGGACGATACCCTTAATTGCGACCTTTTGGTTATTTCCAAATGGAGTCTGGCGAACAGGGTTCAGTTTAACGCTTATAAAACCCAGTGCTGTGTGCTTTCGCTCAGGCGTACTGCTGAACATGATACGTCATCTGTAATTATGGGTGATATATATATTAAGGAATCAGAAGCTCTCAATGTTCTTGCATGAAAATTCAATGCGATGTTCGTTGGAACGAGCACATTTTTCATGTTGCAAAAGAAGCATTCAAGTGCCTAGGTTTTCTGAAATGGTATAGAAATACTTCACTCCATCTGATCTCCTTACTATTTATGTCACCTTTATCAGACCGAAAATGAAATACAACTCTCATGTATGGGCCGGTGCTTCAAAGTCTATTTTGGAGTTACTCGACCGCGTACAGGAGAAAGCGAAGAAACTCATCGGTGACAGTAGGGTATCCAGCTCTATTGACTCACTGGAGCATCGACGCAATGTGGGGTGTGTTTCAATAGAGCTAAAAAGCCTAAAATATTCTCTACGTTTTATAAGCTGTGTAATCGTTATTAAATTGAATGCCTTCGTTAACCAAAAAATTAAATTCTTATAAAATTGAGAGGGAATTATTTTAAAAACTGAGCGTTAAATATGGAGAAAACCATATTCTTAAAAAATATTGATTTTTCTTACTTCTAGTGTTTGTTTTTATTTACTAAATTTTGTAAATTATAATTTACTAAATTTTGTATTCGAAAGAGTAATTTCGAAGACAACATGTTAAAAATTACAGAAGATGCGTTACCTATCAGATCAAATCTATCAATTCTGTAAACAAGGTACGCAAATACAGTACTTCATTGGATTTGCACCATCAAAAATAGTTTTTTTTTTAATATTTATATGAAATTATTAGTCCACATTTACTCTATGCCATTTTTGGATAAATTTTTTTTTCAATACTCCTTTCAAGTTGCAGCGATATCGTTATTTTAAACAAAACATAACCAACAAAAACGATCTTTCAAAATTTAAGCAATGCTATATTGCTTACCCCTCTCATGCTAGTTTCATAAAAAATTGCATAGTATAAATGCCGCATTAGTAGATTTTATGAATTATATTTTTTTCTATCATTAAATCTGTATTTTTTCTGATTTTTACTTTAACTTTTAAAGGAATTTTATTCTGCGACTTCGCATGCCAACATGACCTTTAGAAATTCTCACAATTTACTGTCACCCACCAAAATAATATTTCAAGATATGATTTTAGTTCAGTTATCACTTATTGCATAAACGCAGTTCATAATGTTTAATAAATGACAGTTGTATTTGTTGACCAATTGTATTTGTTGATAGCAGATAATGAAGCCTTCGGCTACAAAAAACTGAATATTTTATTATGTGATACAATTATGTCACATTTTAATTGCCACCTATGTAAGTTACATAATATGAATGTGACTTTTTTCCTTCTAGAGGCATCATAGTTACTTTTCATTTGAAAATATCGAAAAAGCAAGTTCTTAAATATAGTTTTTAAATACCTTCCAGCAACGTCGTGTTATAAAGGTATAAAAATAATTTATTTGTATGCATATTTGTCAATATTTTATTAATAAATAGCTCTTGATTTAGATAGAAAAATTTGCAAAAAATTATGCTTAAATAAATTTACTTTGATGGTTTGCACTATAGAATTTAATAATTTCAAGCCAGTATTATCAGTTCAGCGTTTTTGAGGGTAATTTTTAATTTTACATTGTAGTACTTTTAAAATCCAAAATTTTACTGCATTATTTAAATAATGCAGTATGCCCATGTATAAGGTAAAGTATGACTTAATTTAAATATGACATACGAAGTTAGGTGAAAAAATGAAGGGGTAGGTCCGGCTACTCCCCGTACAAGGTAGATAATAATTATTTGCGAAAGTAAAAATAAGTTCAAAGTAACTTCTCCTGTTTCTAATTTAAACTTTTTTTCAGTAAAATTCACTTTAAGAAGTAATATATTTTTTTTATTTTCCATAAGTTATTTTTTTAAAATTGCAATATTTTCCAAAAAATATTTATTCACACATTTCTATTCCTTATCAGCTTTTGTCATCATCAGCATCAATTATAATCATCATCATTATATAGGAATATAGGACCATCAAGATTTGGTTCAAAAATTAACACTTGCATTGCTTCCATAGGTAATCCATGGGTTTTTTTCTCTTTCAATTTTCTCATATTTGATATAACTGGATCTGAAGTAACTAATGGTTTTTAAATATATCTTCATTTGATTTTTCTCAAGAACATTTTCGCGAAAAATGTTGCCTAAAATTTTTGAAATCTTTGTTTCGAACTGCTTGTTCTTCTTTCGTCAACTGTCCAATTGGTAATAAAGCGTGATTTATTATTTCTGGTCTTTTGATTAAAAATTTATGGATAGTTGGGGACATATAAACCAGGAATAAATTTGTACAAAATACCTTGCGGTATTAAGACCGAAATCAAGAAACTCATTAGTGTTTATTTAAAAAGCACTAGAAACGGTAACCATAATTGAATGCAGTTGTCTTATAAATTCTGCATCTAATTTTGTAATTTGGGCTGCAATGTCCACATTTTAAAAGAAGCGCCGAGCTGTTTTGCAGTCATTCGAATTTCCAAAGCCAGGTTTCGATTGCTCAATAATAAGATCAGTTTTATTTGTGAACTCCTCTTGAATACGCGCTTTATTTTGTGCAACATCTTGTTTTTCAAGGGCTTGCCATTTCTTTATTGGAAGCTTATATGCCAAATGGAGCAGGCATTAAAAATTCAGATCCATCCATGCAGAATCGACAAACCGAACTCCAAATTTTTTCTTTTTAATTGCAAAGACATCGTATTGCTAATATTATTAAATTCTTTGAAAGTAGCACCACATAAAATCATTTTTGTGCACTAATAGTTCCGGTGAGTGCATTACATATTTTTCAATCAATCATAGATAAGGCTAACTTATGATTGTGCTTGAAGCGTCTTTCTCCATAAGAAATGACAGACTCTTCAAGGTTTCTTATTTCCTGATCCACTCTGTCTTTTTCGTTTTTAGCAACAAGCGATTTTATCATATGATTATGCTGTTGCACATTAATTTTATTGGCACGATTGATGTAATAAAAACTGATAAGTCAGTAGCATTCGAATCGTGGAATGGTTGCTTATTAGGTATGTGACCAGAGCTAGCATCAAAGCCCCATTCCGCGTATAGACAGAAACTGTTAAACTCATTATCTTTTAATGCACTGTAAAAGGTATTGAAAACCTTTTGTAAAATTTGTCTACATTAGATGGTGAAGTGGTTGTTATTTCTTTGACCAATTTTGAAGTTTCCTCCATGTCCTTAGACTCATTTGTGTCGCGTGGGCCAGCAAGGATGAAGGAATGGTTTTCCTCAAAGCAATAGTTTTCTTGCTTTTGATTCGTTCACCACAGTCTTGGAAATCAAGCTGCTTTCTACCACGTTTAATACAACATTGACGGGGGAAGCCTATTGAAGAATATAGCCATGTCTTATTATTCAGCACAAAACGTTCCTTCATTGAATTGAAGCCAATAATTTTGAAAACTATTATATTATGGTCGCTTACGGTCCTATTACTTCATACAAAACTCTAAAAGAAAACACGAAGAACGATTACACTTGTTGCACTTATTCTTATCAATATTAACAGTTCTGGTTACTTATTATTTTTGTTGCTATTATTGTTAAAAATTGTTATTGGTTTACCTTTCATCTTTTAAAATGCGAAAAAATAGCAATAATACCACAATGTGCAGAAAAGTTCAGACAAATGTTTTATAAATACTTTTAAAATAGTAATAAAAATAATAATCATAATAACAATAATAATAAAAATAATAATAATGATAATAATAATAATAATAATAATAATAATAATAATAATAATAATAATAATAATAATAATAATAATAAAAATAATAATAATAATAATAATAATAATAATAATAATAATAATAATAATAATAATAATAATAATAATAATAAAAATAATATTAATATTAATAATAATAATAATAATAATAATAATAATAATAATAATAATAATAATAATAATAATCATAATAATAATAATAATAATAATAATAATAATAATAATAATAATAATAATAATAATAATAATAATGATAATGATAATAATAACAATAATATTTTAACAAGAAAATTTATTATTTGAAATCTTTATTATATTAATTTACTTAATTCCTTTAATTATAAATATTTCATGATATTCTCATGAAATATTTATTATTTTAAATTAAAAAATGAATTGTATTACTGCGGGGAAAGCATATCCATATGGCCATTTCACTACTGCTCATATAGCTCATCAGTGGATTTTACCCAAATTTTGTAAAGAAAACCTCAGAGTCTTATAACAAAAGCCAAATTAATTAAATGAGAACTCCATTAAATCAATAAGGCAAAATGGCAATAAAAAACTCAAAAATTTTATTACAAAAACATTGAGTAACTAATTTTATTTCTTCTTTCATTTTGTAAAAATTGTTTCCAAGTTTATTTTTATTTTTTCATTAAATTTGTTGGACTGAAGACTTGAGGTTCAACATACTTTGCTTAATGTTATCGAGTAATCAATGTAAATTTTTATTATAGTAACTATGAAAAGTATTTTAAACCTTTTTTTATTTATATTCAATAAAACCTTCAACACATTAGGTTATGGGCCCAGAAACTTATTGAAAAAGCTAGGTGTTTATTAATTCAAGCTAATTTATATAAAAAATATTGGGCAGAGGCGGTAAACACAGCTATTTAATTGGTAAATCGTTTACCAAGGTCATTCTTGTACACCTGAAGAATTGTGGTCGGAACGCAGGCCTACATTAAAACATCTGAAAGTTTTCGGCTGTAAAGCTATTGTACAAATTCCAAAGGAAAAACGGAAAAACTTTGATGTTAAGGGTAGAGAATTAGTGTTTGTTGGGTACTGCATTACATTAAAAGCATACAGATTTTTTGATCCAAAATTGAAAGAAGTAATAATAAGTAGAAATGCTGCATTTTTTAAAAACGAATTTCTGGAAGATGCATCTATCAAAGACAAAAATGTTTTCTTTATTCCATTTGATACCGAATCGAATAACGTAATTACACAAAACCAAAATAATTTAACTAATGAAGGCGATTCGGATTCAGAAGTATATTATTCGGAGGAAGATAACAATATCATTCCCAGCGTAAATGAAAGAAACGCATCTGTAGTTTCGTTAAGTAATAGTGACGTAGTTACTACATCAGATAATACGGCAATTGAGTAGAGTACACATATTAAAACCCCTAGTGTACCTGCTGAAATTTTAAGACGATCTACCAGAATCCAAAAATTTAACAAACGTTATGCAAACGGCGCATCTAACTTCAATTTTGTAGAACCTACTACAGTAGAAGAAACAATTACTGGACCTCAAGCCTAATTATGGAAACATGCTATGGATGAAGAATACAAGGCCTTGTTTGAAAACGGTACGTGGACTGAATGTGAATTACCAAAGGGCAAGAAAGCAATATCGAACAAATGGTGTTTTAAGATAAAGCGGGATTCTACAGGAAACATAGTTAAGTATAAGGCTCGCTTAGTTATTAAAGGTTATTCGCAAAGGAAAGGAATTGATTATGAGAAAACTTTCTTGCCGGTTGTTAGATATTCATCGATTCGCTTACTTCTAGCTTTAGCTGTTAAACATGACTCAGACATCGATCAACTGGATGTCGTCACAGCTTTTTTACAAAGTGACTTGCAAGAAGAAATTTATATGCAATTTCCGTAAAATTTTCGAAATTCCGATGGTAAAGTCTGCAAGTTAAGAAAATCGTTGTATGGGTTGAAGCAAGCAAGCAGGTGTTGGAATATGAAGCTAAGTAAAACTTTAGTTAATTTTGGTATGAATCAATGCAAAACAGATCCCTGTATATATTACTATGTAGAAGGGGAAATAAGGATATACATAGCAATATATGTTGATGATATTTTAATTTTTTCTAATAATTCACTCTTAAAAAATGAAATCAAAAATTATCTTATGTCAAGTTTCAAAATGAAGGATATTGGTGAAGCAAATTTTATTCTTGGTATGAACATCACACGCGATAGAGGAAATGGAAAATTATGGATTGATCAGCAGTTATATTTGCAAGAAATTATAAAAAGATTTAATATGGAAAATAGCAACGGAGTAAGTACGCCATTAGATTGCAATCAAAAGCTTTCTTTAGGAATGTCGACAAGTTCTAAGGAAGATATGAAAAATATTCCCTATCAAGAAGCGGTTGGAAGTCTCTTGTACGCATCGCAAATAACTCGACCAGACATTGCATATGCAGTGGGGGCATTACCTAGGTTTAATAAAAATCCTGAAAAAATACACTGGGCTGCTGTAAAGCGTGTGTTCAGATATTTGAAAAATACTGTCGAATATAAGCTTGAATTTTCGAAAGAATCCGATGGTGAAGTAACAGGTTATGCAGATGCAGACTGGGCAAATGACTTAGATAACCGACGGTCCACAACAGGCTATGTTTTTTTGTTTCAAGGTTCTGTCATATCCTGGAACTCAAAAAGGCAACCGACCGTGGCACTTTCGACAACTGAAGCTGAATACATGGCTGTTGCAACGGCATGTCAAGAAATGATTTGGCTGAAATCACTATATACTGAAATTTGTGTTGAAAGTGAGAAGCCATGGAAACTATGTTCCGATAACAAAGGTGCTATTGCCTTGGCACATAATAATGTTTATCACGCACGATCAAAGCATATTGACATTCGTCATCATTTTGTCCGAGATTTGGTTCACAACAAATATATACAAATAAATTATATTGGCACTGAACATAATGTAGCTGACATTTTTACTAAATCACAACCAGCTAGAAATTTTATGACTGCTGTAATCAACTAGGTTTGAGGAACTTCAATTCTAGTGGGGGTGTTGGACTGAAGACTTGAAGTTCAACATACTTTGCTTAATGTTATTGAGTAATCAATGTAAATTTCTATTATATTAACTATGAAATGTATTCAAAACCTTTTTTTATTTATATTCAATAAAACCTTCAACACATTAGAATCTTTTAAGAACACATGAATGGTTTCCGATGGCAACCCTTATGTAGTAAAATGAAAGAAGAAATAAAAATAGTTACTCAATGGTTACTGTGTTTTTGTAATAAAATTTTTGAGTTTGGGTTTTTACAAAATTTGGCTAAAATTCACTGATAAACTATATGAGCAATAGTAAAATAACCATATGGATATGCTTTCCCCGCAGTAATACATTTAATTTTTTAGTTTAAAATAATAAATATTTCATGATATTTCCGTTTGAAGGAATCAAGCACAATTAAAGTAAATTAAAATAGTAATAATAATAATAATAATAATAATAATAATAATAATAATAATAATAATAATAATAATAATAATAACAACAATAATTATAACAAAAATAATAATAATAATAATAATAATAATAATAATAATAATAATTATAATAATAATAATAATAATAATAATAATAATAATAATAATAATAATAATAATAATAATAATAATAATATTTTTATAATGTTTTTATTTGACATTTTTAATTATTATATTTTATTTAATTTATAAGCAATTGGTCTTTTATTTATCGTATATATTTTCAATATTTCCCTATATATTTACATATTTCATAAAATGGATAACTTAAAAATGAACAAATTGGTCTTAAGGAATTATGACACACGGATTCCCCATATTGTTGAAGATAGTATAAATTATAAATTACTGAATAAAGATCCAACAAATAAATTACAGAAAATTAATACTAATTCGTTAAAGAACTTTTTAGATTAAAGATTGTATCTTCTTTAGAGAAAAATAAACTAAAAACAAATGTCTCTAATGCACCTAGGTAAAATGGTTTACCAAGAATTTACAAAGATAGTTTTCCGTTAAGACCAATTCCATCTTATGAACTTTGTAAATATATAACTAATATTCTAAGTATAATATAAAAAATTCTGTAGAATTTAAAAATAAGATTAGGAACCTAAAAATAAAAGATGATGATAAATTAATTTCATTAGATGTAGTGTCATTATTTCCAAGCATACCTGTTGATCTAGCAATAAGCACAATTGAAGAAAAATGGAATATTATTGAAGGACATACCAAAATAGAAAAATGTTTGTTTGTACGTATTGTTAAATTTTGTATAGAAGATAATAGATATTTCTAATATAATAATCAATTTTATCAACAATAAAAAGGATTACCGATGGGATCTCCTGCCTCTCCAATACTAGACACATGTATTGAAAAACTTAATATTAAACCGATAATATTGACCAAATATGTTGATGATTTATTTTGTGTAATATCAGAAAATGGCATTAATAATCTACTTAAAACTTTTAATGATTTTAATCATTGTATTAGGTTTACAATAGAGATAGAATGTGATTTAAAACTTCCATATTTAGATACTTTACTCATTAAGAGTGGAAACAATTTATTAATAGATTGGTACCGAAACCAACAGCTTCTGGAGGAATCATTAACTTTTATTCTAAACACAGTAAACGAATTATAATAAACGCAGTTTAAAATTTAATAGAAAAGATGCTTACGATAAATGAAATTTAGTTTCATGAAAAGAATAAGGAGAAAATTATAAATGTATTATATGATAATAATTTCCCTATTTATCTTATAAATAGATTAATAAGACAGTATAAAAATAGAAATAATATAAATACGAGAAATATGATTGCTTAATTTATATACCAGGAGTATAAGAAAGGTTAGAGAAATCAAAAATTTTTGACTGTAACAAATATAGAATGGCATACAAAACACACTACACACTAAAAATGTTATTTAGCAAAACTAAAGATAAAATACCGAATCAAGAATTATCAAATTTAGTCTATAAGATTCCATGTAGCGGAAACGATAATGAGATTGGTAATAGAGTATACATAGGAACAACGAAAAATAAACTAAAAACTAGAATTGCTGGTCATAAATCTGATCAAAGATATAAAAATATTAATTCATAAAAAACTGCTTTATCATCTCATTGTGCCAAATTAAATCACTATCCCAATTTTGAAAATGTTTTAGTAATAAACATAGTAAATAATTATATTATATTTTAGAAATGTTACAAATTATTAATACACCAAGAGCACAGAAAATTAAATTTAAGGCAGACACAGATAATGTAGCTCAGATTTATAGATATGTAGGAAATAAGAAATTATTTTGTATTTTGTATTTGTTTTTTAAGTTTTTTATTTGACAAAATATTTTTTGTTTTTCAAAATTTGTTAGTTTGAAAAAAAATTTTATAACATTTTTTGTTGTTGTTTTATATTGTTTCAATAAATATTTGTTTTCCTGATGATGCTACACAATGGAGTAGCGAAATATTGAAAATATATACGATAAATAAAAGACCAATATCTTATAAATTAAATATAATAATAATAATAATAATAATAATAATAATAATAATCATAATCATAATAATTATAATAATAATAATAATAATAATAATAATAATAATAATAATAATAATAATAATAATAATGGTGATCCGGCACAGCCGTCAGCATATCGCCCCCTATGCATGCTTGACATTGCCGGAAAACCACTGGAGAAACTGCTTCAACGCAGGGTCAGTCGAGATAGCTGGAGGACTATCAGAAAGGCAGCATGGTTTCCGACCCGGAAGATCAGCACTTGGCGCGATTGAGGACATGGTAAGGTGCTTTGAGACCGCCCAGAGCCGTCGATATTATCCAAAGCGCATAATTATCTTTGGGCGTGCGAAATGCCTTTAACAGCTTACGATGGGCAGATATCATAAGGGCACTACGGGAAAAATTCCGCATCCCCGAATACCTATTGAGAACTCTCCGGAGTTATCTGAATGACCGTGTGCTCCTTTACGACACACCAGAGGGTCAACGGGCTAGGGCAATCACGTCTGGCGCAGCGCAGGGATCTATCTTGGGTCCGGATCTATGGAATCTGAGTTACGATGAGATCCTGGAGATAGATATGCCAGAGGATACACATCTCGTGGGGTACGCAGATGATATAGCGGCGGTCATCTCAGCACGGGACATGGACGATGCCAGGAGAAAGTTAAACCAAGTCATGATAAGGACTCAGATATGGCTTGAGGACCACGGTCTGGAGCTCGCCGGAAACAAGACCGAGGTCATACTGATGACACGAGGTCACATGCCACTTGAGGTTGGCATACAGATGGGCGATGTTTCCCTGGTAACGCAAAAGGCGGTGCAATACTTGGGCTTGAAACTGGACTGTAGGCTAACTTATTGGGTGCAGATACAGCACGTGGCCAACAAGGCAGCAAGAGTGACGGGTATGCTAAGCAGACTGATGGCGAATATTGGCGGCCCCACGCAGAGTAAAAGAAGGCTAATCATGGCAACAACAAACTCGATACTGCTGTATGGCAGTGAAATTTGGGGAGATGCGCTAAGGTCGAAGGGTAAGAGCAAGGCACTGGAGGCAGTACAGCGCACAGCGGCACTCAGAGTTGCTTCAGCCTACCGCACTGTCTCGGGCGCAGCAGTCTTCGTGATTAGCGGGGATATACCCGTCGACCTCTTGGCCCGTGAGCGGAAGGAGGCATGGGACACAAGGGAGGATAGTGCTGGCAGTAGTTAGCGGAGATCGCAAATAATTCAGCGATGGCAGGACAGATGGAATGCGGAGACGGTCGGAAGATGGACGGCGACCCTCATCCCCAACGTGGAGAGATGTACTCACAGGAATTTAGGGGAAGTTAACTAGTTCCTGACCCACTTCCTCACAGGTTACGGATACTTCCGAAAGTATGTGCACCGCATGGGGAAGGTAGATGACCCTGGTTGCATCTATTGCGAAATGCCGAACGATGATGCTGAGCGCACTTTCTTCAGTTGCATCAGATGGCACGCTGAGAGGGACACCTTGAAGGAGCAGATTAGTGAATTCACCCCCACCAACATAGTTAGCCAAAGTGCTCGAGTGTGAGAATGGATGGAACGCTGTGAAAAGGTACTGCGAGTGCATCCTTCGGAAAAAGAAGAGAGACCTCGACGCATCACAAACCGAGGCCACCCCATACAGAGACATAAGAAGACGAGCCAATAGCTCTGGGCCCTTCCCGAAGTAATGCAGAAAGCAGTTCCGGGAAGGGAGTCTCCCCAGGAGAGGAGGAGGGATTGTTTTAGCGGAATGAACACCACATGACGCAGCTGACGACGGTCGCTGTATATGCGAAGGCATTTTAAACCCTATCTCGCTCATCAAAAAAAAAAAAAATAATGCTGATACCATGCCTGGTGAAGCTGACGTGATAGACATGGAGCGGATATGGCATGAGACACTGATTTATGGGTTTTAACTTGATGCCACAAACTGGCGTGATATCTTGCTGAAACGGCTGGTGGGCTAATGCTCCAGCCACCTCCGTCCTTTTAAAACTTTGGCAAGCTTAAATGTACGTTCTCCATATGTCGCCATTAGGTTGGTGGTGCAGGTTCAGTTGAGAAATCCAGATTAGTTCCCTTCCTGGCTCTGAACTCTGATGCCCATTAAGTGCAGAGTCAATTCTCGCATGGCCTCCCTGATTTCATAGATAACCATGGGGACATACAGGGAAACTGCACTTCCATATGGGGATAGTGGCCTAAAGTCGGGACCCAATTGCATCAAAATGGAGACAATTTTTAAAAAACCCGAGAGAAATATTGGAGAAGCGAATAGAACGAGGAGAGATGAAGATGACGCGGCTCAGAGAGGGGCCTTCAGAAGGAGCAGTTTGCTGCTAAGACCGCACTGACATCGTGTGCGGCTGGAAGTGAAGCGGGGAGCATGCATGCCGAGGTCTTATCTGAAATCCCCTCAGACGGTCTGCGAGCGGATAACGAAAGTCGGAGGAAAGATGCTTCCAGTACCGGAACTGGAGCTACACCGACCGTGCAGCGCACACCCACTGGCACCCACGCGTCGAGGGAACAGCTTGCCACTCCCGCTCTAGCAAGCAGTAACGCGGACTGTATTGTAACGGCTCCCCAAGCGCATGGCGACTCAGGCGTTAAAACAGAATGCTCTCCTCTGCTCGACCTATTCCGGAGAATGAGGAAAATGGAGGAGGATGCGATATCTCAATTCTGATTGGTGATAGACAGCATGGAACAGGCGTTCTACCGCCAAAAGAACATCAGAAGCGAAGTAAAGGCCGGTGTATCCAAAATGGCCGAGCTGCTGAATGTCACTCATAATAACAGGCTCGCGTGGAAGACAGCAGAAGAGGAAATAATCCTCACGAACTCATGAAGGAAGGCTGCTGCACATCACTGTTCAGATGCTCCCACTTCCGTGATCGCAAATCCTAAACGAACGGCTACTAGCTGTGACAAAGAGCTCTAAGAAAGCCATGGTAAAAGAGCCGGGCGAGAGCGAGAGAGAAGAGTGAAGGAACCTGGCGGACTGTCACCAAGAAAGGCCACCAAAGCCTGAGAAGGGAAATAAGTATCCCCCGTGGCACTTAAAACCAGAGGCGGTGATGATCAAGCCTACAGGGGGATATAGCTACGCAGAGGTGCTTAAAGACCTACGTAGCAAAATGGCGATCAAGGTAAATTCCGTGAGAAAGACGAAAACGGGAGCCATTTTCTTGGAGCTTGGAAGAGGGGAGAAAGTTAGGCCGGAGTTTGTCCAGCAGTTGAGGAGTACTGTCCGGGAAACGGCGTCCATTGCGGAGCTTAGGCGAAGTGCTACTTTAGAGATACCGGACCTTGAACCCTGACTCTTAAAGAGGAAGTGGAGACAGCAATCCTGAAACTGCTCACTGAACCAGGGGAGCAGATGCGAATTAGGATTACGATGCCGGACGCACGGGAGCAGGTACGGGCTTTTGTCACACTATCCGCGGAAGGTGCCACGAGGCTCAGGAAAGTTGGCCAAATAAAAATCGGATGGATCCGAGCGAATATACGAGCTTGCGAGCACATCAAAAGATGCTACCGCTGCCTTGGGATAGGACACACCCAAGCAAACTGCACTGGCATTAGATGTGGCGAATTAGGGAACATAATGAAAGACTGCAAGGCAGCCGCCAAGTTCATTTACTGCGTCGATGCAAAATGTAGCCAAATTGATCACCTGCCCGGGTCATGGAATTGCCCACTGGCCATAAAGTGATGAATGTGATCCAGGCAGATATGCACAGAAGCTGGACAGCGGATGCTCTACTAGGGCAAGCAGCTGCCGAAAAGGAAGCAGATGTGGTTATTATCAGCGAACAGTACGGACGAATATCCCGAGGAGCCTGGTTTGAGGATGAAACAGGTACAAATACACTTTAGCTCCCTGGCGGCAGTAGGCTCGCGGTTACGCAATGCGGTACTGGTTGTTGCTTCACGTACGTGCGAACCGGGAATTTTACGCTGATGAGCTGCACCTCATCCCCAGTGACAGTATAGAACAGTTTAAAACTAAGCTGAACACTGGGAACGTCACTACCTTCAGAAAACCGGGATATCAACACACCACGTCGGACATCACTCTGGTGTCCGAGAGCCTGGCCGGAGAATTTGTCGGATGAAGGGTACTGGAGGACTATAGTGGAAGTGACTACCAATATATAAACTTCCAGATCGCAGCGAGATCCAATCCTGCCCTGACACCAAGAATAGGAGGTACACGCAAGTGGAATGTGTCCAGACTATATCTTGAAACATTTCTGGATAATTTCGATTCTGCCCCGAATACACACGCCACTAATGACGCTAGTTTCCAGGCAGATGCGATAATGCGGCGCATAATTCGGGGCTGCAACACTGCGATGCCTCGTACAGCACGCCATTCTAGGGGACGACCTGTTTTCTGGTGGACAACGGAAATCGCTAAACTCAGGCGGGTTTGCCCCCCAAGAGAAGGAGATACACCAAAGCTAGGTAGATTGGATCTCGCTGCGATCTGGAAGTTTATATATGTAGTCACTTCCACTATAGTCCTGCAGTACCTTCCATTCGACAAATGCTCCGGCCAGGCTCTCGGACACCAGAGTGACGGTAGTGACGTACCCAGTGTTCACCACGACCATATATATATATATATATATACGACCATATATATATATATATATATATATATATATATATATATATATATATATTTATATATATATACGACCATATATATATATGTATATTGTAACGACACGTTTCCGCTGGTTGCTGGGGCAGAACTCAGCGGCGTCCAGGGTCGTCGTCGTCGTGAATTAAACACGGTATGCTTCAAATACGATAGAGTGTTTTTTTTATTCTACTTCACGTTTTAACAAAACTACTACTTAGCCAATTGCTAGTGATCCAGGCTCAAGCGTGTGGGCGTCACTTACCGTCGGCAGCCGTTGTCGGTTAGCGGATATGAGCGTGTAAGCCACTAATTGTACCGCTTGGGAAATACACAGGCGCGTGCACCGCAATCGATGTAGACCCCAATATGACAGTCGACTAACAACGGAGGAGTTGGTAATGAATGTAAGCAGTCACTACCACTTCCTTCTACTGCCTGTGTAGGAGCAACAGTCTAGCGTGTATTCCACTACCAAACTACAGGTCTTACCAAAAGGCCAGCCGGCAATCAACTGTCTCGATGCAGGCAAATTGCTCGCTTACACTACGTACAATACTCTTCCACAGAAATGTGTACGTGGAAACGAACTCCGTGACTTCCACCGTCACAATATATATTTTGATATTATTTCTTATATATTTTGATATTAATTAAAGACGTCAAATAAAAACCTTATTAAAATAATATTGTTGCGAAGATGCTTTATTTAGGTCATAAAAAGGAATAAAGTTAATTGTCACCAACAAAGTAAAACGAAATGACCTATTGTGTATGTTTACAATGCTAAAAGTTTATACAAAAACTTCTTAATCAAAAAACAAAAACAACTAACATAAAGCAATAAAAATAAAAACAACACACAACAACACAAACACCTACATAACAACTAATAAAAATAGACAGCATGTATAAATAAATTCAAAATAATAATGGAAGGTTCTGGAATCAAATAACAATCATCATGTGTCTCAAATTATAAATGCGTAGTAAAGAAATATTCCACCAAAAGATGGAGTAAGTTCTAGTATATTCAAGAGCCTTAACATTAGGTATACAAAAGCAACGGCCATATATGCTGATTTCATTATTAGTGAAAACATCAACCAGTGAAGATCTGGTGTTAAACAGTGCTGAAGTTGCCATCGCGTATTTTTGTGTACTAATCGCGAATAAGTAAATAATCGTCTAATTTAAGTGTAATTTAATTAAAGTAGTAAATAAATTGTATTTATTTATTTTGCAATAAAAGAACTCATTAAAATAAACGTTTATAAACTTAAATAAACGTAACAATATGTTGACCTAAATGTCAACATTCTTCCCGCGCTGCCCGATGGGTTGTGTTGATTGAAGTTCAGACCTTGCAACATCGATGCGGAAAACCCTTGGTGGTGGAACAGGTTGAGATGCTGGTTGATCACATTTAGAAGTGGCATCATTTTCTTTTTTGAACATAGTTTGAAGATTGAGATGGCTAACAACAGTAGTACTGCGATTACAAGTGCAGAATAGCTAACTGCATGATGATGAAGGTTGTTGGACTTGATAAGTGCTGGTAGGTGGACACCGGTTGCTTCGTTTAGCTGCTTTTTTAGGGCATTGAGTTCGCTCTCATGGGTTCCAGCTGGTAATTGGTAGTGTTAAATATTTAAATAATTTCCTTTGGTGTCCTTATGTGATCTATGGGGTTAAGTTGAGCATATGACGTGTTTAGGGAGGTGGATAAACCAAAATGACCTTGAATTGTAATAAAGAGGTTCCTAAGGACGCAGTTCGGTTCGATTTCCTTTATTCTATTGCCTCTTATTGTGAGTTGGGTATGTTCGAGACCGCAAACTTTTGACATTTCTAGTTTTGAAGTGGTAGCGAAGATCCATTTATTTTGATATTTTAGTTGTGTCCAAGTGGAGTTGCCTACCAATTGGATGAGTTTGCATTTAGTCATGTTTCGGTTGTTAAAGATGTCGACTTCACAGGAATCGGTCGCTTAATTTTTTTCTGAGTTTGAACTGTTTGTTATTGCATATAAAATCATCATTATTAGTCGTGATATAGTTCGATATCTCATGGCTTGTGAATGGAATGTATTCATCTCTGTGGGAGTTTACAGCCAGAAATGTTTTTTCCGTGCAGATTGATACTAAGGTGTTGTGTTTTATACTTGGAATCGGTATTGAAGAGTTCTAAAGACTGGTGGTCGACCAAAGGCAACAACACTTCAAATGTGACTTCGTTCCTTGTCACTGCTCCCTTGGCCTTCATCAACTTATATAGCTGTATTAAGCTGTCATCTGCAATAGGAAGGGTTCGTTGGTTTGGAAGATGAGCCTTTATTACCTTTAATTCGTCCTTTAGTTGAGTTGGGGATAACAACAATGGGCTAATTTTTCCATGGTGTGCGTCAGTTAATACATTAATGAGTTCTCTTTCAATTCTTTGCAGGTTTATTGTCGCTAGTGTCAATTGGTTGGCTAAGAGTAATATTAATTGTGTTTGGCTAATCTGGTCACATTGCTTAGTTACTGCATTCTCCTGCTCTGTGAATTAATTGACAATTTCCATTATTTGTTTCTGCGTGCTGAATTCCTTTTGTTTGATGATATTGATTGTTGAATCGATAATAGACGTTTGGTTTTTAAACAGTTGAACACGATATTCTGTTTCTTCTCTAGCGTTCTTGATGGCGTTTGACATTTCATTTGCGTATTCGGAATCAAGAACGCCAAACAAAGACTGTGCCACGTTTCCTATAATATTGAACGCTCCCCTTTTTTCTCTGCTGTTGTAGAACAGCTTCTTTTCCTGAACCAATTATTATTTTATTTGGTTGAAGTTAGTCGTCAAGATGTTGCATGTTGATTGATGTTTAACTCGTGAACATAGTTGTTGGAAGGTATTTACTCCTGACTGGAAAGCCTCTAATTCCGAAATAAATGGCGCTAAATTGTAGTAAATCATTAGTCTCCATTCAGCAGTAACCAGTTTTACATTTCCAATTCCCTCAAAGTACAATCCTGGATCACCATCAAAATTGTTTATTTTGACATTGCTGCTCATCGCTACTGAATGTAGAAGTAACATTGTTATTATAGTGATTATCATTGAAGTGGACATAGTCCTAGATTTTTTAAATGGTGGACTGTCTGCTTCGTCCGCCGGCTTAGAGCATGTTGGCTTGGATGGTCGATTTGTTGGTAGTGCTTCCTCCTGCAGTAGGGGCGCTGGTCTATGAACGGGTCTTCGCTTTATTCCGGAAGCTATTTTCACGTCTGCTACCCTAACCCTACCATCGGTTCCCTCATAAGTTTTGAGAATTCTACCCAGTGGCCATTCCATTACGGGCAAATTATCCTTCTTTACTATGACTAACTCTCCTTCTTTCGCATTTTCGGATGACGTTTTCCATTTTTGTTTTTCTTGTAGATGGTGCAAGTATTCCACTGACCATCTTTTCCAAATGTCATGTTTAAGTTATGACACCAATTTCCATCTTTTTGCCAATGAACTGATTGGGGGATGTGCTTCGGAGTCTATTTGTGTGGTTAGTGGCTCTCCGATTAAAAAGTGGCCAGGAGTTAATGCTGCTAAATCGTTTGGTTCATTTGATAAAGGAGTAAGTGGTCTTGAGTTTAGAATAGCCTCAATTTCAATAACAACCGTTTCTAGCTCCTCATGAGTTAGCGAGGCCATTGCTACGCTGCAGATTAATAACTGTTTGGCTGACTTGACAGCTGCTTCCCATAACCTTCCAACATGTGGTGTTCTGGGAGGTATAAACTTGAATTTCATTCCATCCTTATTGCAAGCTTTGGTAATCGTTTCTTGTGAATGCTTGGAAAATATGGCGTTTTTTAGTTCATCGAGCTGATTTTGTGCCCCAATGAAGTTTGTGGCGTTGTCCATATATATAGTTTGACAACGTCCTCTACGTGTGATGAATCTCTTAAGAGGTCCAATGAATGCTTCTGTTGAGAGATCACTTACCAACTGTAAGTGTACTGCTCTTGTTGAAAAGCAGATGAACACCGCTATGTACACCTTGTGAGGCTTTTTACCTCTTAGTTTGTAGTGGACCCACAGAGGACCACAGTAGTCAACTCCAGATATTATGAATGGCCGAGTTGGAGTGACTCTGAATGCGGGCAAGCCTCCCATTATTTGCTGCATTAACTTTGGCTTGGACCTGGCACATCGGACACATGTTTGAACGATATTTCTGGCAATTGCTTTGCCTTTTATTACCCAAAATTCTTGCCTGGAGATGGACAGTAGCATTTGTGGACCACAATGATGATTATCGTTGTGCAACTTTCTCATTATTAGTTTGGAAATGGGATCGTTGTAGGGAAGAAGCATTGGGTGCTTGGCATTGTATGAAATGTATGAAGCCTTCAACCTTCCGCCGACTCAAGGTATATTATTCTCATCCAGAAAGGGTGACAATCCACAAAAAGGGCTTGCCTTATCGAGCTCCTTTCCGTTATTTAGTGTACAAATCTCATTTTTGAATTCTAAAATTTGCATAGCTCTAACTATGAGATGCTTAGCTGAAGTAAGTTCTGGAGGACTTAGCGCATTGCTAGTCGGTCGTGCTATCCTTGATAATTTGATGTTTTTAATGAAACGTTGTACATATACTACTATCCTTTGGCGTGTCTTGATTGAATTGCGATTGCTGATTTTGTATATGACGTCTTCTAATGGCGTTGAAGTTGTAGATAACACACTAACTGAATTTGGTTTGAATTCCTCGATGGAGGGCGGACTCTGATTTTTAGTGAACTCTTTTGGCCACTGGTTCTCGTTACCGTGTAAAAACATTGGCCGGTAAAACCAGATGCTGCTGCGTAAGAGTTGTTCTGGATTCAAGCCCCCTGAGGTAAGGTCAGCTGGGTTTTGCTTTGAACTGACGTGTCTCCATTGGACGTGAATGGTCTCTTCTTGGATCTTACTGACTCTATTTGCGACAAAACTGCGATGTGAGGACGATGTTGAATTAATCCAATGAATTACTATCTCAGCATCCGACCATAGATATATGGGCGTATTTTCAGCTCGTAGTTCCTTTTTCACTCTGGTGGTGAGTTGAGCCCCAAGGAGGGCCGCACATAAATCTAACCTCGGTAAAGTCACTTTTCTTATAGGGGCGACGCGTGACTTGGCACATAGAACTCTCACTATGAGTCTTCCGTCTTGTAGCTTGGAACGTACCTATACTGTAGCGCCAAACGCCTTTTCAGAACCATCTGCCTCTTTGTGTTTAAGTTGTTAAGATGGTGTAGATTTTTTCGGAACGTCGCCCATTGGTCGTTGAGATCTGCTGGTAATGGTTCATCCCATGAGAATTGTAATTGCCATAGTTGTTGTATGAACATTTTAGCTGCGACCGCTACTGGCCCAGTGATCCCTAACAGATCGAATATTCGAGCTACATCCGATATTATAGAGCGTTTGGTAATTTAATTGTTTTCTTGAATGTCTACTCTGAGACAAAAAATATCCGCCTTAAGATTCCATGTTAATCCCAAAATCTTTGTTGATTGATTATCAAAATCTAGGTTCAGCTCTACGTCTTCACGCGGAATACTAAGCAATAGTTTAATATGATTTGCGCACTACTTTCTTAGTCTGAACCCGGCTTTTTGTAGTAGACTTGTTAATTGTCGTTGCATTTCTATTGCTGTTGTGATGCTATTGGATCCACTCATACTATCGTCTACATAAAAATTATACCGTAATGTCGTAGAGTCTAACGGAATTTCTCCATGTTTCTATCTGCTAGTTGTTGCAGGCATTTTGTCGCTAAATAAGAGACTGCGGAAGTTCCGTAGGCTAACGTGTTGAGTTTTTATGTTTCCACAGCTTTATTTGTGTCATTTCTCCAATATATTAGTTGCATATTACGGTCTGCTTGGTCTATTAGGATTTGTCTGTACATTTTTTCAATGCCCGTGCAGAAGACAAATCGTGGCATTCGAAAACGTAATAGCATTCAAAACTGGTTCCTTGAGTTGGAGGTCCTACGCACAATATGTCATTGAGAGCTATTCCCGTTGCGGATTTTGCTGATGCATCAAACACTACTCGGAGTTTCGTGGTTTTACTTTCGGGTTTGAATATGCAATGATGTGGGATGTAATAATGAGGGCTCGACACCTCTGAGTTGTTTATGCGGGTCATGTGACCCAATTTTTCGTACTGCTTCATAAAGTCCACATACTGATGCCTGAGATCTAGGTTCATCGATAGACGCCTTTCTAAAGCCATTAATCTTGAAAGAGCTAATTTTTTCAACTCCTCTAGGCAAGTTGGGGTCTCTAGAAAGGGCAGACGTACTACAAATCGGCCCTCAGCATTTCTTATCGTTGTTTGGATGAAATTTTGCTCACATTTTTTTTCTTCTGTAGTGAGGGCGTTGTCTGATTCAAATTCGTCCAGTCTTTATAATCTTTATACAGGCTCGTTTGTGGTTGTTTCGTCTTTATTGTATACTGCACGTACCTCTGAGCCGCTGATATTTTATTTTTCCGCTTACAATCCAGCCTAGCTTAGTGTTTTTCAAAATGGGTAACTTTGGCGAGAGGCGAATTTTACCGGTGGTTAACAATTCCAGGTAATATTCAACACACAATTAAATGTCAACATAAGCGGTGCTGTTGAATTAAGGATCAGACAATTGGATATTTTCTGGAATTGGCCAGGAAGCACGGCTGAATTCTGTTGAATGTTGGGCCGGAATTATGCTGGGAAGTGCGAGAGCTTCGAGTCTTATGCTGAAGTTGCTTCTTGTAGATTGAAGACCCAAGTAAATAAGTTGGTTCGTATTTCTCGACTGTTTGCCAATTCCTTCGATGCATAGGGAGAAGAGATAAACGATTTAGTAGCCGATTAGTCACAATATAAATTTGTGATCTTCAGTCTAACATTGCCTTGAGCACTCCTGATCGGCCATTATTGCCTATAATTTTAACACGAGCCGTTGCCAATAGTACGCATCCCTTTGGTATCCCTGGAAAGTGAGCTAACGCTACCGTTGATGCGTGGGCCTTACCTTCAGTGGAAGAGTTGTTTGCTGATAAGGTTAGCGACTTGGTCTTCTGTGTATTCTTTAGTGGATACTTGTCCAAGTGAACTAGAGTATTGTGTTTTTTTTTACATTTCCTACAGGAACTTGTTGTGTAATGTTTTGACACATGGCCACCCTTGAAGCAATTAACGCAGAGTTTTTGTTGTTGTATCCAGTTTAGTCGATCAGGTGCTGACATTGATAAAAATTGGTTGCAGAAATATACTTGATGAATTCCATTATTGCACATCCTGCAATGATTGTCTTCCTTAGAAGTGGTTGCTGCAGAGTTTCTTTTGATGCGGTTTGTGTTCGTCTTACTGCTTCTAATGACTGGAATCTGGTTTCCAGGAAGCCCAACAGCTCTTCTAATGATGGCAATAATTTTGGTTGTTGTATATAATAATAATAATAATAATAATAATAATAATAATAATAATAATAATAATAATAATAATAATACTAACAATAACAATAATAATAATAACAATAATAATAATAATAAAAATAATAATAATAATAATAATAATAATAATTATAATAATAATAATAATAATAATAATAATAATAATAATAATAATAATAATAATAATAATAAAAATAATAATAATAATTATAATAATAATAATAATAATAATAATAATAATAATTTAATAATAATAATAATAATAATAATAATAATAATAATAATAATAATAATAATAATAATAATAATAATGATAATAATAATAATAATAATAATAATAATAATAATAATAGTAATAATAATAATAATAATAATAATAATAATAATAATAATAATAACAATAATAATAATAATAATAATAATAATAATAATAATAATAACAATAATAATAATAATAATAATAATAATAATAATAATAATAATAATAATAATAATAATAATAATAATAATAAAATTAATAATAATAATAATTACAATAAAATAATAATAATAATAATAATAATAATAATAATAATAATAATAATAATAATAATAATAATAATAATAATAAAAATAATAATAATAATAATAATAATAATAATAGTAATAATAATAATAATAATAATAATAATAATAATAATAATAATAATAATAATAATAATAATAATAATAATAGTAATAATAGTAATAGTAATAATAATAATAATAATAATAATAATAATAATAATAATAATAATAATAATAATAATAATAATAATAATAATAATAATAATAATAATAGTAATAATAATAATAATAGTAATAATAATAATAAAAATAATTATTATAATAATAATAATAATAGTAATAATAATAATAATAATAATAATAATAATAATAATAATAATAATAATAATAATAACAATAATGTTGCAAAGATGCTTTATTTAGGTCATAAAAAGAAATAAAAATAATTGTCATTAATAAAGTAAAACGAAATGACCTATTGTGAATGTTTACAACGCCAGAAGTTTCTACAAAAACTCCTTAATCACAAAACAAAAACAACTAACATTAAGCAATAAAAATAAACGCAACACACAACTACACAAACACCTACATAACGACTAATAAAAATAGACAGCATGTATAAATAAATTCAAAATAATAATGGAAGGTTCTGGAATCAAATAACAATCATCATGTGTCTCATATAATAAATGCGTAGTAAAGAAATATTCTATCAACAGATGGAGCAAGTTCTAGTATATTCAAGAGCCTTAACATTGGGTATATAAATGCAACGGCCATACATGCTGATTCATTCTTAGTGAAAACATCAACCAGTGAAGATCTTGTGTTTAACAGTGGTGAAGTTGCCATCGCGTATTTTTGTGTACTAATCGCGAATAAGTATATAATCGTCTAAATAAAGTGTAATTTAATTAAAGTAGTAAATAAATTGTGTTTATTTATTTTGCAATAAAAGAACTCAGTAAAATAAACGTTTATAAATTTAAATAAACGTAACAATTGGTGTCAGAAGTGAAATTGCAAATACATAATAAATAAATCACGATGAAATTTGACGAGCTCAAAGTTGAGCAGCTAAAAGTGGAGCTGAGTAAATTGGATCTGCCAACAGTGGGCAACAAAGCGGAATTACAGAAGCGGTTAATAGACAAATTCAAGCAGCGAGGCATTGATATTGGGACATACGAATTCGGAGAGAGGAAAAACAAGAAAAATTTGAAGTATGCACCCCAGCAACAAACAGCGTTATGGACTTGAGTTCTATGTTTGCAGCTATGATGAAGAAGATAGAAGAAAATAATCAGAAGCTTCAAGAATCATTTAAAGACAGCCTCAGAACAATACAAGAAACCTCTAGTGTCAATGGAGGAAGACTTTTAGCGGAGGTAAACGAGAAATTTCAAGAAGTTTCAGAAGTATTGAGTAAACGAGTGGACGTCGTGGAGCTGAGAGTCAGCGGCGTAGAAAAAAAGGTGAACGAAGAATTGAATGACTTAAAAGAAAAAGACCATTGACAGTTATCTCTGAGCATGCCAGCAAGATAAATAGTCCGAGCTTTGACGGCAGCGCACCCTTTAATGTTTTTAAGTTCCACTTCCAAACACTGGCCAACAATAATGAAAAAGGTATATAGTTTTTTTTGCCTTAAAGGGAGCAGCAGCAGAGATACTCGAAAGCTTACCAGCCGAATGTAGAATTAATTATGAGGACATAATGGATGCCTTACAACGAAAGTACGGAGGTGAACATAAAAGAGAACTTTATAGAATGGAGTTACGAGGCAGGGTTCAAAAGGCGAATGAAAAGCTTCAAGACTTCACCATGGAAATTGAACGTTTGGTGCAGCTGACTTACCCAGGCAAACATCATCCGTTTCTCGATCAGCTTAAAATTGAAGCATTTGTGAATGGTATACGAGATTCAGATGTTAAATATGCAGTTTGTGCTATGCAAAAATCAACCTTTGCAGAAATTATCTCCTACGCGCTAGCACAGGAGACCGCAAAAGTCATCTCGAAGCCACAGGTGTACAAGGAGCGATGTCTTGAGACTGATGATTATAACCACCGCGACAAAAGGAGCGAGGAGAAAAAGGGTAAGTCTCGCGCCAAATGCTTCAACTGCGGAAAAGTCGGCCACCTCCAGCGCAGCTGCAGAACTATAAAGAAAAAATCAAGATCTGCTTCGCTAACGAGGGATAACAAGCGGGCGAATAACACCAAATCGCTCGAGTCACCGTTAAACTAAATCGAGCTAGCACTAAGGGGCAAGAGCTAGCTCCCACAACCGATGGCCCCACAATCTCGATTTCAATTGTGCAACAGAAGAATAGAAACCTAACTGCTTGCGGTCTTATCAACGGAAGAAAGCAAGTCCTCACCATAGACACAGGAGCGACAGTTGTCCGTTGCCTAGAATTGACGATACCTTAGACACGTTGGCCGGAACAAAATGGTTCTCTACCTTGGACTTGCAGAGCGGCTATTGGCAAGTAGAGATAGCCGATAAAGACAAGGAGAAAACTGGTTTTAGCGCGAGTGGTGATTTATGGCAGTTCAAGGTGATGCCATTTGGGATCTGCAACGCTCCAGCTACTTTCGAGCGTTTAATGGAACGTGTTCTTAGGGGTCTCAATTGGCAAACGTGCT